>QAOC01004592.1:8249-117807 GCA_003255005.1 Begonia fuchsioides
TTGCTGCAAAACAGTGAACAATATTCTGAATTACGATTAATAGTTGTTTTATTTATAGGTTGTGAAGTGATTAAAAGGCATTGATTATGTGTTTTCCTAATTGCTAAAGACTTAAGGTAAGTAATGCTATGTTTGTGTTTTGCCTCTTTGGGCCTACACCATGAAGTGTTAGGTTATGCTTGTTTCTTATGACGTGAATTGTTTAGTGTTTAGATAGAATATGTTGAATGATGGTATTTGGCTCAAAGATATGTTTTGAAGTGTTAATTTGGATTGATTTATGAATGTCATGTTCTTGGATAGCAAGTTGCAATTATGTTACTATCACAAAGATTTGGTTTATGTCAAAACAAAATAAGTATATGCTCCTTGGTCCTTGCAATTGTTAAGTAGTTAAGCTAATGTAACTTACAAAATGTTATTGGAATTGATATTTACTATGATGTGATGAATTGTTATGTTTATTCTACATGTTAATGATGTGCTTGGTACATCCATATTATGCATGTTCATGGGCATCCATGCATCATGTTTTCAAGAAAGTTATGAACTATTTACATGCATGAGATTTCATATAAAACAAAATATGAAAACGGTTCATTCGGGTTGAGCTCGAATAACCAACGAAAGACGAAGATAAAAGAAAGAAAGAAAGAGAAAGTTACGTAAATGTCATTGGGAAGAGGTTTGAGTTGGCTGTCCCCTTAGGTGGACTCAAGTTTGTGGTCTCTCAACCCTTGGAATCGAGTTGGCTGTCCCCTTAGGTAGACTCAAGTTTGTGGTCTCTCGTTCCTTGCCAGGAAGCCCCAATGATAAGGATGCATGGAAATTAAAGCAAAGAAATACCCCAAATGAAAAGAAAAGAAAATGTTTTACAAATTCATATCATGTTTGCATTCATGCATTTCATGCTTTACTTACTGAGCACTAGGCTCATAGATGAACTTTGTGGTGTAGGTGACCGTGGCTACGTGGCTATTAGAACGATGTTGTCCAAGCAACGAACGGGAGGATTTTTATTTTAATGTATTTTAGAACGATCATGCAATCATGTATTCCTCCAAAAGAGATTTAAATTATAAATGTGTTTCAAAGTCTTCTGCTGCTACGTTTTACAAATGCATGATCGTAAACCAAAAATTTTATCATCTTTTTATGAAAAGCAAAGTTTACGAAACGGTACGCTACAGGGCGTTACAGTGAGCCATTCTAAAAGAGACATTCCTAGAGAGTGGAGATAGTCAAGAAGCCACCCATTAGAAGATGTGGTTGGTGATCCCTCATTAAGGGTTAAAACTAGAGTCTCTCTTAAGAATGTATGTGCCAATGTAGCATTATTATCTCAAGTAGAGCCTAAGAAGTTTGATGAGGCCATAAAAGACGAAAATTGGATAATGGCCATGCAAGAGGAACTTAATCAATTTGAGAGAAACCAAGTGTGGGAATTAGTTCCTAGACCAAATGATCACACCATCATTGGAAATAAATGGGTATTCAAGAATAAACTAGATGAACATGACATTGTCATTAGAAACAAAGCACGATTAGTTGCAAAAGGTTATAATCAAGAAGAATGTATAGATTTTGAGGAGACCTTTGCACCGGTGGCCCGAATGGAGTCAATTCGCATGCTTCTTGCCTATGCTTGTCAGAAAGACTTCACTCTATTTCAAATGGACGTTATGAGTTCCTTTCTAAATGAATATATTATGGAAGAAGTGTATGTAGAACAACCTATAGGTTTTGAAGCCTTTGACAAGATAGACCATGTTTATAAACTTCATAAAGCTCTCTATGGTCTTAAGCAAGCTCCTCGAGCCTGGTACGTTAGGTTGAAGAACTTCCTCTTGGTTAGAGAGTTCAAAATGAGAAAAATTGACTCAACCCTCTTCACTAAACATGTTAGTAATGATCAGCTACTTGTCCAAATTTATGTGGACGATATTATTTTTGGAGCCTCCAACAAAAACCTGTGTGAAGATTTTGCTCTCTCATGCAAGATGAATTTGAAATGAGCATGATGGGGGAGCTTAAGTTCTTCTTAGGACTTCAAATTAATCAATCATTAGATGGAACATTTATTTTCCAAGAGAAATATATCAAGGAATTACTCAAGAGATTTGGAATGGACTCTAGCAAATCTTCCAGGACACCAATGAGTACCACAATCAAATTGGATAAGAATGAAGGAGGAAAAAATGTGGATATTAAGACATTTCGTGGATTGATTAGTTCATTGTTATATATAACCGCTAGCAGACCCGACATTCTTTTTGATGTTTGCCTTTGTGCTAGATTCCAAGGCTCGCCTAAGGAGTCTCACTTGAATGTCGTTAAAAGAATTTTCAAATACTTAATTGGAACACTTGATCTAGGATTATGGTATCTCAAGGGTACTTCCTTTGACTTAATTGGATATTCTGATTTGGATTATGCCGGGAGCCTTGTGGATAGGAAAAGTACTGGTGGTACATGCCAATTATTAGTTGAATCTTTAGGATCATGGTTCTCTAAGAAACAAAATTATGTGGCACTCTCAACTGCCGAAAGCGAGTATATAGCAGCCGGTAGTTGTTGTGCACAAATTCTTTTGATGAAGCACACTTTAGAAGACTATAACCTCTCATTCTCTAGGATTCCAATTAAATGTGACAACACTAGTGCAATAAACATCTCCAAAAATCCTATTTTACACTCTAGGACTAAGCATATAGAAATTAGATATCATTTTATCAAAGATCATGTCTAAAAAGGAGATGTTGTTTTGGAATTTTTCAATTCTTGCGATCAATTGGCAGACATTTTTACTAAGCCTCTAGATGAGAAGACCTTTTGTCGGATTAAAATTCGATTAGGGATCATTCAATTTGATGATGCTTAGATACATCATTTTCTGTCTGCTATTTTCAGTGACAACGGTCCACACAACAATATGTATATCGACCGGTCCTTCTAATCTGACATAAAGCGGTCGACATAAACAAGAGTATGTCGACCGGCCCATCGAATCTGCTTCCGATCGGTCGACACCATCCACGATCGATCGACCGATGTCCAATTTTCTCGTTGTTTTAAAACACTATTCCGCGAATGTTTTAATTTTTCAGAATTACCCTCCCGCGTGAAAATCCCTTTGGCGTCTCCCACCTCCTCCGGTTAGGGCCCAACACTCATTCTTTTCGATTTCCTTCTTTTCCACACCCTATGGCTTCCTCCTCACAACCTCCAACAAAGCGGAAACGTTCTTCTTTGTCAAAATACGATAATCCTCCTCCTCCTCTGGCGATTGACAAACACTTTTTGAAATTAGTCGGCTCAAGATAAGTATTTCCAAATCTTTCAATCCAAACCTTTAATCTTGAGTAGGGTTTATAGGCCCCCATTGCATTCAAGGAATAGATTTTTTCTGAATCTAGTGATTACTTAGGATTAACAAACTTGTTTAGCTTCAAGAAACAATATCATGAGGAGGCAATTTGCCTATTCTATGCTAATTTGCGTTCTACTCCTCACCCCTTACCTTAAAGAGCCTTGTGTTTGGAAAACCAATCAAGATCACAGTTTCATTTTTAAATTCATTACTCAATTGTCAAATTAACGAGCACACCGATCAATACTATGAACAAGGGAAGAAACTCTCTCTAGTTTGGTGCTCCGATTATAGGAACTTTCTGAGATTGGTGTTAAGGATCCCGAAAATGTGTCGTACAAACCAAAAGCTAGTGATCTCAACATCACGGCACGTTTAGTTCACCATATCACCACCTACAATCGTTTTCCTAAGGACTGGCATAGAGATCACATAAGCCACATGAAACTTTATGTTCTCTACATGTTCTTTCATCGGCGTCGCTTCAATGTTGGTTTCATAATAATGAGGCGCATGATGGATATTTTGGATGTGGCATCCAAGTCGTTACCTTTCAACCTTATGCTAATGGAAATATTTGCAAAGCAAGGAGTCGAGTTTCCTATTCCCTCGATATTTATAGAAGTTAGGAATCTTGGTATCTATTCCGACTCCACAGTTGCCCGTATGGGATTAGCTCAAGATGTTGATGGAGTTTGGCACTACAAGAAAACCTTGCCTCCCCGACCTTCTACCTCTTCCATCTCAAGTGATCCTCCCCTGACTGCCGATGAGATTCACATTCCTCCTGAGCATCGGACCACGCGTGGACAACATCGTTCTTCCTCCTTGTCTGAGGAGCGCTTTGATCTACTCACTAATCTCATTTCCGGCCTTGCTTCCTCTGTTGAGTCTCTTCACAACAAGGTTGATGGTCTTAAGAAACAAATTGATGCTTGTGATGAATACTTTGAAGAAGAAGACGACTGTGAAGAGCTAGCAACAGCGTGTCCTAGAGCTCTAGTTCACTCCTCTCCAGCCCCTAATGCTGAATCATTTCCTGCTACGACTATTGAGCCATCTTTCACACCGGCTCGTGATCATGACACTGTACCAATACCCTCCCCTGGTACAGTGTTGATCTTATCTCATACAGGAATCGAGGTCCTCGACTCTCCATCCACTGTGCATATATCTTCTCCAGTCTTAGATGTGCATGGTTCACCTCTTATAGGATCTCCATGGGAGTAGTTTTAATTTTATTAGATATTTTGGGACATCTCTCTTTATGTAAAGACAATGTTTTTAACTACCCCCTTTTTGTGTCTGGATGCATTAGCTCTTCGTGAATGCCTTAACATTTTTTTTATAATGCCAATGGGGGAGATAGATTGCATTATTCTATGCCTTAATTATGATTGCATGAGCATGAAAAGTTATAACTATGACTGAATGTGCATAAAACGTGATATTCTTTTTTCTTAACTATTTCTATGCTATAGTATTGGGAAGTATGCATATACTATGGGGGAGTATTTAAAGATATGAGCACGTAGTCAATTTATCTTTCAATTGGATTGTCATCATCAAAAAGGGGGAGATTGTTGGCTTTAAAGGCTTTTAAAGTAACCAAGTATTTTTTATGATAACCGTTTGTGAAAAAGTATGAAAGCTAAATTAAATTATGCTGTTAAGGAATCTCTTGTGAAACATTCTTGTAAAAGGGTACACTTTATATCTAACAAGTTGTTCGAGTGTTGCAGAATTTATAAGTTTTCTCAAGTTATGTCGACCGCTGTTCACATGTGTCGACTGCAACAATTCTAGAGAATAGATGTATGTCTAACCGCTATATACATATGTCGACCGGAATAACGTCAGAAAAGATATAAATATGTCGACCGCTATATACATATGTCGACCGCAATAATTTCAGAGAAGAGATGTATGTCGACCATTATATACATATGTCGACCACGACAAATTCCAGAGAACCGATGTATGTCAACCGCCCAAGAGATGTGTGTCGAATGCTCAAGATATATGTCGACCAAAGGAAAAGTTCCAGATATGTAACCTATGTCGACCAATACAAACTTATGTCGACCACTGATATCCCAGAGACAGATTTAATGTTGACTGAGCAAGACCTATGTCGACCGATGTGAAGCTCCAAAGACGGAACTTATGTCGACCGCTAATTGCTTGTATCGACCGCTGAAGTTCCAGAGACTAAATGTGTGTCGACCGCTCCACAATTATGTCAACCGATGAAAGATTCCAGAGACAAACCTCATGTCGACCGCAGCACCTTCAAAGAGTAATCAACTATACCTATGTCGACCGCTCAGGATCTACTATAGAGTCAAAGCTCCAACGACTACTTTCTAATAAGTCTAAACGGCTATATTGCGGTCGACTGCTCCCGTACTTATAACGTCCACCCGAGCCTAAGGTGTGTAAATAGTTGAAGAGAAGCCCGTTGATTATAGATTTTTCTTGAGAGAAAAACACGCCAAAACACTGCCAAAATTATTCTCAAGTCATTTTACTCTCTCATCTCTTGTATCCAATTTTGATTATTCATCTTGTGATTGAGAAAGTCAGTTTAGAAACCGTAAATCCTTGTATCAATAGAATTGAGTGAACTTGTAAAAGGGGTGACACCTCTGAGAAAGAAGAGTCAACCAGGGGTGACGCCTCTAAGAAAGAAGAGTCAAGTTATAAAGGTTAGATTGACACCCGAAAGTTCAATCAAGTGAAGGATCTTCAAGGAGCTACCTTGAAGCGCGGCCGTAGGCAGTTGTTGGCCGAACCGCAAAAACATATCAGTGTCAAATTCTCTCTCTCTCAACTCTTACTTTGTTGATTGTGCTTGAATAAACTGAATTTTATAAACAACCCTTTTAGTTTTTGTACTTAACAAAATTTAACTTACGAAAAATTGTTATTAACCCAATTCACCCCCACCCACTTGGGTTAAAAACCGGTCGTACACTTAATATGTACACTGGTGTTACATTCTTCCCTCCTTATAAAAATTATGTCTGCAAAATTTCAAGCATCAGATAAATGAAGGTAATGACTTCTCGTATTGTCTTCTTTTTGAAATGTTACTTCTTCTACCTGGTAATTACTCCAAAGAACTTAATTTAGAGGGATCTTTTTATTTCAAAGTTCTTTGGTCAAGTAATCGTGAATTCAATTGGTTGTTGCGTATGCTCCAATGTCGGTCGAATTTTAATTTCTTCTCATTGTACGACTTGAGATGAATCTCTAAAGCACTTCCTTAGCATAGACACATGAAACACATTTTGCACTACAGCCATTGTAATGGTAGATTTAGTTCATACGCCCTTCCTCCAACTTTCTTCTTAATGAGAAAAGGGCCAATAAATCTTGGGCTAAGATTGCTCTTTCTTCCAAATCTTACTACCCCTTTTAAATGGAGAAACCTTCAAAGATACTTCATGCCCCTAATTAAATTTTAACTCCCTTCTTCGTTGATCTGCATAAATCTTTTTTCAACTCTGAGCTATTTTTATTTTATCCTTTATTGCCTTTACTTGATCCACTTTTTGTGAACAATTTTGGGGCCTAGTATCTTGGCTTCTCCAACTTCATCCCAGCATAAGGGAGATCGATAATTTCAACCATATAAAGCGTCGTATGGTGCCATAGTGATGGTAGCTTGAAAACTATTATTGTAAGAGAATTGTACTAACGGCAGCATCTTGCTCCATGTAGTATTAAACTCAAGTACACATGCTCTTAACATATCTTCCAATATTTGCAAGGTCCTCTGTGTTTGCCCATCAGTTTGAGGATGAAATGAGGTAATGAAATTCAACTTTGTGCCCACTTCTTTGTTTAAACTTCTCCAAAATTTTGATATAAATCTCAAATCTCGATCAGACACAATAGATACATGTGCTCCATGCAATTTAGGTATCTCTAATATGTAGAGTTCAGCGTATTGATGTGGTGAGAACGTCATCTTCACAGGCAAAAAATGGGCAGATTTTGTAAGCAATCTTTAACTACCCATATGTCTTCATGTCATTTCATAGTTTTGGGTAATTCTAAAACAAAATCCATTGAAATATTTTCCCACTTCTACTCTAGATAAGCAAGGGTTGGGAGTATATGCAGGACGTTGGTGCTTTGCTTTTATTTGCTGGCAAATTAAACACAAGGTAACATAATTTGCAATGTCTTCTTTCATATTCAACCACCAAAAGTGTAACTTCAAATCTTGATATATTTTTGTAGTTTTAGGATGTATCGAGAACATATATGAATGTGCTTCAAATATCACATTTCTTTTTTCTTTTTTTGTTTAAGGTAAATTAATTAAAGCAAAATTAGAAACAAGAGAGTGAAGACGAGAGCCCGGGCCGAGGGGAAATCTACAAGCCAGAATGACCGCCCCGGAAAACCCAAGCAGAAAGCAAGAGAGAGCAAAGACCTGAATGGAGAGCCAACATGCTGACTATCCAAAACACAAAAGGCCCGAGAACACTGAGATAAGCCCTCACAATCAGAAAAACCGGCAAATAACAAAAGCCAAACTCAAACAGAAAAAAACAGCAAAAAATAAAGACGATCAACTCAACCCAGTAGGCATCAAGTAGGGTGCCTCGGGGAGGAAACAAAAAAGAGAGTGAGCAGCTGAGGATCAAGCTGGAGGCACGGCAGCAGCAGCCAAGGAGGAGCGGCAAATAGGGAGTCAGCAGATCCGAGCAGGAAGGAGGTCCGCAGCAGCATCTGAATAAGGAGCAGCAGCAAAATGGCAGCATATCCGATCGGAGCTTTGGCAGCACAGGAGGAAGAGCAGTGATCAGAATGTCAAACAGCTCTAAGAGAAGCTTGGCAGCCCGAAGAAAACAAGGGAGACAGCAAGCCTTAAGCTGCATGAATGAGGATAAGCAGGCCCTGCAAGAAAACAACAAAAAAATGGAGTGAGCTAGTCACGTCGGGGTGGAATGAATTTGATCAGCCATCTTGGGGTGGAGAGCGAAAAGCATCTTGAAGACATCCTTTTCAATCTTTCTTGAGATGTCCTCAGCTGACCATGACTTTCCTTCAAAAGCTTTGACATTTCTGGCATTCCAGATACAGTAAACCGTGGTGGCAAGAATGATTTTCATTAGGTTTGCTTTTCTATGATCGATTTTGTTTTCTTTTTTGTCAATTTTAGAGCACTTTTCAAGGTGCTTAGGGATCTTCAAATGCTGAATTTGGATTTGATGATAGACTAGACCGAGGTGGAGAGAGGGCAAGAGAAGAAAAGATGGTGATTTGATTCGGTTTGAGAAGACCAAAGACAGCAAAGATCTGACATTCCTAAGAAGCTTAGTTGGTCTTTTGTTTTGAGACTCGGATGAGCTGCTAGCCAGAGAGTGAAAGAGTGCTTAGGAATAACACATTTGGACCAAACAAGAGGAGCCCACGGTCTTGGGGAGCCCGAAGGCCTGATGGAGTGGTATAGATGGGATAGACGATGACCATTTGATTTTTCCTTCCAAGCTCAATTAAGGCCTTCACTTTGTGAATAGTGGAGAACTTTTCAAGGAGAGAAGAACAGGTATGGATGAGGCTTTTCATGAAGGGGGAGATACGGTAATCTAGGATCCAGCTCCAAAAATCCGAGCCTTTTAAATAAATATGATTTATCCATTTGGCCCATAATGATTCCTTGTTAGCTTGAATGTTCCAAATTGCTTTTGCATGAAAGGCTTTATTCCAAGAGTCAAGATCCCAAAGACCAAGACCACCTTCCTTCTTAGGCAGGCAGATAATGGACCAGGCAATGACCACTTTGCCCGAACCCCATAGGAAATTCCTGCAAATTTGGATAGCTTTTAGCTTGATCGAGGCGGGGAGGTTGAAAATAGACATCCAGTAACATTCCACTCCTTGAAGAACTGATCTTAGAAGCTCGAGCCGGCCAACATGAGATAGGGAGGAGGCATTCCAACCAATGATATTGTCTGTGAGCTTCCTAATGAATGGGAGGAAATGACTTGAATGTAGATTCCCAGCCGAGAGGGGGATACCGAGATATTTGAAGGGGAAGGAACCTTGCTTTAATCCAGACGATTGTAGAATTTCAGTGAGGTCTTGGGGGCGGATACCAGCGCTAAAGATGTTAGATTTTTCCAGGTTCATCTTTAGCCCAGAAACGGAGCCAAAATCAGATATGCAATCCAGGATAATTTTAACTGAAGTGGGATCACCTCTGGCTAAAAGCATAAGATCATCCGCATAAATCAAGTGAGTGATATCTAGGTGCTCACACATAGGGTGATAATTGAAATGAGAGTTGTGAGTTCTAGATTTTATTAATCTTGAGAGGTATTCAAGGCATATGACGAAAAGATATGGGGATAAAGGGTCCCACTGTCTAAGACCATTGCCGCCCTTAAAAACCCCGAAGAGGCCACCATTAATGGAGAAGGAGGAGGAGGTCGTGGAGAAGCATTCAGAGAGCCAGTTAACAAAGATGGGAGGGAAGCCTAAACCTGCTAGAACATTCCTAAGGAAAGACCAATTAACCGAGTCGAAGGCTTTGGAGCGATCGGCTTTGATGATACATCTCGGGGAGGCCTTTTTTTCATTATATTTTCTCATGAGCTCTTGCATCAAAAAGATATTTTCCGTGATAGATCTGCCTTTGATGAAGGCTGCTTGGCATGGGTCAATCAATCGGTGAAGGGGTTTGGAGATCCTACTTGCAAGGATCTTGGATATCACTTTATAAAAAACTTAACAGCAAGAGATGGGGCAAAAATCTTTGACCGAGGGAGATGATTGGGATTTTGGAATAAGGGCTATAAGCGTATGGTTCCATTGCTTGAGGAGCAAGGAGGACGAGAAAAATTCCAAGACGGCTTTGGAGAAGAGTTCCCCGATAATAGTCAAAGTGTCTTTGAAAAACTTTGAAGTACATCCATCAGGTCCGGGAGACTTATCATTGTCAATGTCAAAAAGAGCTTGCTGAATTTTAGTCATTGTAATTGGATCCAAGAGTAGTTTACGATTAGAATCTAAGAGAAGGGGACCATTATAGATGATATTAGGATCGGGATTAGGAAGGGCACATGGGCAGCCGAGGAGATTCTTGTAGTATTGCACGAATTCCTTGTGGACTTGGTTTATTGAATCCAAGAGGAGGCCATTTTGCTTAGTTATGGAAGGAATGAAGTTTCTCTTGTGATTCTTCTTGACAATCGCATGGAAGAATTTGGAGCACTTGTCACTTTCTAGAATGTATTTGCTTTTAGCTTTTTGTTGATAAAAATGCTTTTCAGCCGAGGCAATGAGAGAAGCTTGCTTCCTCAATTCGGGGATTTTTTCAGCCAAATCTCTATTACCGGGAAAAGAGTCCAAAAGAGATTGGGTATCCTTGATTAAGTTTTTGGCACATCATTGAAAAGAGAAAGTTATGTAAATGTTATTGGAAAGTGGTTTGAGTTGGTGTCCCGCTAGGTAAACTCAAGTTTGTGCTCTCTCAACCGATATTTGAGTTGGCTGACCCTTTAGGTGGACTCAAGTTTGTAGTTTCTCGTTCCTTGCCAAGAATCCTCAATGATGAGGAAGTATAGAAATAAAGGAAAGAAAGACCAAAAATAAAAAGAAAAGTTCTACTCATGCATTTCATGTGCATATTCATGCATATCTTATACTACTTGTTGAGCCTTATGCTCATAGAAAATTTTTATGATGTAGGTAAAGTAGACATGCACTTTGAGTTGGCTGTCCTGCTAGTTAAAGACAAGTTTGTGGTCTCTCAACCTTAAGATTTGAGTTGGCTGTCCCCTTAGGTGGACTCAATTCTGTTGTCTCTCGTTCCTTGCTAGGCAGCTCCAATGATGAGAAAGTATAGAAATTAAAGAAATGAAAGACCTAGAATAAAAAGAAAAGAAGATTTTTACTTTTGCAAATAGCTTGTAAATAGTTTAAGGGAGGTAACATGTTATAAATATGTTAAGTGTTGTTGTTGTTTGAGCGAACAAGAATTTTGAAGAATAGAACCTTTGCCCTAAGCCTTAAGCCCAATTTGTAAAGCCCAAAGCCCTACTCCAAAAGCCATAAGCCCAAAGCTCGATGCCCAAACTCGGAAGGCCAAAGTACTAAGTCGTAAGTCCTAAGCTTGAAGCCATAAGCCCTTTGCCCTAAGCCTAGAGCGCTAAGCCCTAAGAACTTAGCTCTAAGCTCTAAGCCCTAAGCCCAAGAACCTATGCCTAAGCCGTAAGTCTTAAAGTATTAGCAATAATCCCAAAGCCTATATGCCCTTAGCCCTTAGCCCTTAGCCCTAGCCCTAAGCCCTATGCCATAAGCCTTATGCCCTAAGCTTTAAGCTTGAAGCCTAAGCCAAGCTCAAAGCCAAAATCCTAAAACCTTTAGCTAAAAGCTCTAAGCCCTAAGCCCGAACTCCTAAGACCAAAGCCTTAATTTTGAGTTTCTAAGCCCTAAGCCCAAAGCCTTATGTCCTAATGTAATGTCCTTCCTAGCTTGAAATATGTTCTTTTTCTACTTGCAGTGGAAAATTTTTTTCTCATAAAATCATTTAAAGCAAACGTGAAAATTAAATTTACTTAACATATTTATAACATGTTACCTCCCTTAAACTATTTACAAGCTATTTGCAAAAGTAAAAATCTTCTTTTCTTTTTATTCTAGATCTTTCATTTCTTTAATTTCTATATTTTCTCATCATTGGAGCTGCCTAGCAAGGAACGAGAGACAACAAAATTGAGTCCACCTAAGGGGACAGCCAACTCAATTCTTAAGGTTGAGAGACCACAAACTTGTCTTTAACTAGCAGGACAGCCAACTCAAACCCTTCTCAATTGCATTTACATAATTTTCTCTTTCTTTCTTTTATTTTTCTCTTCTGTTTGTTATCCGAGCTCAAAAGATCTAGGAGATTGGATTAGTCTAACATTTGTTTTATGAAATGTGAAATTAAACAACCTCAACCAATTCCAGGTCTTTCTGTCTTTAATTTCTATACTTTCTCATCATTGGAGTTGCCTAGCAAGGAACGAGAGACAACAAAATTGAGTCCACCTAAGGGGACAACCAACTCGATTCTTAAGGTTGAGAGACCACTTTAACTAGCGGGACAGCCAACTCAAACCCTTCTCAATTGCATTTACATAATTTTCTCTTTCTTAATTTTATTTTTCTCTTATGTTGGTTATTCGAGCTCAAAAGATCTTGGATATTGGATTAGTCCAGCATTTCTTTTAGACATGAAATGTGAAATTGAACAACCTCTACCAATTCCAAATTTCCATCATTCATAAAGGAATATCTGATATTCCAACATGATTAGTTAGCTAATAAATAGAACATGGAGCAATTTTTTTAATTTTCATGTTCCATTCACAACCAACTTACAAAACCATTTATAATACCATAATTCTCATTTATCCTTAATGCAATCATATGAATAATCATAATTAATCTAAAAAAAACGTAATATAAGGTCATACCTCTTGGTTTCTAGCTCATTAGATGCTTCTTAAAGAGAGGAACACTTCTCCTTAGAAGATTGGAATCAAATTTTACTCATTCCACCTCAATCTCCTCTTTCTCTCTCCAAAACCCCTTTTTTGTCAAGTACTCTCTTCTTTTTACCCACTCTCTCTCTTAAGCACGAAAATGTCCAATGATCAGTCATTCTTCAATAAATTTATAGATTGTTCACGGGGAGAAAATATTTTTTTGCCAAATTTATCCATTTAGTTTGACCATTTTATTATTACAACCTCATTTAATTACTAAAATACCTTAATCATTATCATTTTAATCATATTTAGCTTAACTTATTAATTTACATTAGTAATAAGCTAATTCTTATGATGAAATTAATTAATCATGATTAGTAAACAATAATCACCCCATAATTATCACTAATTATGCCTTAATCATGATTAGGCACTAATCCTATGGTGACCTGTCATATTCTAATTTTCCTATCTTTCCTAATCTTAATTTAACATATGTCACTTCAAACAATTTCTAATTACACGATTTGATAGTTTAAAACACTTAATATGTACATTGGTATTACATAAGACATTTAACCTAAGCCCAATGCCCGAAGCACAAAAATCAAAGCCCAATGCCCAAAGTGCTAAGCCCTAGACCTAAGCCTTAAGCTTTAAGCCCAAAGCCCTTAGCCCAATTACTAACCTCTATGCCCAAAGCACTAAGGCCTAAGGCCTAAGCCTAAGGTCCTATGCACTAAGACCTAATCCTTAAGCCCAAACCTTAAAGTCCTAAGCCCTAAGAACTAACCCATTAGCCTAAGCCTAAGCCTTAAGCCCTAAGCCGTAACCCCTATGCCTAAAGCCTAAGCCCTAAGTCATATGAGCTAAGCCCAAATCCCAAAGCTGAAAGCCCTAACCCATAAGTCTAAGCCTTAAGCTCTAAGCCTTAAGCGCTAAGGCCAAGCTCTAGTCCCAAAGCACCAAGAACTAATCATTTTACTCTAAGCCCTAAGCCCTATGTTCGAATCCCAAAGCCCGAAGCCCTAATCTCAAAGGACCTAAGCCCAAAGCCTAAAGCCCTAAGTCATAAGCCCTAAGCCAGAAGCCTAAAGCCTTCAGCCTTAAGCCCTAAGCCATAGTCCTAAGTCGTATGCCTTAAGCCCTTAGCCCTAGTCCTAATCCCTAAGCCCTAAGTCCTTAGCCCAAAGCCTAAGTCTTTAGCCCAAAGCCTAAGTCCTAAGCCCAATGCTCTAAGTTCGTAGCCGAAAGCACTAAGCCAAAAATTCTAAGCCTTAAGCTCGAAGCACTAAGCCCAAAGCCATAAACCCTTAGCTTCAAGCCCTAGCCCTAAGCCTTAAACCCTAAGTCAAAAGCTCAAAGCCAAAACTACAAAGACCTAAGCCCAAAGCCCAAAGCCATAAGCCCTAAGATCACAGCCTTAAGTCCTAAGCCCTAAATCCAAGTACCTATGCCCTGAACCTTAAATCCTAAATCCTAAGCTCAAAGCCTTAACACACAAATCAAAGCCCAAAGCTCAAATCCCAAAGGACAAAACCCAAAGTCCTTAGCCCAAAGCTCTATGCCCTAAGCCCTATGTCTTAAACCTTAATTCCTAAGCCAAAAGAACTATGCACTAAGCAGTAAGCCTAAGCCCAAAGACTTATGCCTTAAGCCTTAAGCAAAAATTATTAAGCACAAAGCCTTAAGCCTGAAGACCTAAGATATATGTCCTAAGCCATAACCCAAGAGCACTAAGCACTAAGCCATGAGCAGCACTAAGCCAAAAGCACTAAGCACTAAGCCAAAAGCACTAAGCCTAGAGCCCAAAGACCTATGCCATAAGCCCTTAGCACTAAGCCCAAAGCACTAAGGCCTAAACCCTAAGTCCTAAGCCTAAAGCCTTATGCTTAAAGTTGCATGCCTTAAGCCATATAGGCTAAGCCTAAGGCCTAAGCCGTATATCCTATGCACAAAGTGTAGGATCGAGATTAACCTAAGAGGAGGGGGGGGGGGGTGAATTAGATTAATAAAAATTTACTCTGATGATTACACTTTAATCAAATTTGTGCGTACGGTTTACTCAATCTAAAACTCTAATGTGGAAAAGATAAACAACTTAATAGAGTTAGAGAGAGAGAGAGATTGACACCGGATTGTTAACGCGGTTCGGCCAACCTTGCTTACGTCCGCGCTCCAATGTACCTCCTTGAAGATTCTTCCCGCTCAATTCTTTGAGCTCACTCTGATTGACTTACGGGTGTCAATCAAACCTTTACAACGACTCTTCTTTAGGAGAGGTATCACCCCTCTTACAAATTTCGCTCACAGAGTTTAATAGAAGATTTCTCGGTTACTAACCGACTCTCTCAATCAACAAATGAATATACACGATAGAAATACAAAGATTGAGAGAATGAAATGATTCTCTAAAATTTGGCAGCAATTCGGCTTTCTTTTTGCTCTTTTAAAAATCGTTGTTTCAATCAATAGCTCAGCAGCTATTTATAGATTTCGTTCTGCTCAGGCTGGATAAGTCGACATAAGTACGGGATCGGTCAACATAGATATAGCCGTTTAGACACATTCTGAAATAGCCATTGGAGGTTATCTTCTTTTTCTGCTCTTGTTCGGTCGACATAGCTTTTGATCGGTCAACATAAGATTTAGTGATTTGTCGTTGAGAGGAACTTAAGTCGACATAGATATGGCCTCTGGAGATGTATGTTGTCGACACAATTGTTTAGAAGTTGACATAAATATGGCTTCTGGACATGTATGCAGTCGACACATTATTGCACAGTCGACATAAAATTGGCCTCTGGATATGTATACAGTCGACACAATAGTTCTGCAGTCGCATAACATTGGCCTCTGGATATGTATACAGTCGACAGAATAGCTTTGCAGTCGACATAACGATGGCCTCTGTAACTTGTAGAATTGTGGTCGACATTGTTGCTTCTTGCTTTGAATATCTTCGGTCGACACAATCTTACAGCAGTCGACATAACATTCCTCTCTGGTTAGGTCATCGGTCGACATATAACATAGCGGTCGACATAAGTTAGTTGCTGCCCATGGATAGGTCGACATATGTGTAAATCGGTCAACATATGTTTTTCCTCTGCCAGAGGATGTGTCGACATAAATATAAATCGGTCGACATAACCTGTAATAGACTTAGCAATTTCTGCAAAAACTCAACGGATTTGTTAGACACAAGAGGTACCCTTCGATGAGGGTATTTCATATACATTATTCAAATTAACTTCTCTTAACGGTTAATCAATTTTCCAATATATTAATGTTCATCAATCAAAAACAAAGGTTACCTTAATCACAGATAAAACTAACACAAAGCCCTAAGCCTCAACCGTTAAGCTTGAATTCATAAGCTATAATCCCTAAGCTTGAAGCCTAAAGCCCTAAGCCTTATGACATAAGCCATAAGCCCAGAGCCTAAAGCCCTTATCCCAACGGCTGAAGTACTAATCCGTAAGTCTTCAGCCCTAAGCCCTAAGCCTGTGTGACATGCCACGGATTGGCATCTCGAGCGGAATACTTATCCATGCCCGAGCTCGAGAATTTTCTAATTTGTGTGTCAATTTTGTAAGAAAAATACTTAAAGATTTCCACATTTTTAAGCCAACTTTGGAAGATCAAGAAAGACAAAAATATGTTATAACTCTGCTTGGAGAAGAGGCAGAACTTTAACCAAAACCCGAGGAGTCTAGACCCGAACCTGCATTTGATCCCAGTTGAAGATGCTCGTTGCATGAGAACCTGAGAGGGTTTCTCAGCTCAGATGGACCCCCTGAAGCTTTTTGGCTCTTTAGAGGATCTTGGCGGCCTTAAATCAAAACGACTCCTTCTGAGAAAAAATAGCTAACTTTTCAAGATTTCCAACGAAAGGTAGAACATTAAAATTGGATGTCGTTTTCTTAGTCAACTACAGCCAATACAGAGAGGGTAACACAACCTACCCAGGAAATAATCTTTTTTTTTTTTTTTCACACGTTTGTTGCATGGATTTGCATGGGAAATTCTAGGGTTATCTAATTATTATTTGCGAGGACATTTTAGTCATTTCCTAGGAGCTTAATGAGTTGGAGGAGGAGCGTCCCATGAAGGCTCCTTAATTCAAACTTTGGGGGCCTTGTTAAGAAGCATTGTTGGTAAAAGGCTCTCGGATTGGGATATACAATTACCACATGTAGAGTTTGCATACAACCGAAGTGTGCATTGTGCTACTCAAGCTTCTCCTTTTGAGGTTGTCTATGGGTTCAATCCCTCAACTCCCTTAGATTTGATTCCCTTGCCGAGCCATGAACTAGCTAATCCCGATGGAGTACAAAAGGCTAAACAAGTTCAAGCCATGCATGCAAAGGTGCAACGAGCCATAACAAGGAAGAATGAAGCCTATGCCAAATTTGCTAACCGTGGCCGTAAGGATGTGGAGTTCAAAGTGGGAGACCTTGTGTGGTTGAATCTAAGGAAAGAGAGGTTTCCGAGCCAAAGAAAATCTAAGCTCCTTCCTAGAGCCGACGGACCATTTGAAGTCACTAAGAAGATCAACAAAAATGCATACAAGTTAAAGCTCCCGGGGGAATATGGAGTATCTGCCTCTTTCAATGTCCAAGACCTTTCCCCTTATTTGGGAGAGATTGAAGAAGATGAGGAGGGGTAGCCCCTGGATTTGAGGACAAATCCTCAATCACCCGGAGGGGATGATGTGCTCGAGGACTCCCACCCACCGGAAGGCATGGTGACCCGCAGCCGTGCAAGGCGTCTTTCTAATGTGTTTGTTGATTTTGCAGGGACATTATTACCTCCAAGAGGTCTCTTGGATGCTCCCACTTCTATTGACAAAGAGCTCCCTAAGCATTGCCTACAATGGGAGCATGGAATGAGGGAGACAACCACTGAAGTACCAAGAGCACCTCTGTTCTAGGCATCCCACCCGAGGGTGCACCAAGTCGAGGCCTAGTGGATTGCTCTCCTTGGCATTCTTCATTCTAACAAGAGGATATCATAGCAAGGGGAGGGCTGTTTGGTCATCACGTGGTCATGTATATAAATATATATATATATATATATATTTGATGTAGTTTAAAGTTGTAACCAATTTTTGGGTTGAAGCTTTGTTAGGTGTTGGTTCGGATTGGACCAACTTGCTTGGTTTTGGTTCGGTTTGGACCAAGTCAAGTTCCTTCTTGTTGGAAAACCTATTTTCCAAGTGAATTATGTAATTTTGTTGGAAACTTGGACGTGGGATAGAGTCAAGAGCTGGTGGAGTGGGAGGCAAGTTGATGGTGGGCCCTTTGTCCACCAAACTCCTACTATCACCACACATTTAGTCCCTATTTTAGGCTAGAGTCTAATTTTGTCTTTTGTTGAAGGTTGGGAGGGTATGAAACTCTACCTTCACGTATTGTAATGCAGAAAAGAATTAGACAAATTTGAAGAAGCTTGAAGCTCTCAAAATCTCCCCCTTTTCTCTCGGCAATTTGGAGCTTTGGTGAGTAATATCCATAGTTCTATTTGTTAAGGGTGTTGGTGTCTTGCTAGGGCCACTAAACCATATTCCAGCCTTCCTCCACTCTTGTTTGGATCAAGGTAAGCCTGGAAATCCCATAGCTCTCTTCCAACGTGTGTGTTTTTGGTTGTTTGTGGTTGTGTGTTGGTTGCTGCCAATTTAGTCTCGCCGAGTGCATCTTGTGTCCCGAAAGTTTCATCCGTGCCATTTTCTGTTTTCTCTTGTGCTAAAGTCCTCAATTTTTGGCTGTGAGTTCCTCATACATGTTTTGAAATACTTGGCCATTCACATCATTCTCAGTTCCTCCCAATTAAATGATGTGCATGCTTGTTTCTCCTACCTTACTCCCAAACCCCTGAAATTGAGCATTTATGTCGACCAAATTTCACCCCGTGCTAACTTGCAAACTACCCGTGCTTTTCTCCATTAAACATAGCCAATTTCTTCCCCTTTCTTGGAGGAAGGTTTCTTCCAAGTTTCGCCTTCTCATGTCTTCGGTATTGGGAGTTGTGCAGAGCTTAACCTCCACCTACTTCACTGCCAAAACGTTGTGTTGTCTGTTTGTGTTTCTGAAAAGGAACCCGTGCCATTTTAAAATCCTCACGTGCTTTTGGTCTGAAATTTGGGCTAGTTGGAGTTTAATATTTAATCTCAAAATCCCCTAAGTCTTGGACTTATAGCCCGTATGGAATTGAAGTTGTGACAGAGCCAAAACCCTCCCTTGTTCTGGATTTTCTTCTCGGGTAAGCCTTTGGCCTTTGGCTGTTTGTGCTTTCTCCTTTTCCCGACCCCTCCGCATCTTGGAGCGTGTCATTTGGTATCAGAGCAAGGCATCCCTTCCCACGCCTTCCTTTTTAATTTTTTTTATTAAGGTTGCAAGATTAAAACATGAGGAGATATTATGGAGTAACCCGTGAAGCAACCCGAGCATTGTTCCACCTCATGAGCGATCATCCATGACTCTCATTCCAAGATGTGCCGAATCAAGCCTCCAAAGTCAACTTGAAGACATCAACCAGAGGCTAGACCTTTTTATACAATGTTTGGATAGAACCATAACACCAAGAAAGTCACTGATAATCCCGGCTTCAAAGAGATGGTCCTATGATATCAAAAGAAAAGCTCGGTTGCAAGAATCAGAGGAACACCAAACCGATTCTTTCCTTTTTTCCACGCCCATGTCTATGGTCAAGGAACAACCACACATGGTGAAGCCGTGCAGCCCAATGCATGAACATGAAGAAGGCACTCAGCCATGGAATAAAGAGACTATGAACTTGGAATCTCTCGGCCTAGATTATACGAGCTCTCCATGTTCCACCAAAGAAGCCATGACCGTAATGGAAGATACCACTCCTAGAAGAAACCCGAGCCAAGAAGGGTTTTACTACCTCACCAAAGAAGGAGTGAGTTATGCTAAGGTAGCCTCCACAGATGTTAAAGAGAAAAAGGAAATGAAGCCATTCACCGAGCATGCAAATGCTCTCATCCAAGTGACCGAGAAGCAAAACTTGGACATCTCCAATCCATTTCGTATGGAAGCCTCACACCGATGCACGGAAGCTAAGGAGGAGCTTAAAGAGCTCCTAGTAATCAGCCCTCAATGTGAAATTAGCCAAGAGATTGAAGGGGCCAAACCGCACAAGGTTGTGGCCGAGAGGTATGACTTACCTCAACCTTTGAATCATGAAGTTCTTGATAAATTGTGGATTGATAATCCTTGCTATGATGATAATGCTGTTTTGTTTGAGGATAATTTTGGGATTGATAATCCGTGCTATGATGATAATGCTGTTTTGTTAGAGGATAATTTTGGGATTGATATTGCGGGTGAACTACTAGGTGCTAATAAATCATTGATCAACGATCACAATCTATTGTTGCCTATTAATGTGGTTGTTATTATGGAGTATGGTTTGGATATTTCTATGTGGAATCATAAATATTGGCTTGTTGCATTTCAAGAGGCCGAGAAGTTAGCAAAGTTGTGGGGCAAACTTAAGAAAGGTATTTTGGGAGAGAGCTATTTCAATGGTCTAATCTCATGGTGCACCAAAGACCATAGCTCCATTAAGGCCCCTAGTGTCCATTGTCCCAAGGAGAAGATAGTGATCAAATGGACCCCAAGAGATCAAGCAAAACATGATGAGGTCACGGGAACAAGGTGCAAAACTAAGGGGTTGCATGAAAAGTTCAAGCCAACCACCCGGGAGAAATTTTTTTCCTATGATAAACTTATGTGCCGGGCACAAAGGAGGACCAAGTTTAAAGAAGGAGACTTGGTATGGCTCAACTTACAAAAGGAAAGGTTCTTCAAGCAACAAAGGTCGAGATTTAAGCCATGGACATAGGGACCTTTCATGACAACGGCAAGAGTTGGACTTAATGCCTATCGACTCAAGTTACCCGGGATGTATGAAGTGTCGACTACCTTCCATGACCGAACCCTATTGCCTTTGATGAAGATGGCATGGAAGAGGAAGAGATAGAAGCCAATTTGGATTTGAGGACAAATCCTTTACAACCTCGGGTGGATGATGTGCCACGGATGGCACCACTCGATTGATGAAGCAAACTATTTTTCTGATGAGTTTGTTAATTTTGTAGGAGGCTCTTTTCATAAAAGGCATATCAAGAAGCCAATTATGAAGGGGAAAACATGCTTCCTTTTTGACAACTCTTTTGCATCCGTGGCATGGAAGGGTGATCCAAACCACCTAGGTGATGATAGCACCACTTTTGGTTTCGGCCCAGGATGACCTCCGGGGCTTGTGCGGCTGTTTTGAACACCTTCCGGACCTGATTTGGCCAAGCATGCTTCTACAAATATGTGGCCAACATCCTAAGGTTTCCAGAATGTGGCGGAGTATAAAATGTGGCCAATAATTGCCCAGCCAACGAATGCCATTACAGAGGCATCCAGAAGATGGAGCGGCCCGGGAGCATCCAACCCATGGTGGCCGATCCATGGCCATGTTTGGCCCCAACAGAAAGGAAGGCTCAATTACATCATTGTCCACCATTGGAGCAGCAGCTAGCAGCCCAAGGAAGTGCCGAACCCTTGGTCCAAGAAGGATGCAAATGATCAACACCGATTGGCCTTGGGCTATCCAACAATTGATGGACCGAACCTTGCCTAAAGCCTCATCCACTTTGAGCACGTATTAGAGCCCCACAAAGCTTGGCAAGTGTGGCCCATCAATGAAGGTTTGCTTGTCCCCTTGGAAGATATTTAATTTTTGGAAATACTTGTAATTTGTATCTAGTTTTGGACTTGAATTGTTGTTTGGAGGGTGGTTCGGTTTGGGGCAATTTCCTAGGTTTTGGTTTGGTTTGAACCAAGTCAAGGCCCATCTTGTTGGAACTTAGGGGAAACCCTAATTTCCCACTTGGCCTTTCTTTTGGATGATGTTTGGACGTGGGTTTTAGTCATGGATTAGTGGAGTGTTTGGGAAGCTTAAGGTGGGACCCATTTTCCACCTAACTCCTACACTTTTCACTCATAATCCCTATTTAGACTAGGTCAATTTGTGGACTTTGTTGTAAGATTGGAGGGAGTATGAAACCCTCCCTTGACGTGTTGTAAACTTCAGAAAAGAATTGGATAAAATTTGAAGAAGCTTGAAGCTCTCAAAACCTCCCCCTTTTCTCTCGGCAATTTGGAGCTTTGGTGAGTAATATCTGTAGTTCTATTTTGTTAAAGCTGTTGGTGTCTTGCTAGAGCCACTAAACCATATTCCAGCCTTCCTCCACTCTTTTTTGGATCAAGGTAAGCCTGGAAATCCCATAGCCCTCCTTCCATTCGTGTGTTTTTGGATGTTTGTTGCTATGTGTTGGTTGCTGCCAATTTAATCTCGCCCGAGTGCATCTTGTGTCCCAAAAGTTTCATCCGTGTCATTTTCTGTTTCCCTTGTGCTAAAGTCCTCAATTTTTGGCTGTGAGTTCCTCATACGTGTCTTGAGATACTTTGCCATTCAATTCATTCTCAGTTCCTTCCAATTAAACGATGTGCATGCTTGTTTCTCCTACCTTACTCCCGAACTCCTGAAATTGAGCATTTCTGTCGACCAAATTTCCTCCTGTGATAACTTGCAAACTACCCGTGCTTTTCTCAATTAAACATAGCCAATTTCTTCCCCTTTCTTGGAGGAAGGTTTTTGCCAAGTTTCTCCTTCTCAGGTCTTCGGTATTGGGAGTTGTGCAGAGCTTAACCTCCACCTACTTCACTGCCAAAACGTTGTGTTGTCTGTTTGTGTTTCTGAAAAGGAACCCGTGCCATTTTAGAATCCTCGCGTGCTTTTGGTCTGAAATTTGGGCTAGTTGGATTTTAATATTTAATCTCAAAATCCCCTAAGTCTTGGACTTATATCCCGTATGGAATTGAAGTTGTGACAGAGCCAAAACCCTCCCTTGTTCTGGATTTTCTTCTCGGGTAAGCCTTTGGCCTTTGGCTGTTTGTGCTTTCTCCTTTTCCCAACCCCTCCGCATCTTGGAGCGTGTCAGGCTTTTGGGCTGAAATTTTGGGGACTTAGACTTTAGGGAAGAAACTAAGTTTGGTCTAGATTTAGGGTGAAATCACGTGTGGTTCATGAAATGGTACGGGGATACATTTAGAAGCACAAACAGACAAAATTACCAATTGGCAGAGCATTAGGTGGTAGAGACGACTGAACAACTCCCAATGTAGAGAGTCTGGGATCGTGAAAATAATCAGACAACAACTTCAATCAAAGGGGAAGACAATGCAAGTGGTTTCACAGAAAACACACAGGTAGGCTAGGAGTTATGCTGGATAGAAAATTAATGGACAGAATTGCCAGATTGCTGGAGTTCGGAAGAAGAAAGGAGGAAAAAATGCATGCACAACTTTTAGATAGGAGGAACAGGGAACACAAAGACAAACCAAATATTTCAAGACCTAAAAGAGGGACTCACAGCCCAAATTTCAGGACATTAGCACATGGGAAACGGAAGTTGATACGGAGGACACTTTTGGGATACGAACGGGGATTAGCTTACATTACAACCGGCAGCAACCAACAATGACAACATCAATTCCAAAACAACAAATGGAAGGAAGGCTATGTGATTTCCAAGCTTACCTTGACCCAAAACAAGTGTGGAGGAAGGTTGGAATAAGGGCTAAGTGGCTCTAGCAAGACACCAACACCAAAAACAAAGAAAGATTGTGGATATTACTCACCAAAATCTAACCTTGCCGTGAGAAAAGGAGAGGATGGAGAGAGCTTCAAGCTTCTTCACTTTACCAAATTCTTTTTCTACCTCTCCCAACGTGGGAGGAGGGATACATACCCATACAAAAATATCCCCAAATAAAATAAACAAAAATAAACCTAAATTAGGGGGCAATGATTAGCTAAAAGTAGGTGTTAGGTGAGAAAAGGGTACCCGTCACCCACTTGCAAGCCAACCAAATCCTAACTCACGTCCAAACCAAACTAAAGAAGGAACTAAGGAGTTTGGAAGAGAAGACTCTCCCAAAGCTCCAGCAAAGGAAGGAAAAAAAAAGGGGGGGTTCAAACCGAACCACTCCAAGAGAGAATGGTTCAACCCGAACCACTCCCCGCAAATTGGTCCAAACTGAACCAAAATGTTTACATAAAAAAAATCCCAAATAACTTAGTATTTTACAAACACAAAAATCAAACATCACTTGGCCATTCCTTGGAAGCCTTCATCCCCCCCAAATAGTGGTGCATACGGCCTCCATTGTCCTTGAAACCGAGTGTAGTTATGTCCCGGGTGGTGAACTTGGCAAGGAAGATCTTGGATTTTCGGCTAACTCCTTCTCTTCTTTATACTTCCATTGTAAGCAATGTTTGGGGAGTTCTTGATCATGATGTGAAGGAATATCTAGGAGCTCCAATGTAGGGACAAATGTACCTGCAAAATCAACAAACATATTAGCTAAAAGTCTTGCACGGCTTCGAGTTGTTGCTCCTTCCGGTTGATGATGAGTCCCGGGCACATCAAAGTACCCTTGGGATACCATAATCCTAGATCAAGTGTTCCACTTAAGTATTTAAAAATTCTTTTAACGGCATTCAAGTGAGACTCCTTAGGCGAGGCTTGGAATCTAGCACAAAGGCAAATGCTAAAAAGAATGTCGGGTCTGCTAGCGGTTAGATATAACAATGAACCGATCATTCCATGAAATCTCTTAATATCCACATCTTTTCCTCCTTATCCTTATCCAATTTGGTGGTGGTACTCATTGGTGTCCTGGAAGATTTGCAAGAGTCCATTACAAATCTCTTGAGTAATTCCTTGATATATTTCTCTTGGAAAATAAATGTTCCATCTAATGATTGTTTAATTTGAAGTCCTAAGAAGAACTTAAGCTCTCTCATCCTGCTCATTTCAAATTCATCTTGCATGAGAGAGGTAAAATCTTCACACAGGTTTTTGTTGGAGGCTTCAAAAATAATATCGTCCACATAAATTTGGACAAGTAGCTGATCATTACCAACATGTTTAGTAAAGAGGTTGAGTCAATTTTTCTCATTTTGAACTCTCTAATCAAAGGAAGCTCTTCAACCTATCGTACCAGGCTCGAGGAGCTTGCTTAAGACCATAGAGAGCTTTATGAAATTTATAAACATGGTCTATCTTGTCAAAGGCCTCAAAACCTATAGATTGTTCTACATAGACTTCTTCCATAATATATCCATTTAGAAAGGCACTCTTAATATCCATTTGGAATAGAGTGAAGTCTTTCTAACAAGCATAGGCAAGAAGCATGCGAATTGACTCCATTCGGGCCACCGATCCAAAGGTCTCCTCAAAATCTAAACCTTCTTCTTGATTATAACCTTTTGCAACTAATCTTGCCTTGTTTCTAATGACAATGCCATGTTCATCTAGTTTATTCTTGAATACCCATTTAGTTCCAATGATAGTGTGATCATTTGGTCTAGGAACTAAGTCCCACACTTGGTTTCTCTCAAATTGATTAAGTTCCTCTTGCATGCCAATTATCCAATTTTCTTCTTTTATGGCCTCATCGAACTTCTTAGGCTCTACTTGAGATAAGAATGCTACATTGGCACATAGATTCCTAAGAGAGGCTCTAGTTTTAACCCTAATGAGGGATCACCAACTACATCTTCTAATGGGTGGCTTCTTGAATATCTCCTCTCTCTAGGAAAGTCTCTTTTAGAATTGCTCACTGGCTCTGATTCTAGAGAAATTGGAGGATTTTCAGACGGAGTAACCTCAACAGAGTCTTTCTCATTTTCTTCTAGAGTCAAAGAATCTAGATCTTTTACGAGCTCATCATTTTTTTCCATATTACTTGATGAAGAAGGGAATTCATAAAATGAGACATGGATTGATTCTTCAACTACTAGAGTTCTCTTGTTGAACACCATATAAGCTTTGCTAGATAATGAATATCCTAGAAAAATTCCAAAGTCGGATTTTGAGTCAAATTTTGCTAGGTTGTCCTTGGTATTCGGGATATAACATTTGCATCCAAAGGGCCTAAAGTATTTGACACTTGGAGTTTTGCCCATCCAGAGCTCATAAGGGGTCTTTTCTAAGATTGGGCGAATTGAAACTTGGTTAATTATATAACAAGCTGTGGCAACGGCTTCAGCCCAAAAATACTTAGGAAGAACATTTTCAATAAGCATGGTTCTAGCTAGCTCTTGCAAAGACCTATTCTTTCTCTCAAAAACTCCATTTTGTTGAGGAGTCCTAGGGGAAGAGAAGTTGTGATTGATATTCTTAAGACATAAAAGTTCAAATCTCTCATTTTCAAATTCTCCTCCATGATCACTCCGAGTAGCTACAATGAAGAGATCTTTTTCATTTTAAACTCTATTCCTAAAAGATGAAAAAGTCTCAAAAGTCTCATCCTTATATCTAAGAAAGAATACCCAAGTGAATCTTGAAAAATCATCAACAATCACAAAAGCATAGTGTTTACCACATATAGGCTTGCTACTTTGTAAGGACCGAAGAGGTCCATGTGAAGGAGTTGAAGGGGTTTAGAGGAAGACACAACGCTTTTTGAAGCAAATGAACTTTTTGTTTGCCCCTTTGACATGCATCACACAATTTATCCTTCTCAAAAGATATTTTTGGAAGGCCCCTAACAAGATTTTTCTTTGAGATCTTAGCTAAGGTATCCATGCTAACGTGACCTAGCCTCCTATGCTATGACCAACCATCAAGAGAGGAATTTGCACTAAAGCATTTTTCATCAAAACATGCAACATTATCCATATCAATAGTATAAACATTTACGGATCTATAACCCATTAATAAAAAATTTCTACTTGAGCTATCCTCTATTATGCATGTTTTAGATTCAAAATAACTCTATATCATTTATCACATAGTTGACTGATACTCAGAAAATTATGTTATAAACCGTCAACTAATAATGCATTTTCAATGATATGAGAGGAAATGTTATCTATGCTTCCAATCCCAATTATCTTCCCTTTTTTATTCCATCCAAAAGTGACATTTCCTTTCTTTTGCTTGATGAAGGAGAATTTTGAGGGATCTCCCGTCATATGTCTCGAGCATCCACTGTCAAGATACCAAAGATTCTTTGAAAGAGAGACTTCCACCTACACAACAAAATTTAGGTGTTCCTTTTAGGTACCCAAACCATTTTGGGTCCTTGAACGTTAGCTTTGATTCCTTTGGGAACCCATCTTTGAGTGACTCTTTGAATTTTACCTTTTAATTTTAAAGGACATTCAAATGAGGTGTGTCATATTCTATTACATGAATGACATGTGCTTGGTTTAACAAAGAGGCTCTCATAGTTCTTTTTCTTTTTCTAAGGTTCATATCCTAAGCCAGCTTTGTTAAAAGTCATTCTTTGTCCACCTAGAAGCATTTTCAAATTTTTGTTACCCTTTGTAAACTTCAATATTATAACATTCAATTCATCATTTTTCATTTTAAAACTAGCTATCTCCTCTTAAAAGGGAATAAATGTACTTTCGTGTTCCTTAGTTAGAACTGCATGTTCCCTTTTTAATTGTTTATATTTATATTTCAACATATTAAAATCATTAAGTAAATCATTGAAAGTATCGAACAAATCATTATCTTCATCAGAATTATCTAAATCACTAAAGGAGTCATGTACCTTGTCCTCCTTTGCCATGAAGCACATATTTGCTAGTTCTTCGTCTTCAGATGAAGATGAAGAAGAGTCACTGTCATCCCAAGTAGCTTTCATTGCTTTCTTCTTGAATCCATTGGGGAGTTTCTTTCTTTGAGGACATTCAGATTTGAAGTGACCTGGCTTTCTACAGTCATAGCATGTGAGTTCCTTTTCCTTTTCTTTGAGTTGCCTTTCTCTTCTAGGTAACTCTTTTCCCTGCATCTTTTTCCTTTGTAGGAACCTCTTGAACTTTCTTGTGATGAAGGCAACATCTTCATCCTCCTCTTCATCACTCACAGCATCAGCTTGTTTGCTGGAGGATGCTTTAAGGGCAGTGTCCATTTTCCTTGATGTTTCCTTCTCCTTAATCTCATCTTTTTCACTAGCCTTCAACGTAATCTCATGTGTCATAGAGATCCGATGAGTTCTTCAATCTTGAGAGCCTTGAGGTCTTTAGCCTCTTGTATTACTGTAACCTTTGGTTGCCATGCTCTTGGAAAAACTCGAAGAATTTTTCTAACACAATCTTCATCTGAATAAATCTTTCCTAGCACTTTCAAACCATTAGTAACATTTGTGAAGCGTGTAAACATGGAACTAACTGTTTCATCACTATGCATAGTAAATAGTTCATACTCATGTACAAGCATACTTAGTTTATTTTATTTTACTTGGTTAGTTCCTTCGTGTGTTACCTCAAGCAATCGCCAAATATCTCGAGCATTATCACAACCTTGTACTCTATTAAATTCATCACTAGTTAGAGCATAGTACAGGGTGTTCATTGCTTTGACATTTAAGCTCAATTATGTTCCAAACACTGTAATTCATAGCTTGAGTGAAAATTTTCATTCTAGTTTTCCAATATACATAGTTGTTGCCATAAAAAAGAGGGGGTCTAGTGATTGATTGACCCTCAGTGTGTGACATGTTCATGTTAAAATACATAAGTACGGGAGCGGTCGACCGCAATATAGCCGTTTAGACTCATTAGAAAGTAGTCGTTGGAGCTTTGACTCTGTAGTAGATCCTGAGCGGTCGACATAATCGTGGAGCGGTGGACATAGGTATAGTTGATTAGTCTTTAAAGGTGTTGTGGTCGACATGAGGTTCGTCTCTTGAATCTTTCATCGGTCGACATAATCATGGAGCGGTTGACACACATTTAGTCTCTGGAACTTCAGCGGTCCATACAAGTAATTACCGGTTGACATAAGTTCCGTCTTTGGAGCTTCACATCGGTCGACATAGGTCTTGCTCGGTCGACATTAAATTTGTCTCTTGGACATCAGCGGTCGACATAGATCTTGAGTGGTCGACATACATCTGTTCTCTGGAATTGTTACGGTAGACATATGTATATAGTGGTCGACAGACATCTCTTCTCTAGAATTGTTGCGGTCAACATATGTATATACCGGTCGACATATATATATTTTCTGACGTTATTCTGGTCGACATATGTATATAGCGGTTGACATACATCTCTTCTTTGGAATTGTTGCGGTCGACATACATCTGTTCTCTGGAATTGTTACGGTCGACATATGTATATAGCGGTCGACAGACATCTCTTCTCTAAAATTGTTGCGGTTGACATATGTATATACCGGTCGACATATATATATTTTCTAACGTTATTCTGGTCGACATATGTATATAGCGGTCGACATACATCTCTTCTTTGGAATTGTTGCGGTCGACACATGTGAACAGCGGTCGACATAACCTGAGAAAACTTATAAAATTCTGCAACACTTGAACAACTTGTTAGATATTAAGTGTACCTTTTTACAAGAATGTTTCACAAGAGATTCATTAACAGCATAATTTAATTTAGCTTTCATACATTTTCACAAACGGTTATCATAAAAAATACTTGGTTACTTTAAAAACCTTTAAAGCCAACAATATGCTATTGGTTAGGATACCAACATGTAAAAAGGCTCTTAAAATGGGGGGTTCTGCATGTTAAAAACCATTGAAAATGACTCGAAACAAGATACAAAGAAATACTAGTTTTGAAAGGGTTTGTTTAAAGAGAAAAGAGTTGATTTTGAAGAGATTTTTCCTCTGGTTGTGAAGATGAGTTCCATTAGAGGTTTTTTTGGTCTCGCTACCAGTCTACACTTAGCGATAAAATAACTTGATGTGAAAACAATGTTACTTCATGAAGACTTCGAGGAAAAAATTTATATGGATAAACTAGAAGGTTTTGAAGTAAAAGAAAAGCAGAACATGGTTTGCAAACTGACGAGGAGCTTGTATGGATTAAGATAAACCCCTATTCTCATGATGATTTTGATATTCTTATGCTATATGCGGTTGATAGTTTGATTGTTGGTCATGATATCAATAAAATTGAGAAACTAAAAAGAGAGTTGAGTTTCTTATTTGCTATAAAAAAACTCAGGGCTGGCAAAACAAATACCTGGTATGAAGATAATTTGAGAATGGAAGTGTGAGAAATTAGAGCTATCTTAGAAGCACTATATTCAAACAATACTAAAAGGATTCAACATGAGTCAAGCTAAGGCCGTTTTTTCTTTACTCGCACGTTATTTCAAACTTAGTACTAAGCAGTAGCTTGTAGAATAAAAAGAAAAAAAAATGAGCGAAGTCTATATGCAACTGCAATTTTTAGTTTGATGTATGTCATGGTTTTTAAGAGGCTAGATATAGCTCTTGCAGTTGTAGTAGTGAGTTGTTTTGTGGCTAATCCTAACAAGGAACATTGGGCTGCACTGAAATAGATCATTCGATACTTGAGGGGCAGTTCCCAACTATGTTTGATATTGGAGAGTCGATTTGGTTGGATACGTAGATTTATATTTGGCATGCGATATGGATTCTAACAAGTCCCCTTGGGGATGTAGATTTGGTTAGGGGTGTAGATTTAGATTTAGATTTTGCATGCATTTTAAGCTTTCAAAGAAACTTTATGGATAAAGTTCTTAGAAGAGTTTGGCATAGAACAAGAAAAGTTGATTTTCTACAGTGATAATCAGAGTACAATCCACCTTTCCAAAAATTTGACATTTCATTCAAAATCTATGAGCATTGATATCAGATATCATTGGATTTATGATGTGCTTGAGATTAACCGGTTGAGCTTAGAGAACAACTAAGAATACAACGGATATGTTTATGAAATTTTGCTCTAAAGAAAAGCTTGTAGGCAAGGGTGAACCTTGCGAGAACCCTCAAAATGATCTTACTGAAGAGATCTATTGGGTTAAGCTCATTTTATGGGGCTTAACAACTTTATCCCATTAGGGGATCGCAACCTACTTCAAACAAAATTTAGTGTTATTCAGTTGTGTGAGAGTGTGGGCATCCGTGAAGGAAAAAATAGAAAGAAAAATAGAAAGAAACGGGTTTGAATTATGTACCAAGTAAAATCGAACTTCATTTTCTCTATAGTTATTGGTTGGATCGGCTTGAAATTTTGAGTGTAGCTTGGTGATACACAGAGGTACATTCATCGTGACAATTATTGTAGCATCACAATTTTTACTACAAATATTACCATATTTCCAAAAAAGTTTTTTTCAAGACTTAACACATCCCTAAAGTCAAGTTACTACTCGTCCTCGACTACGTTTACATAAGAAAAATCATACATAGTTTTCATAATTTTTCAAACTGATCTATATCAAAACAAATGATCAAAAGCAAATAGAATATTAAAAATATTTCGAAGGTCAGAGAACTCCTTTGGTTATCAATCGAATTTGTCTTGCTTAGGTTGTTCTTCGTAATTCACTCAACTCAATATCTTGACCGCAGTAATGATGTAATCTGGGTAGCGCTCCCCTTTTCTTTAGTTAAATAAAAACCATTCTCAGCCGCAAAGAATTTTTTCTGGACGCCTCACTAATGCGCGACATCTGCCTTTTTGTGAAGAATGGCTTGTCTTCTTGATTGCTTGCATTTGAATTCCATCATCGTAATGTTGTGGTGATGGTTGCGGCATTACCTAAACCTAATAATTCAATGGAAAAATAAAAATAAAAAATAAAATTTGAGGGTTCCCTCCTATTGGCGCTGCATTTTACATCGGCAGTCGAACGTAGTTCAAACTTCACGAGAGTTTAACCTAGATCTATTGGTCTCTTTTCCTTTCTGAAAGTCATATTGAATGTAGCAATAAACAGCAATTATCACACCCCATAAAACTTTACTTAAAAATGATTGTGGTAAAATTTTTCTTTCTTTAAAAATGTTCCTCTTGAATTCTTTTTCGTGAAAACACAACGGAAGACTTTAATTATAAATCATAGTAAACCCGACATTTACTTGAAATAACATATTGTTAATCAAAATATTCATCAAATAAAATACCGCAAAGCTCATATAACACATAGTTTAGTCAAAACATGTAATATACATAATAAACATCTTTACACAGCAACATTTAACGAAACTAAAGTTTTAAAAAACATCATTGTTTTATGGTAAACACTCTAAAATACTTCAAATGTACATCTTGACGTCCCCACTGGTCGGCACTTAACGATTCAAGCTTCTTGCATCAGATCCGCCTCCTCCACGGCATGATTGTTACATCGAACAATGAGGGCTAAGTCCCTCATCTTCATTTTCATCACCTACATCACAAAGCATAACCTATGAGCCTAAAGCTCAGTAAGTAATCAAATGAGCCTATATGCCTAACATGAGCATGACGTTTCTTGAAAAACATGCACATTTATTTCGTTCTTTATTGTTGTCTTGACTTAACTTGACATGTGTGGGCGTCACATCGTATGAAAGTGAATAGGCACCATATGGGCTCCATGAGGCAGCCAATTCCACCTTCTCCCATAACTTGATCTTGACTTTACATACATTTATGCATTGGATGATGAATGTGTCTCGTACAACCTTCATCATCCTTTGGGTGACATTTTAAAAACTTGCATGAGAAAACATTTTCGTATCTTTCATAAAACACGATGCATGGACATGATTCATACATATGCATGACATGGTAACATAGTTTAATTACACGCAACATAATGCATCAAACATCTCCCATGTCAACCGTAATAAACATTCCTAGTATACTTGAAACTTAACTCTTGACTTATGATAAAACATAAACAACAAATAATGTCAATCAACCACCAATCAAACCCAAAGTACTTGGGTCATTGTACGGTGCGGTACACCCCAACAGAATATCATCAATAACAATATCATAAAAACAAACAACTCGTAAGACATTCTTTACTTAATGGATATCTAAGTAATCAAACACATCATCCTTATGTCTTATCCTTTGTGATGTAGTCCCACAAGGGCCAAACACATGCATGGATTACTTACCTGGATTCCTTAGCTTTATCTTGATATTCTAAATCTTTAATGATCAAATGAGCTTGCTTATACCTTAACATCATAAAATAAAATAATATAAGCAAAACTCGTAATACCCTATTTTACCAAAAAGTTTTGACATTCATAACTTTTGCTACAAAACTCTGATCAAAACACTTAAGGTACCAATTTCATACTTACGATGTCTAGTACATTTCTTTAGAATATGTTGTGATAATATTCGCATTAAAAATCCTTATAAATTCTACATTTTTAAAATCGGGTATAACATGACCCTATTAGTTCATACCCTGTTTTTACCTCAACTTCCGATATACACAACTTTTGCTACACTAACCCGATTAGGATTCATAAGGTACCAATATAAACCTTAGCATGTTTGTTACACTTCATTAGAAGAGATAAAGAACAAATTGTAACTCAAAGACTTTGTAAAGTTTACATTTCAGAAACTGGGTAACATGACTTATAAAGTGTATACCCATAAATTACCTTCACAATTTCATGCATTCTCAACCATGTAACGTAAGTTCCATCCCTTATAAGTAATTACAGCACCAAAATGAACATCTTAAAGTTATTTATTGGTACCTTAGGGCTGGAGTCATAGGCTATTGCTTCTCTTGCACTTCTTGCTCTTAAATACCAAATTTTCTTGCACAAAACACTAAAACCTCACACTTTTGTTACAAACCCTAATTTTTCTCACACGAATTTAGAGAGGATTTAGAGAGGAGAGAGATCTGCAAGAGAGAGCTAAGAGAGAGCAGATGGTCAGGATGGCTAATAGCTGAAGATCCCTTTGGAAGGGGTTAGTCATGTGGTTTAAGCATGAGGTGTCACCATCCAAGCTCACCTCTTCAAGCATGAAGTGTCACCATCCTTTCTATGTGGCACTTCCCTATTGGACCATCCTTAATTAATCATGGATTAAATTCCTTAAAATTTCATTAAAAGTCAGCATTTCAGCAATAAATTATCAACCCTTAATCAAACCCGAGAGTTCAAGGTGTCTGCCCTTTATTTAGGTTATTAACCTCCATTTAAACCTTTCATAAATTTTGCTCAACAACTTGGATTTTCCTAATTCAAAAAACTCATATTTTCCTCATTGAGTCTAGTTTAACTTTGTAGAAGACTTAAACTTCAAATTTGGAGCCTATATTATGTTCAATTATACGAAATATCAAACATCGCTCAAAAGTCCATAATTCTATAGTCTGGTTTTCCTTATCAAACTTCAAACAAGAATAACTTTCTCTCCAGAACTTTAATATAGTTGATCTATCTAGTAATCTTCTTATCTAGATGTTGACTACAACTTTACAGAAGAACACTTTGTCAAGTATACTCTTCTACGACATGATATGATTGAAACACAAAAACTACTCAGTTACCAAATTCCAACCCGACATTTGTTACCAACCATTGGGTTCTAAGATCCATAACTTTCTCTATACCTTTCCAATTCAAGAGATTCTTATTTTTGTAGTTTCATCTACTACTAGTCTATTAAATGTCTTTAAAAGAAACCAAATTCATGTGAAGACCCTAAAACCTTGGAATTAGGTAATTACTAATATTGTTTCTTATTCATCAATTCACTAATTCTAAGGTGTAATTCCATCACCATATTCATCTTTTCTTAGCACATTTCATACTCTACTCATAACACACTACATTTATACATATCTGATTTACATAAAAAATTTGGGTGTTACAACAATTCCTCGTGTAATATCTACATAGGGATGTGGCAAGTTTATCCAAAAAGTAATTGACATGGAGATGTTCTACTCGGGGTCTTACGTGTTGTTCTGCATGCTCATAAAGCCTGTCAAAATTTTTGTTGCGTATACTTTCTCTTTCCTCTCACGTTTTTTTCTTATTATCTTCTTCTTTATTTGGTTGAAAATTTCAGCTTGTCTGTTCATAGGAAGATTGTATGTTGTATTCACCTTATACATAACCCCGTATTTCGATAATGAATACTTAAATCGTTCATTGTATAAGTGATGATCGTCATTATCATATACCTCAAAATTTTGTACCATGAAACAAAATTCAGTACCATCTAGAAATGTTTTAGGCATTGCTTGCTGGAGCCTCTAAGGAAATGAAGTGGAAGTCTTTTTTCTTGGCAATCTAATGATTGATCTTGTATACTATTACAGCATCGTGAATAAAATTGATAAATTCTTGCTTTCTAAAAGTTGTTTTTTGCTTTTTTTTCCACCTCTTTCTCAACTGCCTCTAATTTTTTAAATTTCTCTAACTGTAACTAAATGAGTAACGAAATTGATTGGCACTATTTTTCTTCCTCTCTCCTCGGTACTTTTACATCACTTGGCAACATGGGTGGTTGTATATTATTCAGAGCTTGAGATATTTGACATACTGGTATTCGAGATTTTTATGTGAGGCAATCTTATTCTCTATCAACGTGCTCAAATTTTGATTTCTTTGTCATGTACTCCTCTGTCGTTTATTTGAACAATTGAGATCGTACTATTTGTTGTTGGAAATTTTTCTCGGGTAAAATTTCTTGTCAAAGTCCTTGTGATTGCTGTGAAAAATCATGTTTGAAAATTCTATCAACTTCGGGATTTGGTGGTTGTAAGGATGTGTTTCACCACAACATGTGCACAAAATACTCCAAATTTGTTGTCATGAATTCATCCACATATGGAATTCCCCTGTGCATAGGATTTGTCCTAACATTAGTAACCATATATGCTCGCGGTGGATGTTTTTAATGCCTCCGCAAGTTGGGAAGTTGGCGACTCATAGGCGTGGGAAGCGATTTCAATAAAGTCTACGAGATTTGAATCGATCCCACACATGGCCTCAAGGCAGATGAAAGACCAGGCAAAAAAGGCAACTTTGTATATGAGCATTTGGATCATCATTTGTCGTCCCACTAAATTGTCCATTGCATTGTAACATTTGAAACATCACCAGTTATAGCTACATTAAGTTTTATTTGATTTTGGCCATACAATCACAGGATCAAATCTTTCCAAATTAGAAATCATGTAATCTCCAATTGGAGGCTCTGGTTCATATAAAAAAATTTGTTCCTTTATTTATTTTTTCTTTATTTGTTAGCTCCTGAAATTATGTGGCAAAAAAGCAGAAATAAAATAAACAAAAAAATTAGTATATTCACAAAAAAATTCTAAAAATACAAGAAATGAAAATACAGAAAAATATTGATCTCATGAGTACAAGTCCATTTTAGATAAATAAAATAGTTGTGTAATATGAAAAAGAATAAAGTTTTGATTTTTTTTTTTATTTTGGGATTTAAATGAAATAAAAATACAAGAAATGAAAATGAAGAAAAATAAAACTGTTGTTTGAATTTAGAGATGAGAAAGATCTCGATTAGGTTTTCTCGAATTAATAAATTTCTTAAATTGCTGTAATGTTGCAGTGATTGTAACGGCATCACTATGATTCAATCAAGAATATCTATAAATCAGTACATCATTTTCTATCGCTTAATTCTTTCACATCTATGAGCAAGACTTATAAGTCGTGAAATATTACTCGGTATTCAATTTATATCACAATTCTTTCAACCTATACAATTTAATACTCATCTCAACAAATACTTTATGGCGTCTTAGGTACTATCTTAGATATTATCACATGCAAGCACAAGATGAATTATTTAAACATAGTAAATCTCATTCGTAAAAATAATCGTAAGTTTCCTAAATAATAATCAAAACAATAAAACCTAATCTTGATAATAAAAATTTAGTTCGAAAAGTAACAAAGCATACGAATTTACGAAAGTTAAAACAACAAGAAAAGGAGAGAATTTCGGTCATCACCTTCGGAAATTTGTTAGTCGCACGGGTCCTTTCCTTCCTTGTCGTAATTGCCACTGTAAACCTGCACTTTAGGTTACATCCATCTTAAATTGTAACGCTCCTTTCTATAATTATGCGCATCCAATTTGTGATGCTTAGGGTCATTTTGTAGTATTCGCAGCTCCCTGTTGTTTAGGAAAGGGGTTGAGATTTGGTAGTTTGCAAATCTCAAATTTGGATAAAATCTTGTGTAACATCCTTCCTGACTTGAAAAATGTTCTTTTTTTTTACTAGCAGCAGTAGACATATTCTCATAAAAATCGTTTAATACAAACAAGAAAACTAAGTTCAATCAAAAACACATGTACAACATCTTAGGTCTAGTAAATTGTTTACAAGTTATATATACAAAGTTGAAAACTTTATTGTCTAACAATTATTTACAATTCTTCAAAATCTTTGTCCATGGGTCAAAATTTGCACAGACAGCGTCAATCACCCCCATGAACAAAGCAATCTACTAGTACACCTCTCAGTGCACGTCTTCCTCACCATCATAAGTAAAACTTTTCTTTTCTTTTTAGTTTGAGTCTTTCTTTTTTAATTTCCATATTTTCTCATCATTGGGGCTTCCTGGCAATGAACGAGAGACCATAAACTTGAGTCCATTCAAACGGACAACCAGCTCGATTACAAGGCTTGAGAGACCACAAACTTGAGTCCACTTAACGAGACAGCCAACACAAACCCATTCCCAATGAAATTTATGCAACTTTCCCTCTCTTTCTTTTATTTTTCCCTTTCGTTGGTTATTTGAGTTCAACCCAAAACAAATGTTTTCATATTCTATTTCATATGAAATCTCATGCATGTAAATAGTTCGTAACTTTCTAGAAAACATGATGCATGAGATGCTATGAACATGCTCGATGTCACGGTCCTACTTTCAAAAGGCCGTGCGGCACCAATATCACGGTCAAAACGGGTCAGCTTACGAGTGTGCCAACGGCACCAAGTGTCCACATCGTTAGAGCGGGTTTTTCGTCTAACGAGCGAATGAGCATACAAGTTTATCCAACACGACCGTCATGAGTATAGTGCGAATAAAGAGAATTTGTTACAAAGAGCTTGTTCATTGATTACTAGCAAAATTACAACATTTGGTAGGGGAGTCTTTGTGCGATCATGGCTCTCCCCCTAAAGTGCAATCCGGGTCATATTAGCTACAACAAGAGTAAATATATAGGTTGAACGCTTGGTCTCTTGGTCTCCAGCCTTAAACTCTCTTGGTCTCTGATTCTTGTCAGCCCATATCTTCATGTGTTTAGCAGCTCAATACAAATAGGCCCGAGCTATCTCTATATTTTCCTTCCACTCCTTAGAGAATTTGAACGGTTTAGGGCTCTTTCCATCGTGAGGTCGTTCCAGAGTGTGGGCATCACAAGTTGTCTCCCGATGACAATCTCAAAGGGACTCATTTCTATGGAAGAACTCTTCTGACAGTTGAAAAAGAACTAAGCCGCATCTAAGAGAATTGGCCAATTCTTCTGATTTATGTTGATGAAGTGTCAAAGATATTCTTCGAGCAAGTTGTTGAAGCATTCCGTCTGTCAATCTATTTTAAGGATGATAGCTCGAGGAGATATTCAAGCTCGATCCAAGTAGCTGAAAGAGTTCCATCCAACATGACCCCATGAACCTAGCATCTCTATCACTGATGAAGCTTTTGGGGAATCCCCCATAACTTCACTATATGTTTGAAGAAGAGTCGAGTCGTAACTTTGGCTGGACAGTGCTTTGGTGTGGCAATAAATGTGGCATAATTTATGAAATGATCAATGATCACCAATATGGCTTCCGAATCATTGGCATATGGCAGATTTGAGATAAAATCTAGGGAAATACTTTTCTAAGGTCTCTTTGGGACAGACAATGGTTCTAGAAGACCAACAATCTTGTTTGTTTCAAACTTGTCTTATTGGCAAACAAAACAAGTCTTTCTATGCTGCATAACATCGCATTTCATCTTAGGCCAACAGTAGCCCTTTTTCAAGAGGGCATAAGTCCGTTGTCACTCTGCATGGCCTGCCCACATGTCATGACATTCGTGTAGGAGAGTACGCCGCAAGTTATTTCTACATGGTACAGATAACGGCTTCCTTTTGGTGAGGAGTAGGTTATTCTCCATCCAAAACTGCCGAGTCTTCCTTTCTTTCACTAGTTCAATGACGACGCGAGCTGTAGGATCATTCTATAAATTAACTTGGATGTTGTCCCTTAAGACTCAATTTATTCTACATGCTTGGATGTATGACAAATAACAAAAGATTGCACACTTTACTTTACGACTTAGCGCATCACCCACACTATTGCTTTAGCCATACTTGTGTTCAAATTGGAAGTCAAATTCAGAGATCAATTCATGCAAATGTGCTTGTTCGGCTGATAGCTTTGGTTATTCAAAGAAGTGGCCAATAAAAGTATTGTCTATCTTAACCATGAATTTTGACCCTAGCAAATAATGTCTCCACACCCGCAAACAATGTACCACTGCCAACATTTCCTTTTTGGAGACGATGTATCTCCTCTCTACTTCTTTCAACTTCCTACTTTCGAAAGCGACAGGGTGCCCCTTTTGCATCAACAAACCCCTTCATGCAAAGTCTGAGGCATCTCTCTCCACTTCAAATGGTTTGGAAATATCTGCCAGTGCAAGCACAGGCTCCTGAACCATGGCTTCCTTGAGATCTAAGAAGGATTTCTAGCATTCAATAGCAGAAGTGTAACTTTAAATCTTGATAATTTTCGTAGTTCTAGGAAGTATCTACAATGTAGATTAATGTGCACCAGATAACATAATTCTTCATAAATCTGAATTTTGTGGCACATAACATTAGTTTCTAAATTTGAAAATACCATCTTTTGAATAATGAAATTCAGAAGATTCATCAAGATTCACTTTTGACTTATAATCCAAATACCTTGGATCTTTCAACTGTGCTTCTTTGATCTCATCCAAAAATATAGGTCTAATTGTTAATATAGTCATCTTGGTAGTCAGTTACGTTATAAGCTACAGATCAAATATTTGGATCTCCAATTGTAATGCAACTGATAAAGTCGATAATGTTAGTTGCTTAAAAAAATTTGTTCTACTTAACGCATTGAAAACAACGTTGGCTTTACTTGGGTTGTATTTAATTTCAAAGTCATAATCCTTGAAGAATTTAAACCAGCTCCGTAGTCTCATATTAAGCTCTTTTTATGTAAAAATATACTTCAAACTTTTATGGTCAGAATATACATCACATGACTTCCCATATAGGTAGTGCCTCCATATCTTAAGAGAAAAAAACTACAGTAGTAAGCTCTAAATCATGTGTCCGGTACTTTTTTTTCATTTTGTTTCAATTGCCTTGATGCAGCAATCACTTTCCTCTTTTTGCATAAGTACGCATCCAAGGCCTATCTTTGATGCATCACAATAAATATTGAAACATCCATCTTTTTAGCTATCTGAAAAGGCTCTTCTTGGAGGTAGGTTGAGTTTTAATACTGGGGTGGTCAATTTATCTTTTAATTTTTGAAAACTTTGTTACAGTCAACTGACCACTAGAATTTCATGTTCTTCTTGGTTAATCGAGTTAAAGGCATAGCGATTCTTGAAAACCTTTTATGAATTTTTTATAATAGCCTGCAACTCTAAGAAAACTTTGTACATATCCCACAGTTCTTGGTTATTGCCAATCTTTGATCACTTGAATCTTTGTTGGATCCTCGAAAATACAATCTTTGAAGATAACATGGCCGGGATTATTTACTCGATCTAGCAAAAATTCATATTTGGAAAATTTTGCATATAACTTGTGCTGCCTAATGCTTTCCATGTTCCTCTTTGCTTCTAGAATAGATGAGAATATCGTCAATAAAGACAATAACAAATATGTCTAAATATTCTCAAAACACTCTATTCATTAAGTCCACTATGATACAGGCGCATTTCTTAATCCAAAAGACATTACCAAAAACTTATAATGCTCATACCTTGTACAAAATGTTTTTTTTGGAATATCCTCTTACATCACTTTAAACTGATAATAACCTGAATGTAAGTCTATCTTTGAGAAAACCGGTGCATTGATGAGTTGATTGCATAAATCATATATTCGTCGTAAAGGATACTTTTTTTTACCGTTAGCTTATTCAACTCTCTATAATCGATGCACATTCTCATTGTTCCATCCTTCTTCTTTACAAATAACATCGGGGTTCCCCAAGGGGAAAATCTTGGCCAAATGAACCCCTTGCTCATCAATTCTTCCAATTGACTCTTAGCTCCTTTAATTCAGGTGGCGCCTATACGAGTTTTTAGATACAAGTTTCGTGCCAGGGTAAACATAAATTATAAATTCAATTTCTCGATCTAGTGGTATACTAAGAAGATCATCTAGAAAAACCTCTGTTAAAGTTTGCATTATTGGATCTCCTTCAGTTGGACACTCGGTTGCTTTCGGGTATCAATAATACTTTCCAAGAATCCTTCACATATACTTTTCGGTAATTGTCGAGCATTAATAGTTGATATAATCAACGTTTTCTTTGCACACTTGCTCTGGGAAGATGAAACTAAACAATCCTTGCCCTACAATTAATTGTTGCTAATGGTGGTATAGCCAGTTTATGCCCGAAATTGCATCATAATCATTCATTTTCAAAATTATAAAATCAGCATATAGTATCTTATCAACTCTAAGAAAAGTGCATCCACTTTATCAGTGCACTCTCGTAATACATGACATAAATGTAAATGCTTACCCAAAGGTAGCATCACATCATACTCATACTCAGCTTCTTGAGGGTAGCAATTAAACATAGATATAAACTCAAGCAAAATAAACGAGTGAGTTGCACCCAAAGCAATCAAGGTATAAGCAGGCGTATCCATAATATAAATGGTACCTGACACCACTGCAAATTCATTTGCCTCTACTAGCTCTATCATTGGAAAAAATATGGTGTCACTTTTGGTTTCTCCTTGTCCAGCATCAGGAAAAACTTAGAGATATGCCTTGGTTGCTTACATTTATAACATTGTCCAGTGTCTTACATGCATTCTCCTGGATGTACCCATTTAGGACATTGTTGTGCTTGAGAAGACTTCTAAACTTTTTTTCCTCTACCTTGGTTTTGTAATTTTTATCCTTGTCTTTTACCTTTTTTTGAGTCTGCCATCTTCCATCTCCAGATGACTACCCTTCAAAGTAATACTTTTGGATATTTTCTCTATGTTGTTGAAATTTAGCCTCGGCCTCTTCTACTTCGAGTGCTTTAGTTACTACTGATGAGTAATGGTAAATCAAGCGTCCCTTAAATTTTTACACCCTATAGATTTCAACTTTCAAGCCTTGGGTGAATTGATGCACTTTATGCTCATTGTTACTAACTAAATGGCTAGCAAAACAAGCCAAGGCCTCGAATTTTGACATATTCAGCCACACTTCTAGTTTGGCACAGCTGTGCAAATTCCACTAATTTATTAGTCCTAATTGTGCGACTAAAATACTTCTCGTAAAACACTTCTTTGAATTGCTCCCATGTCATAGTTTGAACTTATTGGTGTCCTTCACAGTGTTCCACAATATCATGCATCTTTTGCTAACATATATGTTCCACAACTAACTTTCTTCCCATCCTTAATTTTAGCATAACCAAACATATCATCAAGTGTACAAAACCACTCTTCAGCATATGCTGACTCCGATGATTGCCCATCAAAACTTGGAGGTGCAAGTGGGAAAATCTTTCACAACTAGGATCTCTCGTCCAAACCACATGGAAACTTATTTATTCTTCTCAAGCCATTAATCTTTACAATTGTTGGAGTTGGCAGTCAACAATATCTGACAGCCAATTAACGATCTCATCTCTTGCAGGATTTCATCTTACCATTTTGTTCTTATCCTACATCGAGCTATAATATATAAGAAAATACTTATTCAATTCTAAGAAGAAAAACTTATTAATGTTGGAGCTCATTCATGACGGTAATTGATACCATAAGTTTATAACATCCTTCCTGACTTGAAATATGTTCTTTTTTTACTTGTAGCAGAAAATATTTTCTCATAAAAATCATTAATGCAAACAGGTAAACTAAGTTCACTTAAAAATACATTTACAACATGTTAGATCCAGTAAATTGTTTACAAGTTATATGTACAAAGTTAAAAACTTCTTTGTCTAACCATTATTTATAATTCTTAAAAATTATGGCCCACGGGTCAAAATCTGCTCAGACATCATCAACCACCCCATTAACAAAACAATTCATCTCGTACACCTCTCAATACCCGTCTTCCTAACTTACATCATAAAACTCATCTATGAGCATAAGGCTCTGTAAGTAGTATACGATATGCATGAACATGTACATAATATCCATAAGTAAAAATTTTCTTTCATTTTTATTTTGAGTCTTTCTTTCCTTTAATTTCCATATTTTCTCATCATTGGGGCTTTCTGGCAAGGAACGAGAGATCACAAACTTAAGTCCATCTAAAGGGACACACAACTCGATTCCAAGGATTGAGATACCACAAACATGAGTTCACCTAGCAGGACAGCCAAGATAAATCTCTTCCCAATGAAATTTATGTAACTTTCTCTTTCTTTCTTGGTGTCTTGAGTTCAACCCAAAACAACTGTTTTTATATCATGTTTCATATGAAATCTCATGCATCTAAATAGTTTGTAAATTTCTAGAAAATATGATGCATGAGATGCTCGTGAACAAGCTCAGTATGAACATATCAAGCAGTTAACTAGTGTTCATAGCATTGAAACAAAAATTCATCATATCATAAGTCGAATTATATTTTTTTACATCATTTTATACGTGTATTTCATCTTGATATATAAACCATAAAACAACATATTAAAACAAATTCTTATTGGTCAATGATGTAGACCCAATTATCCTTAGCCACTCTTTTTAGTAGTACGTACGATTGTGAATCACATTCACCTCAATTACCTAAGATCATTCATAATTTTTGGAATCAATGTCATATTTTGTGATAACTTCAAAATACCATAACTTATTCTATGCACAATGAAATGCTATAATTGCAAAGCCCATACGTCAGTCAAGTTGTATAATTTGACGTGCTAAAATATATAGAACATTGGATTAGTTTAGCATTGATTTCAGACATGAAATCTAAAATTGCACACCATTGATAGTTTTGTGACAACTTTGATGAAACATACACAGCCTCTACCAATTCCAAATTTTCATCATTCATAAAAGGAATATATGATATTCCAACATGATTAGTTAACCAATAACTGAAGCATGGATAAAAAATTCTAATTTTCAGGTACACTTCACAACCAACTTATGAAAGCATTGATAAATCCATAATTCTTATTTGTCCTTAATGTAATCACGTGAATCACCATAATTAATCTAAACCACATAATATAAGGTTATAACTCTTGATTCCTAGCTTAATAAAATTCTCTTGATGAGAGGAACACTTCTCCTCAAAAGATTAGAAGTCAATTTCTACTCCTTCCACCTCAGTCTTTACTTTCTCTCTCTAAAACAATTTTCTGTTAAGTTCTCTCATCTTTTCACCTACTCTCTCTCTTGTGCACGAAAATGGTTGATGATCCGTCATTATCTAATATTTCTACATGGTTCATGGGGTGAAAATACTCTTTTGCCAAATTTATCCATTTAGTTTTATCATTTTACCATTACAAGCTCATTTAATTGTTAAAATACCTTCATCATTATCATTTTAATCATACTTAGCTTAACTAATTAATTTACATTAGTACTAAGCTAATTTTTAGGGTTAAATTAATTAATCATGACTAGTAAACCATAATCACTCCATAATTATCATTAATTATGCCTTAATCATGATTAACACTAATCCTATAGTGACATGTGTCATATTCTAATTTTCCCCTCTTTCCTAATCTTAATTCAATATATGTCACTTCAAAAATTTCTAATTACACTATTTGACAGCTTAAAACACTTTATATGTACACTGGTATTACATCTTGTTTGCAAATTTAAATGTGGGTAGCCAGTTATAATCTTCCCTTCTTTTATGAGACCTTTCTAAATATTTCTTGTGCCGCAATTGTAATACCCGAAAACTTTTGTAACACCCATACATTTTGTTTGTTTTATAGGCTATCGGTAGTTAAGAATATGTACATTAAGGTGTTGGAAAGGTATAATATGATTGAAATGAAGAATTTGTACTAGATTTTATTTGTCAAATATGCAGGCCAAGGGTTTAGAAAATGCACAAATAGTATATGTCAAATTATAGGTTTAATTAGTCGATTACTATACAAATCAAGATTAATGTCATTCTAATTGATGGTTTAGCTTTAAGACTTTTGATTGGATTAATTTGGCAACACTTATCTAATAAAAAATTGTAAAGGTAAAAATAAATTGTGATGGTGACACCTCATGCTTCTTCAAAGATCATCTCCTACGTCACTCTCTCTCTTCTTTTTCTACAATAAACTGAGTGTTTCTTGGAGAAACCCACGAAATTCGCAGCTCTCTTCTATTTTTTCAAAGTTAAAGAAAGTTGAGGAGGTTTTTTTACGAAAGCAGATGAGTTTTGGACGATTAGTGCGCACTAAAAGAGGGTGCTTTTTGCACTTTAAGTTTGTTGTGAAGGAAAGCCACAAAATGAAAGCATCAATCTGAGTTTTCTATTTTAAGGTTTTCAAGTGATATTCTTTGCTGATCAAATATTGATGTGCATAATCAAGGACAGAAGGTAAGTTAGTGTTGCATGTGTCTGGCCTTTGAATGGAACTACATTACAAATATACTAGATATTTTATGTATGATTGCAAATACCGTGAACTATTTGGATTAGTTATATTTTTAATGTTGTTTGCGTTTCTTGATATGTTTGATTGTTTCTTAGACTTGTTCATGCATTCTTAGAATTTCTCATGCATCATGCTTATAAAATAAATGAAAATGAATTTTCATGCATAAGTTTTCATATAACACGCAACAGATTTACCTCAAGGGAGGCCAATTATTCCTATACTCCCTCATGTGGTGCCTCAAATGATCAATTTATGGAAAGAATAAATGAAATGAATAATGTACGTAATGTAGACGAACTTGACTGTTCTAGGATGAAGAAGACCAGTGATGTGGGTTCACTTCCCTGATGATCCCCTAATGACCCCCTAACGACATAATTGTGGATTGAAAGAAATTAAAAGAAAAGAAAAGAAAACAGCATTGTTATTACGAAGTTGCATATTTATAATAGTCTGTATGAATGTCATTATACACTACTTACTGAGCATTGAGCTCACTAGGTAAGCTTTGTAATGTAGGTGACGAAGTTGACGGTAATGACTTTGTTATTTATTCTTAGAAGCAGCGTGGAGGGAGTATATTCAATCACGAAAACCGTTGTAGTTAAGTATTTTGACCGATAGTGTGGCTAATCTCACTGTTTTTGTAAAACAATGTGAATATGCATGCTGTTTTTGGAAACGACTATGTTTAATGCATATAGGTTGTAACAACTTTATTTTTTAAATGAAATGTTAATATTTAATTTGTGGTAGTTGACATAAATGAGAATAATTCTAGCAGGTTGATTTCTTCTGTTGTATTTCTCAAAGAAGCTTTAAATTGTCGAATTTTAATCTCATGTTTATAAAAAAATAAAGGTATATGAATTTGGGTCATTACAACAATTCTCCTAAAATATTTTGCACTTACAATGGAAATAAAAATGTGGTGAAAATAAATATTTACAATTTTCATTAATATTACGTAAAATTTACCATGCATATGTTGTAGTAAAGTCGCGATATTTATTGTATCATCACAATTTTTACTAAAAATATCACCCGATTTTCAGCACTTAACACAAAAAAATTGATATCCAAGACTTAATGCACACCGTACCAAACTATGACTTTCTAACCTGTTTTTTGTTGCAAATGCACAAAGCAAGTTGAGACAACTAATCTGGCTCGTGAATCTGGCTCGTCAAGTGTAGATGTTTCAGTCTTATAGATCCCAAAAGTACCAGACCTTATGTCCCTTGTTTTTTAGTTCTATTATTCATTCCAAAGGTATAGATAACAATCATAACATGTTACGAAGAAAGGTTGCTACTTATAGATGAAGTAAAGAGGAAGCGAAGTCTGCAGAAAACTCTGCCATTTGTATTGGCAGAAAACTCTCCATCGTCTACATGAGCTTGAAAACTAGTATTGGCAGGGAGTGTTAGTGGTTCAGAATTGGATTCTAGGGTTTCGTCCATCGGGGTATGCTGCGATACAGATTGGTAGCACAGAGAAGAGAAATACCATCTGGTTGGTGCGTGAGTCTCTGATTTACTATTTCGTCCTTCAATTTTTTTTTGAATAATTATATTTTTACCATTTTAACTTCATATTCATTGCATAAACAATCATTATTTTAACTATTTGTAATGAATCATAATTATTACATCAACCAACTAAATTCTAATTTACAATTGAAGTGACTTATTGCTGCTCCACAAATATTTACTTCCTCGCGAACTAGTTATTGACTAACCGTTCATCATTCCGACCAATATAACATTATAAGTACTATTGCTCCACAAACACTTGCTTCCTCAAGAGCTAGTTATTGTCCAACCTTTCATCAACTAGGGGGCAAAAAAGCAAGATTGACACACATTACCAACGCTAATTGTATTCACAAAGCAGCAGAAATATGTAATCTTATCATCATAGGGTACTATCGCCGTGACAAGATATTGTCAAAGATTATAAGGGGCAGCTAATTTACGAATGAATCGAAATACGAGCAAGGTTTTTGAAATAAATATACAAATAGTAGAATCTGATATGTAGATCTTGCTATTGTACAGCATCCAAAGCCAATTGCATGATAGATGGTTCAGTTAGTGACTTTTGCAGGAAAATCAGGTTGATTTTCGGGCATGGCATCTCGAAAAGCAGGCATCTCTTTATAAGCCTCGTACAATCTTGACAAAATAGGAAACTGCGACTGCAAAAAGTTACATAACAAGTTTATCAGCTAGCACATTAAGTGTACCCATACCCTCGAGAAAGATAGGGTGCTAGTTACCAAATATGTATGCCCATTAAACATATATTCAAAAAAGTTTAGAAGCTAATAATATTCTTCGGGTAAATATAAACGTGTAGGAGAAATAATCTTGGAGAGCTAATAAGTCAAATATGTATCCCAATCAAGGTAAAAGAAGCAACGCATAGAATGACCAAAATCCGATCAAACTTTTTGGCAGGCAAGGATCCAAAAACGTAAGTCAATATAGGCCAGGAAATTATAAACGCATAAGATATATAATTAACAAGCCAGTACCAATTTTAATAATAAAAAACCAAACTAACAAAACATAACATACCTTAAAAGGCAAAGAGGTGATCATCACATAATAAAAATCCATGCAGTTTTTGATAGACAAAATAATAGATCATCACATAATAGGAATAGCAAAATAGATAAATTGGAAGGTCTACCATGTCAATACTGAATCTTGTAACCCCTGCATGAATCTGAGGTGCCAGAAATATGTCTGACTGCAAAGAGTGAATATTTTTTTGTAAGAAAAGTACCTATATTGATAAAAAAAAAATTTTAAAGAAATTAAATAAAAGAATGTATGAAAGCGTGAAATTCTAAGAGCAATGAACCATCAAAACATGTAGTATACACTTATGGCCAAAGAGCAACGTGTTAGTTTTCAACAAGCTTTGTTGTCTAATATGTTTTCTGTATAGATTCCCTCAATTATTATTATTTAGAATTAAAGGGATCAGGGAAAATTTGCACCCCAAAGAGAAAGATAAAATTCCCTCACTGCAAGACATGGCAGAACAAGGATCAAATTTCAGAGGTCACTTGCCAGGTGTTTGTTTCCTATTTAAGCATAAATTGATCATATATTATAAGATCTAAGTGGATGATTAGAGAAAAACGAATCAAATTTATCCTAGTGATAACTTGCAGAATTTACTGTTCTCAAATAAAAAGATAAAAGAGGTCATATAATGCTCTGTGCATTTTCCATTACAGTTGACTCGCTGTCAGCAGCCTCAAGGCCCACCAATTATTGAACATAATAGTAAATTGTGAAGAAAGATCTATAATCTATACTTAAGTAACTTCCTTGTTAAGATCTATGATCTAAACTAATGTCACTTCCTTGGATAAACAATTCAATCAAAGAAAACATCCATTTATAGAAACGCAGGATAGCAAGTCAATACAAACCAAGAAAACTTCATCACCAGTAGCATACTTTCCAGAATGCTTATTTAACAGCTTTTCCAGTGCTGGAACATTGGAGGCAGATTAGTATTCAACAACGAAATGGACAACAAAGTAAGCAGTTAATTGTCAATGGGCCATAGAAAATAGAATTAATCACTCCAATTATTCAATTTGGTAGCAAGTTGAAGGTTCTGCATTAGTCTGATGGTTGTAAAATAGTTATCACAAAATAACTTGTCAGAATACTATTGTCCTGTAAGAAAATCCTTAAGATATTAGGATATGTCAGTATCAATAAAATTCATCATTGAAGCATTTGGATGGGAAAACATGCAATTTATTGCTGTTTTATAAATAAAGCATACCTGCAAAACCTTTTCCAATATGATGTTGAACCCAGGCAAGTTTTTCCTCAGGACCAACATTTTTGTCTAGATACTTCTGCAATGAAAATCGTAGTTACAAACCAGAGAAAAATGTAAGAACACAATCACAAGGGATGTGAATAGCCATATGCTCGTTCAAGCGCTCACCAAGACAGGTATATTCTGATGAGGTTGTATGCTTGAAGATACAATATTTGCAGCCTACAAATGAGGAAATCCAACAAAAAAAAGTGTATTGTTTTAGATATTTTCTTGATTGTATAGAAGACAAGCAGACATACAATCAAATACAACGAATATATAGCATTTAACAAACGGAATTTTCACAAATCGTACAAATTACATGAATGGCTTTAATAAAAATATGTTCTCAAAGCAAGCAAGAAATGATTTGAAGGATCATTCAGTAGTTACTCCACCATCATAAGTGACAACAGAATTCATGGAAGGTTGGGGATTACAAAAATCTATGGCTTACTGCAGCAGTTTCCTATTAAACTATATGATGTCAACTCAATTATAAAATCTGCACAATGCTAATGCCAAAAATATGTACACTTAATATACTATTTCTTGCATATGAAATTGTTTTTTGCAAAGAATTTTCGTTCTGAAGTTCCAGTAAATGGACCTAATTAATATAATAATAATAATGCACCTAAGAAATAAAACCATGAGAATCAAATACAAATATACCTGATAGTTGATTGCTCTAGTGTAAAGGTTCTCAGGCAGAAGTGGATGCTGAGGAAACTTAGAGTCCAGATACTTCAGACAAAAGAGCAAAGAGCAATACCAATTTTTAATAAGTGAAAACTGAAAAATGAAGTGAATGGAGAAAATAGTCTTAATTACAACTATTTATTAGGTTGCACTTTCTTTGTTATTATTTGTCAATTGCTTTTTCATTCTTACTAGACTATTCTGAGTTATATTTTTTTACCTATTATGTTGAAATAAGACTTTCTTTTCTTCATATAAAAGAAAAAGATCTCAGTGCAGTAATACATGTAAAATTTCAGAAATCATTTCACTGTTGTTTCTCTTATTGTTTCCTTCAATACGTGTTTTTTTCCAGTCTCCTATTAATTCTTTGACGTTGTGATTAATACAAATAGAACTTTAACAAACAGTGAGGAGGCAGACCATTAAGATGGCAAAAGAGTCGGCAAGTGCTGTATCTCCGTCAACCAGCACAGGTACGTAGCCAATAGGATTGAGCTTAATAAACTCTGCGGAATTAAAACAGGCAATTCTAAGATTGAGTGGCGAACTAAATCACAGAACTTAACACCAGATATTTCCCTCAATTATGATTTAAGACAGGAACAGCAACAAAAACCATCAACTCGTAAGTATACACAGCACCCAGTAAAATTACAATTCAATATATATCTTGACCAGCAGATTACAACACACGACACACATAAAAAAAGTACAAAGCACTAGAAAGAACAACACAACTACACAACCAATTCCTAACCACATGTGGAGCTATTCTCACACTCGGACTACAAACTACAGTGCTCCAACAATTCTAAGCAAAATAAACAGCATATCAAAAAACTCCAGCATATCTCACTTTCTCTCATCTGCATCCCCATCCCAAAAGACCTCCTCCTACTTCGCATCAACTACCATGCAGAGGAACATTTCTCGAATCACCCTCGTCATAGCGAGGTGACCCATCCTTGAATAAATCTTCCCAAATAATGTCTGTTCTTTCGGTGGAGTTGCAATACTACTGTCTCTCTGTTTACTATAATGAACCCACCAACTTCTTAAGAATTAGTTTCCAACGACATAGATCAGCGTTTGAAGACTTTTCCAACAGCAATTTGTCGTCGACATAATTGGACTTCAGAGACCAGAATTTGGAACGGTGATTAACATCCTTAAATTCATTCATAGTATTTTTCTACGCAATAAAGATGAATGATTAATGCTGGTTAACTCTCGAATCAAAGGACACTGTACAACTTCCATTTTCGATTACTCCACTAATTTGCATATAAAGAAAATTAACCAAAACTTTTCTCAAATCAACAAATAAAGCACCAAACCTTGACGATCCAAATTCGACCAAAATTAAAATTTAATCACTCACCGGGGTCGTGTTGCTCCCCTTTGAGCAAGTTGACGGCGTGGTAGTCGTATTTAAGACCTGCAAGATATACAGATACGACATAAACACAAACTCCAATCGAAACCGAAATCAAAACAAAGGAGAAGAGAAAGTGATACAAACGAAATACCTTTCAAATTCAGGGCGATTCGAACACGAAAGGAGCATGAACTCCTAAAATACGAATACAATTTCAATCGATTATCAGTTGTTGCTTCTGTCACCTCCATCTTTAGGGAATCACTGTGAATCGAAACTCCAAAAGCTCGATTCTATAGAAGCGCAAACTCGAAGATGGTATGCGTATTTTTCTCCAGAGAATTCTTTCGATGGCAGCGAGGAAGAGACTAAGAAAGAAAACCCCCGAGTATAAAGTACGCTACGCAGAGTTCTTATTTTTTGCGAGGACCAGTGAATGCACGTTCAAAATGTGGCTAAAATCCCAATTAAACTCCATATATTGTTTCAAAATGTCCCAATTACTATTTACCAAGAGTGTGCAAAATTAGATTAGAATTATGAATCAGACGAGAAGAGTCGGTTTTAATCTGATTTTTGTTTTAATTTTTAAAAAACCATAATTTATGGACCGGTGTCAATTTTTAAGAATAAAAATTCGTGAAACCAGAACCGGAACCGTGGGTTAAAAAATTCTAAAACCAAGTAAAACCCGATCCAAACTCTAATAAAATCTGATATAATCTTAAAATTGGTTATAAGTTTGCTCAATTACATAAAACCGGACATAAATATAATCAAAAATATATATTTTATTGTTATATTTTATTTTTTTAAATATAAAATAAAATCAGACTTGTGAGTTTTGACTTCGGTTCTATTTTGGATTAAAACCGGATCGGACCGCCCATGCCCACTCCTATTACTTACAGGTGTAGGAGACATCCAAATAAATAAATAGGCATTTGAATCTTAGCAATCAAACTTTTGTGAAAAACTTATCAATAGAAAAGCTGTCACGGATGAATGGTTAGATATTTTTGAATATTGGACAACATATGACTAGTTTAGGGAAAATTTTGAAATAAATGATGGTTAAGACTAAGAAATTTGGAGATTATGTACCGTTATAGAATATTTTATACACTTCGATTTTTTAGATGTTTATTGAACTTGAACTCCAAAAAAATAGAATAGACGCTTAAGTTGAATATGAAGTTTGATGTTAGGATAATTATTTAACGATATGAAATTTCTATGTTTATGAAAGTTGAGGGTCGTTGAAATTCAACGACATAATAAATTTGCCATGTTTAAGTTAATGAAAAATCGAGGTCAGTAAATGTTATGCATGTGTGTGACCCTTATGAGACAACCTAGGCTAAGATAAAATGTTTTTATATTGAAATGCTATTTGCAACAATGAAATTATCATTATTTTGAATGGTAAAGTGAAAAAAAGAGTTACAGATTGAACATGTGAAATGTATGGATGAATCAAATATTTTAGAACTACTTGAGTCGAGTCTACATGAATTGTTGAATGATTGAATTGTGATTAGTACAATATTGTCAATATACAATGTATGTTCCTGACTTTATTTGGAACATACTTGAGTCGAGTCTACATGAATTGTTGGAAGAAAATATTTTGACCATGCATCCTGCTTTATGAAAATGGAAGAAAATAGTTTTCATGCATGTATTTTATGAAAAGAGAAAATACGTAAGATCCGACACTATCCAAATTATTCACTGAAATTTCTTTATTGTTTTATATGTTTTTATTTTATAGGTTTCTTGAGAATTTTCATCAAATGGCATATGAATACTTCAACTTACGAAGCAAGTACTCAACCGATCTCTTTCAAGTAAAGCATGAGTGGAAGATTAAAGTTTACAAAATCTACCTTCAATCTAACTTTTTAAAGATTTTTGAAATTCGGGGTAACACTCAAGTTAGACATGAATTTAACAATGCACTTTTAAATTAGGAATTCTCACCTGAAGATCATCAGAGTTATTTTACTTATTTAATATTATTTTTGGTAATTTACTATTTGTTTTTGAATCAGGAAATTTCTTTTTCAAATTAGGAAAGTTTTGAAATTTAGAAAGTTTCCTTTCTCAAATTAGTTTTCGAATTATGAAAATAAAAGAGTTTACTTATTCTTAGTTGTTTCCTAATTGGTTTCTTTTTATTTAGGTAATTTTGTGGCATATTTAATGACCTTAACTGTATTACATTATAAAGATTTTGTTATTGAATTTTATTTCCAGAATAAAACTTTTGATAATGGGCTCTCTCTTTTTTTAAGTCTCCAATGATTCTTCGTTGGAATCGAAGAATTCAAGACTTCATCGATTAAGAGAACTTTGAAGTTCTTTTTCTTTCTTTTCCATTCTTTTCGAGTGGAGTTCAAAGATAAGAACGATAGTTTTATCTTGTTTTCTACATTCCCATATTTTCTATTGCGCTACGTATACGTTTTCACGTCATTTGGTATTTGAGCCTTACAACTTTTGTGATCTTGCTGTTTTAACATGATGATGCGAGGAGTAACGAGAAATCAACAAAACAATGATGCTTATGGTAAGGTTTTCAGATCGTCTACTAAATCAGTTGGTACTAGGGGTGGGAACGCGTCAGGCCGGACTGGTTTTATAGTCTATAATACTCGACCCATGAAACACGGTTTTGATAAAGTTGGACTCGTTAACCATATTTTGCAACCGTGAACCGGGCCCGGTCCGGCTCGGCATTCACGGGCCAGGCCGGGCCGGGTCCGGTTTTTTACAAAAAAAATTTAATTGTTGAAAAAATAAAAAGAGACAAAATTACAATATACAAATTACAAACCATAAATATCATTAAATAAAGAAGACAATAAAAATAACCTATTCATTTCAAAGTTTAAACTTCAAGTTCAAACCTTCATCACGTAATAAAAAATTCGATCAACGATCATTAACGATATAATACAAATTATTCAAAATATAGTTCATCATCTACCAAAATACAAAATACAAAATAAAAAACTCTTTTTCTTTCCTAGTATTCTTCAAATGAATATTACAAATTGTTGAATCCAACGTAACATTAGCAATGCCCCAAAACCAAAGTCCTCTCAAGCAGGGCTTTTTCTTGCGATTTAAAACAAACAGCAAGCAATGAAATCAATATAATTTCATATTGTAAATTGTTCAAGCTTGGCAAATATAAAGACGAACAACAATCAAAATGACTAATTAAACATGTGCAGTAATACTTACAAATTCTGTTTTTAAACAAGTACAAAGAAACTTCAAATTGTTCATGATAATCCTTGAATGTGTAGGCTGAAATACAACGGCACTTATTTTTTTGAACCAAATATTGAACCAACTATTGATTAACCCAAAATATTTGTTCAATTATGAGGCAAAAAGTTAGACATGGTAGTTCTAAATAAATAGAACAGCTAAAATTCCAGTGTAGGGCTCCAGAGAAATTTGTATATCAGTCTATTCTGTGGATAAATGAAGCCTCTGAAAGTATTTATTCTTCGTTAAAACTGCTTGCAAGTGATAGTTTTTTATTGGGTTACCTTACAAATGATGAGCAGCAGTCCAACGACAACAGAGCAGCGAGACAACGATTAGCCGACGGTGTGAAATCGACGACGAGTTCAGCAGAAATCGGCGGAAATCGACGGTATGAGTATCGTCGGGGAGACGAAATCGGCTGGAGCTGGAGGGAGTGGAGGCGGAGACTGAAGAGCGATTAGGTTTAGCCGTTTAGGTTACTTTAGAAACGAGGAATAGGAACGAAATATAAATCAGAGGTTCAGCCGGCCGGTTTTTTATACGATCCACGGTTCTGCCGGTTTTGGAAGTCAACAACCGGGTAAAAAACCGTGATTCACGGTTTTCAATTTTCTGGATCGGTGGCCAGTTTTTAATATTGAAAACACCGTCTAAAACCGGCCCGGCCCGGCCGGTCCGGGCAAAACCGCGGATCCGGGCCGGTTTTGCCCACCCCAAGTTGGTACAACGTTTTCTTGGCTTCAAATAGACTAAATCAATCGAAAGCTTGATTCTCGAATGGAGGAGATGAGAAATTGATTTGATCCCTCAATTGATTTTAAAGTGATTTAATCTCATTACACGAGCTCCTCCCAAATCAGCTCATAGAAAGAGACAATGACAATATGCATGGTCGACATCACGTAGACACTAAATTGTACATGAGTTCTGTTGGTGAGTCATATTTCAATCGACTTCGGGAAAACCACCATGTTGCGCATAATTTTAATCGACCTATGCGAAAAAACCATGATTTACATGATTTCGGTCAACTCAGGTGGAGCTACCTGTTGAGTCAAAGGCTTCCCTACATACATCTAGGCAGACAATTTCTACACATGGAAGACAAGTTGCTAAGCGAGAGGAAGAACCCCATTACATGGTTCAAATGGTGAAAACAACAAATAAATCGTGTCCAAGAAAAGCCTTTAGAAGAAAAGAATGATGTCTTAATAGAATAACAAATCATACATGCTCACGAAGGGCCACTATTTGATCTTGATTACAAACGAGATCAAGAAGAGTTTACTCAGGAAGATGAGTTTGTGACAACAACAATGGAGAAAAAACATGAAAATGATAAGGAATTTGATTTTCATAAGGAAGACGTAGGTTTTGCAAGCTATAGGTCTTTGACTTCAACCCTAGAAAGAAAAAAGAGTACAAAGAGGCATATGAAGTATGTCCATATACTCGAGTTTGTCAAGTGTTTGATTTGGATGAGATACAAAAGGTCAAGACCGAGAGGGATGAGTTAATGAATTGAACACATACCTTCATTATATCGGTTTGAGTGACATTGCATGTTTTTTGGCATTAATTTAATGTTTTTGGAAGAAAATTTTATTATGGATATTAAGGACATATTTGGAAGCTTCCAATCATTTGTGGCCTTATTTGGATAACAATGAATTAATGAGGCAACACACCCTTAGAAATGAAATTGGAAACATCTTTATGACTATATTTAATATTAGGAATTCATACTTTGCTTAGAGAAAATAGAGAAGCACGTCAAGTTTGATTGAATATGACTTTAGGCTTGCCATTGATCAATAATTTAGAACTAAAATCTTTTATTTTTACTTATCATTATATTTGAGGGTGGAAGAAAGAGGTTATGGCCTAATGAAAGAGGAAAAGACTTTGAGGAATGACAATCTGCCTAAAACAAGAGCAAGCAAACTTGTTTCAGTTTTTGTGATGAATTGTGATGAAATACTTGCTATGGTGTTTCAAAGTTTTAACATTGGTGTTTATGCATATTTGGATTAACAAGTATTGTCAACATATTCTTAGATTTGATTAGATATTATTTCAAAATCTAATTAAAGAATATGAGAATGATGTTTTCCTACCATTCGTGTTAATGTTCTATTAAATGAAACCTTAGATTTGAGATCAAATCATGTTCAACACTGGGAGGATGATACGCTAGGGGGTCTGTGTCTAAAGAATTTTTCATTGCCAAAGACGAGGGCTTGTTTTAATGAAATAAAGTCATTCAAGCATGGCATGAATTATGTTACCACGATTTTCTAGCTTAAACATAAATGGAGAACCAAATGCAAGTTGAAAGCATAGTATGAACAAAAGTGTCCTAGCTTTGAAGGATTTTCGAAAGAGTTGAAGTTTAAGTTGTTTCAAAGCACCGATAGTCTATTTCCTCTTTTGGAGAACATAAACAACAATGCAAAGAAGATTGAGTTTTGGACCGACTATGAAATTTCAGCTATCTACAATGTTTAAGCATTGGATTCTACGACAAATCCTTGATCGCCCCGCAAGTATGATATGCCTAAGATTCGACACTATCAAAACTATTCACTTGAATTTCCTAATTATTTTATATGTTTTTATTTTATAGGTTTTTAGAGAATTTTCATCAAAAGGGCATATGAATACTTCAAATTACCAACAAAGTACTTTACGAATATCTTCCAAATAAAGCATAAGTAGAAAGATCAAGGTTTATGAAATTTACCTTCAAGCTGTCTTCTAAAAGATTTCTGAAATGCGGTGTAACACTCAACTCAGACATGAATTTAACAATGCACATTTTTGAAGTGGGAATTCTCATATGCAACTCATGTTCACTATTATTTTACCTAATTTAGTTTCTGTTTTGAATAAGGAAAGTTCCCATTTCTCAAATTAGGAAGGTTTCATTTCTCAAATTATGAAAGTTTTCGAATTAGGAAAGTTTCATTTTTATGAAATTAGGAAAGATTTTTTATTGTTGTTTCCTAATTAATTATTATTTTTTTGAGTAATTTTGTAGCCTATTTAGTTGCATAAACTCTATTACATTATGAAAATTTGGTTATTGAATTTTATTTCTAGAGTGAAACTTTCGATAATATGCTCTCTCTTTCTTTTTCACTCTCTAGCAATTCTTTTGTGGAATTGAAGAATTCAAGACTTCATCCTTTGAGAGAACTTTGAAATTCTTTGTCTACCTTTCTTTCTATTCCTTCCAAGTGGAGTTCAAAGATAAAAACAATAGTTTTCTCTCCTTTTCCACAAACCCATATTTTCTATTATGTTGTGTATATGTAAGTCAACAATGTATGTTCATGATTTTATTAGAAGCATGTAAACTAGATGACTCAAAGTGGGATGATCATGCAATATTGAGCAAAAATTAACGCTTTCTAAGTACTTTCTTGAGATTATTGAACTATGTTTTATGACTACTGAAAAAAATCTAGTGGTTTGTTTTGATGATATATTTTTATATAGCAAAACTTTTGAAAAACAAAGAGAGAATTTGAATTTTTTTTTGAGATTATGCAATTGATCAATTGTTTGTTAATTTTAATAAATGCACATTTTGTATGGAATTGATAATTTTCATCGATTTTGTAATAAGCTTGAATGGTGTATCAGTGCACAAGCAAAGGTACAAGCAATCAATGAATATCTTACACCAAAGAAAAAAATGTGGTATATAGTTTTCATAGTTTAGCAATATCTTGTAGATGATTCATGAAAGATTTTAGTACTATTGTCGCACTCATGGATGAATTAATTAAAATAAAGGTTAATTTAAATGGGCTAATGTATGTGAAAAAGCTTTCAAATTATTGAAAAAAAGTAAACTAATCCATCGAGGTTAGTTTTACAAAAACTTGATAAAACATTTGAAATTGAATGTGACATGTCAAGAAAGGAAATTGAGAGTGTTTCAATACAGGAAATGAGAATCTAGATGTTGATTATTTGTCTAGAAGGTACATTCTAATCACTTCTATACCATCTAACTTATTGGATATTGAATTCATTAAAGATTTATATGAATTTGATTTTTGTCATGTTTGAAAGATTATGAGAAGATTTTATTTGTTGACTAATAAATATGATAAGTATTTATTAAAAAATGATAAGTTTGTATACCTATTGTTGAGAGAAACACATGAAGGAGGTCTAATAAGAAATATAAGAATTGATAAAAGGTAAAAAAAAAAAAACTTTAAATTTTAAAGAAATAGGTTGAAAAAACCTTGAATTTGAAAAAGGATAAGAAAACCCTAATGCAATAGTTTCTAAAATTTAATGAAATATGAAATTGTTTTTTTCTCATATTGAGTTTGCCTATGATCAAGTTATTCATTCTACTATGTTGTATAATCCTTTTGAAATCGTGTATAATTTTAATTTGCTTGCACCTTTTGATATATTACATTAACCTTCTAACAAACTTGGTAATTTTAATGGAATGAGAAAAGCCATTTTTATGGAATTTACTTAAAGGTACGAGAAAATGTTTAGTAAAACAATGAGCATTATGCGCGATAACCAAACAAACACCATAAGAAAGTTTCAGTAGAATGTATTGATTGAGTTTAGTTTCATCTACCAATGGAAAGGTTACCGAGTAAAAGTAAGAACAATTTACAACCGCAAAGGGATAGACCCTTTCTAAGTATTATATGATAATGATAATGCCCATAACATCATCAACCAAGAGAATATGGTAACTATATAACTACTTTAGTGTTAGTCATTTATCATTTTATGATGTAGGAGATTCAATGAAAAATGATTTCGAATGAGTAGGGAATAATGTGATCTAGAGAGGCTAATGCTAAGTAAGCAACATGAACATAAATTTAAACATAACATAACATGTCAAGTTTTTCATAAAATATATTTGTTTCGTTTGAGGGCTTTTTTAATTTTTTTCTCTTTCATATATTTTATGTTTTAGGTTTGAGATCTTAAGAAAGTCAAAAGGTCTCTTTAACAACTCGCACCTTCGGGAGAGCATCAAGACACTACGCACCTTAAAAAAAAGTTAAAGATATTCTTCACCTTCAAGAGAATTTACACCATCAGGAATGACCCATTTGAAATCCCAAATCGCATCTCATTACACTATAGTTGAGAAAAACTAAGAAAATTGAAAAGCTATTTCTACCTAATCACATCTTTGGGAGAGCTTCAAGACTTTGCACCTTCGGGGACAATCCGTTTGAAATTCCAACTCGCACTCCTTTACTAGTTCCTTAAGAGAACCTAAGGAAATAGAAAAGATCTTTTTAGCTAAAAATGTAATGAATTCAATATCTTTCATTCTTCCTTCTTTCTTTTCATCCATATATTCTTTCATTCTTCATTTCTTCTTTGTTGAAATAACGAACGCGGAACTGAAAATAGAAAACAAAATTATAACAATCCAAATAACAAAATAAAATTGAAAAAGATTCAAAAAGATATATAAAATCCTAACTAACATTAAAATTAGGGTGGTTATAACTAACTCCCTAAAAAGAGGACAATTAATCATTTAAATCTAAATTTAAATTTTATCAAATTTGAATAAAAATTCAAATTCAAATTTGGAGTTATAACTTCTTCACTATGAATAAAGATTTTGGACATTAATTAAAAAAAAAGATGGTAGCTAAACTAAACTCTAATAAACTTTCTTCAGTGTGCAGGGACTAGTTCAAACTTGTGTTGTGGTCCATGATGTTGCACTCATCGTTCCTCCATCTCTCTTTATATGTGTAATTGAGTATTCCTACTCTAAAAATATAATGGTGAGTCCATATCTGAATTAATTGGTGTGCAATCAATTTCGGCTTCAATGATCCGCAAAATTAACAAACTTGTTAGCAAAACTTTTAGCCCTTGATCTTGCACGGCTCCTTGGGGCACATAATATGACATGCCACGGGATATCCTATCCGACATTAAACCTAAAGGAGCCATCACCCGAGCTCGAGCTCGGGATATTTCTAATAAGTTTGTTCTTTTTGTAGGAGAAGCATGATTTCAAAATACATTAACTTGGCAAGAAGAAGTATCGGTGGAAGGATTGAATTCAATACCGCAACCGATCACTATGAAGCCGCATGAAGAAATGGAGATATCTTCCAAGACATCCAATCTCGGAATATGTACGAAAGTTTGAATCACCACCCCGTTTTGCAACACATCTAGTGAGCATCAATAAACATAAAGTTCATCAATTTGTATAAGGGCAAAAGGTTGAAATTTATAGAGGGGTAAAGATACTGAGGACACAAGATGTATTTTAATCAAAAATTCTCACTGAAGTTGTTGAAGTAGAAGAAGCTGAGATGAAGTTACAAAGATGGAGGAAATCCTAAAGAAAATTCTTCAGCGAAGTGCAGCCTCGACAAAATCATAGATGCCAATAGTCTAAAGGTATTAAAAGGCCTAGTGATGAAAAGATGGCACCAAGAGTGTTTGCTCTTATCAAGCCTGAGGATGCTAATCGATCGACTGTAATTTTAGCTACAATTGGCATAGAAAGCATAGTGGCTTATTCTTCAATTGATTATGGTGCTACAACCTCGTTTATGTCATCTGCCGTCCTAGAAAAGATAAATTGGATGATAGTTCAATATTCTTATGATGTGATGCTGCTTTCTAGGGGCTGTTACACCTAAGTCGCGTTTTATAATCATGGACATGAGGGGCTATGATATTATTTTAAGGATGAACTTATTATTCTGACATTTTACAACTATTAATTGTAGATCGAGAGCGGTCTGCTTCCAGCCACTGAATGAGGAGGAATGTTTCTTCCAAGCAATAAAGGGCTCTAGTTGAATGCCTACAGTAACGTTTATTAAAGCTTAGCACCTGTTGATGATGGATGTGAAGGTTTTTAGCAAGTGTGATCGATTTGCAAAAGCAGTGTGAGGTGAAATTACCAAATATTTCAATCATTAGGAATTTTCAGAAAATATTTAAATCAAAGAATCCCTATAGAATGACATCAATAGAATTGAAGGAATTAAAGCTACAACAGGAGGAGAATGTTTGTTAATTATAGAGAATTAAACAAATTGATGATAAAGAACAAATATCAGCTACCACAGATCGATTTATAATTGAAGTATTATCAATTAAAAGTCAAGGGGGAGGATATTCTTAAAATTGCATTCAGAACAAGTTACAGACATTATGAATTCCTAGTAATGTCATTTGGATTAACAAATGTTCAGTTGTTTTTCTAGATTTAATGAACCATGTGTTTTGAGAATATTTAGACAAATTGGTCATAAATTTTATAGATGATATACTCATTTACTCACGAATAGAAGATAAACGTCCAGAACATTTGAACACTGTAATGCTTACTCTAAAACAACACCAATTATATGAAAAGTTTTCAAAATATGAACTCTGACTTCACCGGTTAAATTTCTTTGGACATGTTATTACTAAGGAAGGTATCTCTGCTGACCCAACAAAGATACAAGCTATATTGGATTGACCACAACTTAAAAATGTTAGTGAGGTATGTGATTTCATTGGGTTAGCTAGGTACTATCGCAGGTTTATTGAAGGTTTTTCTAAAATAGCATTACCATTGACCCATTTGACAAAGAAGAATATGAAAGAAGATTGTGAAAGAAGTTTCTAAGCGTTCAAGCATAATTTTACTACAACTCCTATACTAACACTTCCGACAGAAGATTATAAATTTAGTATTTATTGTCATGTTTCAAAAACCAGATCATGATGTATTTTATGCACAAGGAAATGTCATTTCTTATACTTCAAGGCAATTAAAATGTTACGAACAAAATTATTCTACTCACGATCTAGAATTGGCTGCTATAGTCTTTTCATTGAAATTTTGGAGACATTATTTTTATGGATGGCAATGTGAGATATATTCGGACGATAAGAGTCTGGAGTACATCTTTATGAAAAAAGAATTGAATATGCGGCAATGAAGATTTTTGGAACTTGTAAAACATCATGACTTTAAATTAAATACCACCGAGAAAGGCTAATGTAATTGATGATGCACTTAGCGCATTATCTACCTCAAAACAACTAATATTGTTAGCCCTAGTTGTGACACTAAAATTGGCAATCGAAAAATTTGAATTAGAGGTGGTATCTGACTTTAATAGTAAATTAACCACAATGACATTGAAACCAACATTTTTGAACAAAATTAAGGATGCACAACAAAGAGATACAGAGTGTTTGAGTATCAATAAAAATGGAAATTGGAGAATCTTCTAATTTTCATCATTAAGAAGATGGTATCCTAAAGTTCAAGAATAGATGATATGCACTTCAAGACCCAAAATTGCAAATAAAGATATTATCTGAGATACATTCCTCTACTTTATCAATACATCTAGGTACTACAAAGATGTATCAACATTTGAAACTACATTTTTTGTGGCCAAATAAGAAGGAGGATATTGCAAATCTTTTTAAATCGTGCTTGATTTGTCAACAAATAAAAGCAAAGCATCAACGATGGATGAGAACACTTCAAACCCTATCAATTCCTGTGGAAATGGAAACAGATCTCTATGGATTATGTCATAACGACAATTTCTTTGTTCTTCTCGAGTCATATATTGTTCTAATTGTTGAAATTGTTGCTCAACAATGTAAGAAAGCCTATTCATGGCATCATTCTATCATCCCCTTCTCTTCTTCAACCTACAACATAGTGAAATAATCCTAAATAATTTAGCAAACAATAACATACTTAATACATTAATCATAACGAGGTTGTAGAAACGATTTTAAAATCCAATGGGCTCTGATACCATAAACCAAATTCATATACTTGGTTTTAAAAAAAAGCATGAGATTAAAAATCAGCAATTTCAAGCCTCTTTGAGAAATACATCAGAAGAAATCAACCCGTTAAAATCATTCTCAATTATATCAATTCCCACGAATTGAACATTAACATTTCATTTCGAAAACAAAGTTGTTACACATTATATACATTAAACATTGTCGTTTCCAAAACAAACATAGATATTCACATTTTTTTACAAAAACAATGATATGAGCAACACAACTAGTCAAAATACTTAACAGCAATAAGCTTTCGTTATGGATATACTTCCTCTACGATGCTTCTAAGAACAAATAACAAAATCTTCATTGTCAACCTTGTCACCTACATTACAAACCTTAACTAGTGAGTCTAATACTCAGTAAGTAGTGCAGAATGGCATTTATACAAACAATTGTAAGTATTCAACTTTGTAAAATCGATGTAGTTTTCTTTTCTTTTCTTTTCTTTTCTTTAAATACACAATTATGTCATTAGACGATCATTGGGGAAGTGAGCTCACATCATTAGTCCTCTCTATCTGAGAACAGTCAAGCTCAAGTCCAATCGCATAACGACCTATTACGTACATTATTCATTTCAATTATTCTTTTCACAGATTGATTATTGGAGGCACTATCGGATGGAGTATAAACATCATTGGACTTCCCTGAGACAACCTGACTCCAAATTCATCTTCAACAATATGTTGCGTGTTATATGGAAATTTATGCATGAAAATTCATTTTTGTTCTTTTCATAAAACATGATGCATGAACAAGTCTGACAAACACTAAAAAAGATCAAGTAGTGCAAACAAAATTAAAAGAATAACTAATCTAAATAGTTCACAATACTATAATTTGACGACCTAGTCAATGATGCATTTACACCTCCTATTGTTGAAAACTATGCACTTTTAACCCCTGCTACTAAATACAAATATTGTTTTGTTTATATCAAATTGTATTGTAATTTCTGATATAATTTTGAATTATTGGATGTATTGAGTGACTTATGTGTTTGACACGTGCTTTTTGGAGAGTTTTATAATAAACAAAAGGTTGCCCATTCTTTTTAAAATTTATATGAATGTTATTTCATCATTTCTTTGCAAGAAGTTAATGAAGATAAGGGAATGCTAGGATGTAGTGTTATTTCCAAACATTGCATTACATTGAATTGAAATACATGATAATACATGCCATTATGCCTTCCAAACATTACATTACATTAAATTAAAATACATGATAATACATGTCATGTAACACCCCACTTTTCTGGTTAATACCCGACCCTTTCATCATAATTCAAAGTCTTATAAGTATATCATCTTATATTTCAACTATAATTAAGGGTATAAAATGATGATTAACTTGCTAGAATTCAATTGTTAGAATTGGTAGTTGATAAAGTAAGGTCAATGTGAAAGTTGGACTAAATCAGTTTAAGTGTTGAACGAAAGTTTGAGAAAATGGAAATGGAAGGTTGTGAATGAAGGACAAGTCGACCTATGAATAGTATCGGTCGACACCCTGGTCGTGAGGAACTTGGTCTGGTCGACCTACGTTAGAAACCGGTCGACCATTACAAGTTGAACCATCTTGACACAATGTTAAGATTAGCCGATTTCAGAGATTTTAACTTCTTCAAATGAGTTTAAGTTCTTCTCATGAAATTTAATAAACTTGTTAAGGGAACTATAGCAACAAAAATTACTCAATTTGAAAGTCTGTAAAAAAGTTATGGGTTTTGGAAATTTATAGTTAGTAACAACCACCAGGTTGAAAATCGATAACTGGGCAGTTTCATTTTTCCTATTTTATTATGCTACAGGTGAGCTTAAGTGACAAAGAAATCTTCTAATAAATTATAGACGACATCAAAAGAAGAAGATTAATAGGTTGAACAACTCGATTGGAGTTGTGGTGAAAAAGTTACCCCTTTATGCGATGTAATGGCAGCATGTACCAAGTTAAGTTTTGAGGATGGTCGTGGTATGGGATACAGATCTTCACTCTAAAAATGAAATGACCTTTTGAGGATGGTCGTGGTATGGGACATGGATCATCACCCCAAAATGATTTGAAAAAGACACGTTTTACGAAAAGAACATGTTTTAAGCATATCATGAGCATGTTAGGCACGTAGGACATTATGATTTCTTACTGAGCCTGCTCACTAGTTAAGTTTTGTGATGTAGGTGACGAAGCTCGGGATGAGGAATTTAGTCCTCATCACGTGTCATGACATGTGGATGAAGCTGTTTTGGAGCGGGTTGTTTACGAAACCAATCAACGACCCGTGGGGGAAGGAAAAGAAAATGGTTTTAATGTATTTGATGTTTTATCGCAAAACTTATTAGATGCTTTACGATATTTTGAATGATGTTGGTGAAGCCTTTTGTTAAAGTCTTGAACAACTATGTCAAACGTTTTAAAGGAATGAAAATTGTTATTTTGCGTAAAGTTACCTTTAACCTGTATTGATGAAATTGAGTTTTACACGTGTATGGGTTAATTAGCTCAACGTTTAAAGTATTACGCTTCCGCTAAGTTTTCAAGTCAAGTGTATTTACAAAAAGAAAAATTTTACTGTTGTTTTCAAAAGTTTTTTTTAAATAACAGGATGTTACATGTCATTATACCTAACTATTTATATTATGTTAGAATGAAACAAGACTAGCATATCCTGTCACTACTCAGGGAGAGGTCGAGGCAGACCTTTCAGGGTAGACAGCCGAATCCCCTAGAGTGGGTCTAGGCCTAAGTAAAATTTAAAGTCTGATCCAAAATATATTGAGGGCCAAAGTAAAATGCGTCAATCTATAGCATAATAATTAAATAAAAGAATAAATATTAGTAACATCTAAAGTTACGTTCCTCACTAATGTGCAAAGAAAATAATAGAGATACAAAAATAAACAACGAAATTAATATAATATCCAATAGCAGCAATCTTCCAGCTCTTCTTAGTCTGTCAACTAAATCATCTAGTTTGAGGAAGATTCAAGGAGTGAGTGGCTAATTCAGTAAGAAAGTCATACATAATACATTTCGTTTTAAACTTAGGTTTTCTCTTTTCTTAAAATAACGTAATCTATCTAGGATGATGCATGAATTAACAAAGTTAGTTAAAATCATGTTTATTTTCTTAATCATTATTATATCAAAAACTAACCTTTCCTACCCCTATAAGGTATTAGAAAACTCGTCACATACTTAGGAGTATAACCAGACAATACCCTCACAGTAATTCGCAATAAAATTACTCTTAGTGAAAAGAGTGCGAACTCATGGATCAACACTATCAAACCATATAAAAATATGAAATTAGACCGTTCACTATCTCAAGAGGCAAAAAGAAACCCGACGACCTCCAAGGCACCTACCACAGCTACTGTGGCAGCTCAAATGAAGGTCATCATAACATACTCTAACCAAGTTTAGGAATTTCTCAGATTACCGAGGGGTAGAGGTGCCGAGCCCGAAATCGTCCGGCTCTTCGAGCCTATCGAGCTTTTCGAGCTCAGCCTGTCGATTGTGCCAGCCTATTCAAGCAGAGTCTGTCGAGCTTTTTTCCAAAAATTTTAGCTCAAGCCTATTCGAGCCGAGCCTGAGCCAAGCCTGTCGAGCCTGTAGCCGAGCCAAACAAACCTAATATTTTCCAATACATATAACTTGTATATATTTTTTTTAATAAGTTTTCTTCATCATTATAAGATTAAAAATGCGATAAACACTTGTAAGCACATGAACAAAAGTTGATAGTATAACAAGTAACAAATTCTTTTACATTTGTAAATATAAATTAATACACAAATTATTCTTTAAGGGTATGTATTATAAATAAAAGATTTAATAAGGTTAATTTTAAAAATAAAATAAAAAATTCTTTTTCCTCTCCTTTTCTTTCCCCCTCGCTTTTCCCTCTCCTTTTCTTTCCCCTCTCTTTTCCCCCCAATCGGCCTTATCCCACCCTCCCTCTTCTCTCTCTTTCCTTTCTCTTTTCCTTCTCTTTCCCTTCTCTTTCTTTCTCTTTTCCAGCCCACCCCTAATCTCCTCTTTCTCCCTATTCCTTTCCCTCTTCCTCTCCCTCTTCCTCTTTCCATGGACTCACGAACTCTTCCATTTCAATCCACTCTTGAAGGAGATGACGGGCTCAAGCTCGGGAGAGTCGCCCTTGAAGGAAACGACAAGCTTCGAGCTCAAGAGATCGGCGGCTGAGAAAATCGACCTGGGCTCGCGAGCTCGAGAGATCCGAGCCTAACAAGCTAGCTCACGAGCCCAAATTTCAGGATCGAGCTAGCGAGCTGGCTCGCTCAAATGCCAGCTGTTGCTTGAAAATGTAATCGCTAAAACGCAAGTGCACGTGTCGCAACGTAGTAATAAAAATATCGATCCCACGAAGACAAGTCAAATCTCTAATTTAAAGAATAAATTGAAAAGTATCATAAAGAATAAAGAATAGCATTAAAGGTTTGATTTTTATATTTATCTTACGTGTAATTAAAGTATCTAGTTAACAACCTAGATTAAGCAGAAAAGTAAAGTTGGTGGTCAAATTGAGAATTCATAAGAATCTCGACTAGAACTTTCCGTAAATTGGTTTACTTGAACTGCCTTCGGTAGGTGCTGCAACATTAGTCACAACATCAGTTAGTTTCGGTCCGAACACTAATAAATCGGGGCTGGCATTGTCTCTATGGTTGGGTTTAAGAATAAGTTTGATTTGACCGCACTAGGTTGGAATGAACATGATGAAAATTCTCCTAGCTAAACCGTGTCACTCGATTTAACCACCTAATGATTTTAATACACGTCTTAGCAACACACAAGGGCGTATTGTCGTGTTGCCCTAGATGATATCAATGCAAAGCTATAATTTTCAGGTTTAACACTTAGCAAACATGCAAGGGCATATTGTCGTGATTGCTCGAGGGATAATCACAGCAAAGCAAAGATATTTAAACACTTATTAAAACGAGTTTTAAAAGATAGCATGCAATTTCATTAAGCAAACCAATGTATGAAAAATCCTAATTTTAACTCAAACGAAATAGTTCTAAACTAACTATCAGGAGTTCATATAATTCACGGAAATTAAAACGAAAAGCAAAGGGAGAGAATTTTGGTCCTCGCCATCGAAAGCCGTTGTTCTCACAGCCTCGTTCCCCCGCCGCCATGATCGTCGCCATGAACCTCTTCTTCGGATTTACGCCCGAAGCTTGATCGTGAATCCCGTTCTCCAATTCTACACACCCAATTCTTGGTATTCATCTTTCTTGAAGTAGACTTCGTGCGGCTTCAGCAGATCTGAGAGGCAGTTGCGATTTGGAAGAAGATTTGGATAGGTTTGGAAAGTAGTTTAGATTACGAAAGATTTCCAAATCTTCAAAGATATTCTTGTTTCCAAATATGATTTAGAGTTGATTCTTCCTTCGTGATTCTTCCAGCCTTTATCTTCAATAATATTCTGCAATTGCATGAAACAAAAATCCTGTGATAATACAAAGTATATGAAATATCGGATAAAATCTCGTAAAAACAGCGTTACTAATGTTGTGGCATCGCTACAGCATTATCCATAAAAATCTCGCTTATTTTTAATTAAATTATTACAGATTCCTAGTAATTTAACCACTAAAACCACATGAATATTAAGTCTTTTTTAGACTTAACACCAGCACTGCTGATGGGTGCTCTTATCACTCACTCACCCCATAATCAAATAAAAAAATGAAATTTATCACTAATATTCATAATTGTATCCAAGAAAATAATTCAACAATCTAGATTATAAATTTTATAGAGTTCAATTCAGAATAATTATATGCAATTTGAATCAAGTCATTTAAATTACATATATCATACAAATAAATGTTCTGAAAATTGGGCATTGTCTTCTTTAGGTGTCAACCACCAAAATAGATTCTTCTCATTTAAAAACCATGCAATAAAAGATATAATGCAAAATGCATAATTAAGTTACCTCTTCTCGCGATAATCCAATTCCTTTTTTGGTTCTTTCACGAATTCCTAAATCGGCTCAAACAAGGCAAAGTCATCTAAAAACAATCTTTAGGTCCTCAATCTGAAGGGAGAGGAATAAGGAATCTAACGCTGGACCGAGGAGGTCTATGCTGGTTTCGGAATTGAATGGTTCAGGTCAAACTGGTATAGTGGCTGACCCAAACTCAGTTTGGCTTCGTCAACCCGATCCAGGCCACTCGGGTCAGGCCAGGTCAGCCCGGTGTAGTCAAGTATGTCAGCGTCGCTTGCCGGTGATGGATTTTTGACGCCGGTTGTGCTTTTAGAATCTCGAGACGGAGAGTTCTAAACTGAAAATCGACTGACAAAACAAGTTTTGGGGATTAAATCTCGAACCCTAACGCATACGGTTTTCTTCAAAATTCGACAAAAATATCGACTAATCTCAAATGATTCTTTCACCAATGTTGTCCAGCTCGTCGCCACATAATGTTTTGAAACTTGGTTCCAGTCGGTCGGTCGTAGTTTGCTTGCAACTCTCTCTCCCCTCTCTCTCTCTTTTTGGCATCGGGTCTAAAAGAGTTTCACCTTTCTTCTCTTCCTTTTATATAACATTATACATTATAATATAATATATAATATAGTAATATTAAAACATACGATCTAACTAACATTTTTTAATCCCCGATTTGAATTCAACATTTTTTTCTAAATATCTGGCCAATCACGGTCTCACGCAATCTGGAAATATAAAAAGAAAGTAAATATCAATAATTTCCAAAATCAAACTTACACGTGGCGCTCGGATTCCATTTTCTATTCAATTCTCTCGAGTGCCAATCGTGTCACCAACGACAAAATAACATTTTGAATACGAAAAATAATTCGTCAAACTGCACAAAAATTTTTCCTTAAAATCTGAGAATTAAAAATTTGGGGTTTTACATATTCAAGTCCAAAGTGGCCGATTTTTTAGAGGGTGCATGGTCCTAACTAGAGCCGACATTTGAGTTAGCTTGAATGAGACTGTCGAGACTGTCGAGTTTTTCGAGCCAAGCATGTCAAGTCTAGTCTAGCCGAGCATTTCTGGCCTTTTCCAAAACATTTTTTCTCTAGCTAGCTCGCAAGCCTTGAGCTGAGCCGAGCCGAGTTTGTCGAGCCTAAAGAAGCCGAGTTGAGCCTGTCGAGCTCAAACGAGTCGAGTCAAACAAGCCTAACGAGCCTAGCATACGTAAATAAGCTTACTTTATATAAAATATTTTGTACATGTTATTCAAAAATTTGATGAATTATTAAACACTTAGTAATTTAATGTAAATATTTTATTGAGATATTTAATATAAAAATATATTTATTATTATTCAAAAAAATTACACATCATTGAAAAATTAAATTTTATCAGAAATTTTGACATTTGCTTCAATACATATTAGATACATCACAATTAGGTTTGTAGTCATCTAATTGTCAATCATGTGTAAAATATAAAAAAATTACAAGTCTAAAAAATTACATAAAATTATAGTTTATAAATTAAAAAATTAATAGTTTTTCAATTCTTCTGTTAAAACATCCTCTCATTGTTAGTCTGTCGTAGTGGCATTTCTAACAACCACGCTTTTTGTTTGTTTTGTAGGTTTTGATAATAAAGTAAATGTATATTTAAGGTGTTAAAGTTGTATAATTAAGATGAAGAATTTGTATTAACTTTTGTTTGTCAAATATGCAGGATAAGCGATTAGAAAATATACATATAGTACATGTTAAATTATAGGTTTAATTGGTTCATTACTATACAGATCAAGATTAATGTATTTCTAATTAATGTTTTAGGATTAAGGTTTTTGATTAGATGAATTGGACAACACTTATCTAGTCAAAAAGTAAAGAGATAAAGGTAAATTTTGATAATGACACCTCATGCTTACTAAAAAGCGACCTCATGTTTTACTATCTCTTTTTTAATGTGATGGGTGCTTCTAGGATGAACCCACAAAATTTTACAGCAATTGATGTTTTAAGATATTATTGTTTTTTATTGGATGAATTGGACAACACTCATCTAGTAAAAAAGTAAAGAGATAAAAGTCAAATTTAATGGTGACACCTCATGCTTCTTGAAAAGCCATATCTTGCTTTACTATCTCATTTTTTAATGTGATGGCTGCTTATTCGATGAACGCACGAAATTTTACAGCAGTTGATGTTTTAGGATTATGGTTTATGATTGGATGAATTGGACAACACTTATCTAGTCAAAAAGTAAAGAGATAAAAAAAAATTAGATGGTGGCACCTCATGCTTCTTAAAAAGGCACATCTTGCTTGACTATCTCTTTTTTTAAATATGATGGGTGCTTCTAGGATTAACCCACAAAGTCTTACAACAATTGATGTTTTAAGATTATGGTTTTTGATTAGATGAATTGGACAACACTTATCTAGTAAAAAAGTAAAGAGATAAAAGTAAAATTTGATGGTGGCACCTCATGCTTCTTGAGAAGCCACCTCTTGCTTTACTATCTTCTTTCTTAAATGTGATGGGTGCTTCTTGGATGAACTCACAAAATTTTACAGCTCTCTTCTATTCTCTCAAAATTAAAGAAGGTTAAAGACATTTCTTACAAAATTGGATGAATTTTGGGTGGTTGTGATCAATTGCTATAATTGTGCCAAGGAATTAAGGTAAGTAGTGTGTGCATGTTTTGGGTCCTGATATAACTATAATACAAAGTACTAGGTTTCAATTATATTGATTGTACTAAAAGTAATAATGAAAAATAATATGATTTCGTGCCATTTGTTTATCTATTGTTGATACATGCTAGTGATGAGATAGTAGGTACAGATGAAATGTTATGATTTTGCATAGTAATATTCTCTTAAATATAATTTAGTTATTATAGAATTTATGCATGTATCATTCACATTCATGCATCATTTTTTTATGAAAAAAAACAAAAATAATTTTAATGCATAAACTTCCATTTGCAACAATAATGAATAAATAAGCTTTAATGTATATAAGATTCGTTATGAGTCACGATTACGGAAGGGTTGTCCCAAAAGAAGGGACTGAAAGCATAACATTTTTGCTACTTGTTTATAGAGTTCTCCAACAAATCTGTATGCATCTAAAAGAGAGAAAGATGATTAATATACGTAAGATTCGTTGTGAGACAGGATTACAAAAGGGTTGTCCCAAAAGAAGGGACCGAAGGCCTACTCTTTTTGCTACCCGCTTATAGAGTTCTCCAACAAATCCATGGTTATCGAAAGAAAATGTATGAAAAGATCAAATTGATTGAAAAATTTTATTTTTCATAATGCATTTCATATCATTTATAGAATTATTTTATATTGTACTACTTACTGAGCAATAGGCTCATTAGATAAACTTTATAAACTTCATTAGATGATGATGAATTTCATTTTGTTGATGATCACAATAGTGGCTGGTGAAGCTTTTCCATGGCGAGGATTTGTTGTTGCTAGAACAAATGTGACCGGTGGGCAAAGTTCTTAAATGTTTTAAATGTTTATATAGCTTTGAATAACTATGTTCCAATATGTCGTTTGTAAAAGCAACGTTTTGAAAAGCAAAGTTTATGCAAAAACCTAGTTTGATGTATGTAAATAAAAGTATGTCGATATATTTCTTCACAATACAAAATAAATTGGTTACATAATGTTTTACTATATTACATGTATGAAAGAATGAGTTCTTACTTTTGCAAAAGTCTTCTGCTGCAAACGATAAAATTTGCTTTTAAACAATAACGTATGTACGTATTAGAAAAAAAAACAAATGTGACAACATCGCTCCTGTCCTTCATTCATATTACTATCTCTACAAGATCAAGTGCAAGACTTCCTCGTTAATCTTCGTACACACGGCCACTTGCACTAAAAGTATACTCGAAAGCTACAGTGAAAAACTTGCGTTGTCAGTAAACTGCATGTCATTTAAGAAAGAATAGGATATATCCATGCGTTATTTTATTTTATATTTAGGATACATAATGCAAGCAAATGAAACAATGTTAGATATGTCAAGCTAATATTTTTTAAATTTCATTTCTATTTCATCTACTATTTCAGAAAATTCATTTATTTTTTTATAATATTAGTTTGACTTAATCAAAATAAAATTAGGTAGGGTCTAATGTATTAGAAAAACTTTGCAAAAATTTGCTTGTAAAAAATTAGGAATTAAGTTGAAAGATAGTTTGAGATTTAATTTACAGAGGCTTATTTTTCATGGACGTTTCTATGCTAATGAGACAGTTAATAGACCTAAAAAGTTGGGCTTATTGGGTTGAAAATAAATGTAGAGGTCAAAAACTAAGGTCATTAAAGACTACGACTTTATGACCGTCAAATTCTAAAGTAGAAACAATTAAGGGCCATTAGAACATGGGGAAACGAAGCCTTAGGTTTCCTTTCCATCTGAGCTATATATTTCGATGTCATTCCCCTAGCCAAATTTTTACGCCTCAAGTTTGTTCGCTAGGGTTTTCTTTGTTAACGTTTCATTTCTTTGGTGTAGTTAGGGGTTAAAGAGATGGCTGTGTCGTGTTGTCCGCCTTGACTAAACATAGCTTTGTCTTGGCCTTGGGCTTGCTTTCGATTTTATCTAGTTTTTTCTTGCATCTAAGATTTGTTGTAAGTTTCTTCCATGGAGGACAAGAACGCGAAGTCACCGAAAAATGCTCGTGAATTAGGGGAGGGGATGGCGTAGAGAAAGCAGCAGTGGCTCGTGGATTTCGAGCGAGGCTCGGGGATTTTGAGCTTGCTTCAAGGATTTCTAATCATACAAGTATGTATAAATAAATATTTGTTTGGACTTTTTCAAACCAAATTTTCAAATGTAAATGACAATATTAGAAGAGTTTATCATGAAAATGTTAAAAATTTTAAATGATGTACGTATTTTTAATAAATTATTTTATTTCAATAATATAAAAAATTATAATAAATCGTCTTTACTTTTAAAATTGACGAAACTAGGAAAAATATTTTTTATAATTTTGTGAATATGTCATAAAAGTACTAAGTCATTCGACCACCCATCAGAGTTTTTTAAGCTATTGCAAACTTTAATATTGTTTCACCTATTTCACTAAAGTTCATGGCTTTTTTTAACTTTTACCCAATAAGAAATCAAAAAAAGTAAAACGAGCCAAAGATTTAGGTTTAAATATGTTTCGGTTGGGGTGAACAAAATCAAACGGACCCAAGGTCCCTAAATAACACGATCATGCTTTTTTAAAATATTCTAATTGCGATTGCTTTCGAATTTGCCATGTTCTGTTAAATCAAGTTTGCCGAGTTCAATTTATAGGTTTCCTTTTCATTTACGTGTATAGATTTTTCAAACGTTTGTTTTTTTTAAATTTAATCTTTATTCTTGGCTTGATCTCAATGAGAGAAAGGTTTCCACCTTGTTGCGATGTTTTTCGTAGATCTATCTGATTGTTTCCCAAGATTTTTTTTGCTCAATTAGATCTTTCACCTTTGGTATGCAATATAGGTTTTGAGCTCAGTATGCTTTTCAATGTTTTTAATTATTTTTTAAAAAAAATAACTAATAATCAACCCATACTAACCAGATCAAGTATAGGTTAATAACCGAATATGCACAAGAATAACTAAATTCAGTAACTAATCTTAGTGGGTCGATTAGATTTAGTGTTTCAGTTTGTTCTCTTGTTAGAGGGAAGAGAAGCCCCCGACAAGCATGTACTCTTTCTTATCCACAGAGGTTGAAATAGCAAGCGTGGAACTCTAAAACAGGAAGATGAGAGAAATCACTAAGTAAAATCAGTACAAATGACTTTTGTGACTGAAGTATATATTTATACACAATGGAAACCTTAATCCTTATTGAAATCTCAACGTGGAGTTGGACTAGGCTGACTCAATTATATATTTATACATAATGGAAACCCTAATCTCAACGTGGATTAGGCTGACTCAATTAGAATTCAGGTTACATTCAATCTAACAATCTAAACTTTTGTGAAAATTTCACCATCTAAAATATACTTCTAGAACATTAATCTAGAAAATAACCTTCTTTCACATAGCCTCAAAGGGCACAATCAACAACTTGTCACAGTCAAGTTCAAACAATACTTGAACTTGATAGTATTCAACGTCTCAGTCATCATATCACAATGGTACTAATTTTTCTCATAGCAAAAGGACCACGTGCAACAACTTCTTGAACAAAATGATAATGAATATCAATGTGTTTCCTATTCTCATGAAACATCTAATCTTTTGAAATGTCGCAAAAACTATGCCCATCTACAAATCTTTGTTGTGCTCACTAAACAATCCCTGTAACTATATGGCTTCTTTGCATGCTTGAGTAATAGTCATATATTCTACTTCTGAGGTTGACATATATCCTGTAAGATATCTCTTCAACCCATATTTCGTAAGAGATCTCCTCTTATCAAGAGAAATCCTGCATAGTAAGAATCAACAAACCTATTTTTCTAAACCAAAGACAAATATCTCTTCAACGTATAAGAGTAGATAAACCACTTACTCATTTTCATTTCCTTTAATATTGATGCAAGTGTCGCAGTTGCTCCTCTTGAAATCTTGAAAAAACATGAATGAAACAAAAATGTTATACCACTTCCTTAATAACTAATCTTGAGCAAACATGAACAAATGTAGTTCTCCTTTTCAGAGAATAAAAAAATCTTCAAGTTGTTGCATATAGGTATCTTCATCAAGCTCTCCATGTAAAAACAAAGTTTTAACATTCAACTCCTCAAGTTCAAGGTCTTGCATAGTTACAACACCCAATTACTTATGTTTTAACAGCTTGAGAAAAAAACATCTATAAAGTCTACACTTAGAATCTGACTATAACCCTTAGCAACGAGACATGCTTTATACATGTCTTCTTTCACACTTAGTGTACCTTCTCCTTTCTTTTGTAAACTTATTTGGAGCAAACTAATGTCTTGTCATATGGCAATTTAACCAAGTCACAAGTATCATTCTTTGAAGAAACTCATCTAAACTCACTACTTCTAAAAGCATTAGAATCAATGTTTTTAGCTACACTAAAAGAATAAGCTACTAAATTTATGAACATATTTATGTGGAGGTTTAGTCTCTTTTCTTGACCTATTCCTCGTAATAAAATACTATGGTGAAACCAATATTGGTGACTAAGGCAAACAACTATCACCCTGAATACCGGACCTGAAGAAGATTCTAATGTCAACCTTGTTCTAATTTTAACTTCTACTTCGTAATTTGAAACACTCTTTTCTTATCAAACAAGACTTTATGAGTTGAATTCCCGATCATAGCAGCTTAATCAAATACAACTTTTTGGCTGACAATTGTTTTCATAGTTCTTGGACACCGTAACTTGTAATCCTTAATGCAAGACTTGTACTTGAGAAATATATACTTCTTGTACCTGAGCTCTAACTTTCCATTATCAACATGAAAATATGTTGTGCACTAAAAAACTATCAATCAAAATAATCAGTAGGAGTGTCTAACTATACGTCTTCTGTAGTTTTCTTATTAAGAACATCAATGGAGAATAATTCATAAAATAACAAGCAATATCAACAGCTTTAGCCCAAAACATCTTAGGTAAACTCGAATCTAAGAGCACACACTGATCTTTCTCTATTATAATTTTATCCATTCGCTCTGCAACACTATTTTGCTGGGGAGTACCTAAGATCATAAAATGCCTTAAAATTCCTTTTGAATTGCAGGAGTTGAACTCATCCAAAAAACTCCAACCCATTATCGGTGCAAAGACATTTTCCTTACTTTCCATTATACTTTTTAATCTTCAATTTTAACTTCTTGAATGTAGGCAGTACATCGTTCTTCGTTTTTAAAAAGAACACTCATGATTTTCTAAAGAAATCGTCGATTAGTGTCAACATATAATATGCACCTCCATGAGAGGAACGAGTAATGGTCCCAAAGATCTAATGGATGCAATCTAGTGTTCCTTCCGTACTATGAGTGGCTGTAATGAATTTAACTCTTTTCTATTTTGAAAAAACACAATGCTCAAAAAACTTCATTTTAGTAGTGCTTTGACCAGTCAAAAGTTCTCTTTTAATAAGCTCATTCATCTCATTTTTACTCATATGCCCTAAACACATATGTCATAACCTAGTAAGATATACATGTGACAATGAAGTATCAACGGCCTCCTCCCCTACAATTGTAAAATCCTGCATGCATATAAATTTCCTTACATCTCTCTTCTTTCATCATGACGAGAGGACCATGGCTGATATTGACAACTCCACCTTCAACTGTATACTGCCCTTTTAAGTCAATAGTACTTAAGGAAATTAAATTTCTTTTAAATTAGGAACATGTCACAAATCACCAAGTGTTCTGACAACTACATCATACAATTTAATTCTATCGAACCAATTTCAGCTATCTTTCAAGATGCATTACTTCACATCAACATTGTCACACACTTATAGGTTGAAACCCAATCTCTATGGAGACACATATGAAACGTGCATGTTGAATCAAAATTTCACTCCTCGGATGATCTTGAGTTTCAATTAGCTACTACAAGAAGATCTCCCTCAGCTTCACTTTGATTTTCTTCAGTGACAATTGTCTTACCATTCTCTCGCATTGCTTTCCCTTTTGATCAGACTCTTCTTTTCTCTTAGTTTGCAGCTTATAATACTCTGATTTTACATGTCTTTTTTGACAAAGAAACATTTTTTTTCTTTTTATTGGACTTTGATCGTCTCCTTACACCTTTTCTTCTACTACTTTTACAAATTTTTTAGTCCCTCTTTCCCAAATCACTATATCTTTCCTTGAGCTCCAAATTCAACTACAAGGTGCTTCATTTTCTCCTTAGAAAGCAAGACATCATAGACTTCCCGAAGGGTAAGCGTATCTAGGCTAATAAAAATAGTCTCTTGAAAAGTATTGTAGGAAGCTAGTAGCGAGCACAAAAAAATCAATCCCAGATCCACCTCATCATACTTGAATTTCATTGTTTCCAACTCTGAAACTATCTCTTTGAAAACAGTCAAGTATTTTTCAGTTAAATAACCTCTACCAAATGTTGAAAATATAATAGTTGCTTCACTTGGAGCTTGCTCGCCAATGTTTTATGCATACACGATATCTCCAACTTTACCCATATCTACAACAGATTCCTTTGAAGAGTGCTAACCGACGAATCACCTAGCAACTTCTCTTTCAAATATTGAATCGAACGAATTCACAACTTGCAATACTCAAAAGAAAATACTCCACAAACCTGGGAACCACAGATTTGGATTTCACTGGTAAACTTCCAGAGGAACGTTTTTCATAAAAGGCATCCCTAAAATAACAATGCAGCAGACCTAAATAGAGCAAACGGTTCTAACGACTTCCTTGCCCAACAGACGAAATGATGGTAAAACAAACAGACTCAAAACAGACTCAAACAGAAAAAGTTAAGTCGTTACCTTACCCAGCCACCACTAACCCATATCGTTGCTATTTCTACGGTAATAAAATTTCCCAAACAAACCTTTGGCTCCATCTGTAACAATACTCCCGGCCTGAAGTTCGACCTTGTCCTCAAGGTCGTAGTTTGGAAATTGCTCTTTGAGAGTGTCCACTGATTCCCACGTTGCTTCCTCATTGGGTCTATCGCTCCATTTGACTAGCACTTGATTTATCCGATCTGCCTCGCCCCGTTGAAGAATTGATATTGGGTAGATAGAAGTCGTAGTTGCTGGGGTGTCACCAAATATCGGTTCTCCAGACATGGGAATATCGACAATAACTTTTTTAAGCCTTGAAACGTGAAAGACTGGATGAATTTTTTATCCCTCAGGTAGATTCAATAGATAGGCAACAGCACCGATCCTACTTAATATCTCAAAAGGACCCAAATAACGAGGATCCAGCTTGTTATTAGTCCTCTGTGACACCGATTGTTGCCGATAAGGTTGAGTTTTCAGCCACACTTTGTCTCCCACATCCAATTCTCGTTCATTCCAGGACAAATCTGCTAATTTTTTCATTCTATCTTGGGCTTTGACTAGTTTCTTTCGAAGACTTTGTAAAATAATATCTCTATCTAGCATGAGTTTATCTAGAGAATCAATTTTCGTACCTCCTCCACAATACCGAATTAGCGTAGGCGGCTCCCGACCATAAACCGCTGTAAAAGGAGTCATCCCAATCGCACTATGGAAGTTCGTATTGTACCAAAATTCAGCCCACATTAACCACTTATACCAATTCTTGGGCTGCTCCGAAGTTAAACATCGAAGATAAGTTTCGAGGCATCGGTTTACGACCTCCGTTTGGCCGTCGGTTTGGGGGTGGTAAGCCGAACTCATCTTAAGGTGGGTGTGCTGAAGCCGAAAGAGCTCTCTCCAAAATAAGCTTGTGAAGATTTTATCTCGGTCGCTAACAATACTTCTTGGGGTACCATGGAGCCGTACTATTTCTTTACAAAACACTTCAGCAACTTGCTTAGCCGAGAAAGGATGTCTTAAGGAAATAAAATGTGCAAATTTAGTTAATCGATCCACCACCACCAAGATAGTATCAAATCCTTCTGATTTTGGCAATCCTTCAATAAAATCCATGGAAATATCTTCCCAAACCATCTCCGAAATTGGTAGCGGCTGCAAAAGACCTGTCGGGTTTGTGGATTCCCATTTATTCTTCTGACAAATATGGCATTCAGCAACTTCTTTTTGAATATCTTTTTTTAATCCTTTCCAAAACACCTGAGAACTAAGTCTTTTATAAAACCGCCAAACCCCCGAATGACCACCAATTGGTGAGTGGTGGTAATCCTTAAGAAGTTTTGATTTAAGGCTGGAATTTGAGGGGATCCAAATCTTGCCCTTGAATAACAAAATCCCATTCGATAACTCATATCTCGGGTCCTCATTCTTTCCGAGCAACAATGCAAGCTTAACTTTTTGCAGCTTGGAATCCAATTCGATCTCTTTTTTTAAAACTTCCGTATCCAAAATTTCCACCTTCGAAAAATGGCATAAAGTTTCCATTTCATTCCAACCTCCCCGCCTGGAAAGTGCATCAGCCACTTTGTTATCCTTCCCGGGCTTATAAACGATCTTGAAATCATACCCGAGTAGTTTAATTAACCATTTGTGTTGTTCCGGGGTTGAGAGCCGTTGATCCAACAAATGTTTCAATGATTTCTGATCAGTATAAATGGTGAAAGTTGAACCCAACAGGTAAGATCTCCATTTTTGCACAGCCAAGACAAGAGACATTAATTCGCGCTCATAAACAGACTTTACTTTAGTAGTAGCCGATAAACCTTTACTGAAAAAAGAAAGTGGCCGATTCTGTTGCATCAATACCGCCCCCAGCCCTGAACCGGAAGCGTCCACTTGAATTTCGAAGGGTAAATCAAAATTCGGAAGGCCTAAAACCGGAGTTTCAGAAACAGCTCTCTTAAGCCGGAAAAATGCAGATTCTGCATCTGGATTCCAAGCAAAAGCGCCCTTTTTTAATAATTCCGTTAAAGGTTTAGCAATAGTACCATATCCGTTAATGAATCTTCGATAGTACCCGGTTAAACCCAAGAAACCACGCACTTCTTTAATTGTCCTCGGAATCGGCCAACGCAACATAGCCTGAATTTTGTCATCGTCTGCAGCTACTCCTTCAGCCGAAAGGGTGTGACCCAAATATTGGATGACCGGCTGAAAAAAACTACTTTTTTTGGTATTCAAAACAAAGTGCTCCATCATTAGAATGTCCAGAACTGTTTTTAAATGCTGCCAATGAGATGCATTGTCTTGGCTATAGACAAGAATATCATCCATGAAGACTAAGACAAATTTCCTTAAATATGGCCGAAAGAGTTCAGTCATAATGGCCTGAAAAGTCGCCGGAGCATTTTTTAAGCCGAAAGGCATGACTAAGAACTCATAGTGGCCCTCGTGAGTCCTAAAGGCTGTTTTCTCAACATCATCATCTGCCATCCGAACTTGGTGGTAACCACTTTTTAAATCCAATTTTGAAAAGCATGTAGCACCACACAGTTCATCAATTAGTTCTTCAATAATTGGAAAAGGAAATTTATTCGGAATGCTGACCTTGTTTAATTCTCTGTAATCAACGCAAAATCGCCACCCTCCATCCTTCTTTTTCACCAACAAAATAGGGCTTGAAAAAGGGCTCCTACTCGGTCTGATGAAACCCGCAGCCAGCATCTCCCGAATTAGTCGTTCAATTTCATTCTTCTGAGAGTGAGGATAACGATAAGGCCTTATGTGAGGCGGAACAACCCCTTCTTCTAGACGAATGGTGTGATCACCGAACCTTTTAGGTGGCAGTTTTTCCAAATCAGCAAAGACGGGAGCAAATTCTTTTCTCAAATTTTCTACTTCCATAGGCAATGATTCTTGACGCCGAGAATCTGACTTTATGTTACTAATCTGAACAAAATAACATTGTTCCCCTTTTCTGAATAATCTCAGGGTGTTCTTCAAAGAAGTTTCATGTCGGCAGAGAACTTTTTCCCCAACCAGCCTTATTTTCCGACCATTTACTCTAAAACTCAACCAGAGATTTTTAAAATTGGCTTCAAAAGTTCCCAATTCTCGTAGCCAGTCTATTCCCAGAATAATGTCTACGCTGGGCACCCGAAAAGGATAAGCAGTAATATTGAATTTGATGCCTTGTAACACCAATGGAATTGAGGCGCAAACTGTGTTGACACCCGAGCAGAAACCATCCCCGACTTTGACATTAAACGCAGGAATGACCCTCTGATTAAGCCCCAGAATTTTGATCTTAGCCTCATTAATAAATGTACAGCTGGCTCCAGAATCTATTAGGGCTAAAACTTCCTGGCCATTGATACTTCCGCGAAGCTTAAATGATCTGGTTCCATCTATACCAGCCAAGGTACCGAGCGATACAACTTGATGTAAGACCATTAAACCATCTTCCACTTCTTCTTCCTCTGCGATTTCACCTGTTTGAGGATAAATCACTTGATCATCTTCTCTCACTTCTTCACCGGTCTCTGCTTCTAAAATACGGAGCGAACCCTTACAACGATGACCCGGCTCCCATTTATCTCCACACCGGAAGCAAAGGTTTGCTTCACGCCGCCGTTGTCTCTCCGCCTGCGAAGTTTGGAATCGCGGCTCTTGTTTTGCCTGAAGATGAACAACCGTTCTAGGTTTGAGAGGGGCTGAACCTCCTTCTTTGACTATCGGGCTGGAGCTGGGATAGAATGAGCTAGGTCCTTGTCTGAAGCCCAAAGAACTAGCTGAATTCTGAAGGCTTTTTCCCATAGAATAGGCAGAACCGATTGACTTATGGGCTTTACTGCGTAGTTTATTCTCATACGTTAAGGCCAACATTAGGGCATCATAGACGTTACGCGGTTTCATAATTCTCACATCGTCCTGAAGGTCTGGTGATAATCCATTGATGAAAGCTCCTAATGTAGTGTCTCGGTCCATACCACGAACTCGGGCCGCTAGAGTTTGAAATTTGTCTCCATAATCCTCAACCCCATCTGTTTGTCTAAGGCTTAATAATTGCTCCTGAATTGACTTAAATTCTTTAGGCCCAAATCTTTGGCTCATAGCTATTTTCAGCTCGACCCACGACAGATTGGGTTCCTCCTCCAACACCCATTCGAAGAAATCCCAAGCCCTTCCAACAAAAAAGTCAGACAGGAACAACACTATCTCTTCTGGTGTAATCTGCCCTAGGCGAATCCATCTTTCAGCTTTCCTTTCCCAGGAATCCCACTCTTCTCCTTCAAACAGCGGTAACTCAGGGCGAAACCACCCTTCGTTTCTTCTGTGCCTCTGATCATCTACACCACGAAAGTTGTTTCTGAAGGAAGACTCATCTCTGACGAAGCGTCGTCCCTCCCGAACATCGTGCGGTCTAACCGGCAATTGTTGATTCGTCTCCATAAATTTTCCTCCCGATTCCGTAGGTACGTACAAACCTGTTTTTCTCCGCTCTGATGAACTTGATGTTTCGGGGTGGTCCGGAGGTGACGGGTGATACGCCTTCCTGAGATATGATATATCGGACATCAATTCTGGCATTCCTTTCAGCATCTCCTCGATTTTTCCCAATCTTTCTGTCACCGAATTCACTAGTTCAGCATGGCCTTCCACCGTCTTCTTAACTTCCAATATCTCTTTACCGAGATCTGTTTTTGACATCTTTGAAGAAAAATTTTCCCAGCTCGCTCTGATACCAATGAAGAGTGCTAACCGACAAATCACCTAGCAACTCCTCCTTCAAATATTGAATCAAACAAATTCACAACTTGCAATACTCAAAAGAAAATACTCCACAAACCTGGGAACCACAGATTTGGATTTCACTGGTAAACTTCCAGAGGAAACGTTTTTCATAAAAGGCATCCCTAAAATAACAATGCAGCAGCCCTAAATAGAGCAAACGGTTCTAACGACTTCCTTGCCCAATAGACGAAATGATGGTAAAACAAACAGACTCAAAACAGACTCAAACAGAAAAAGTTAAGTTGTTACCTTACCCAGCCACCACTAACCCATATTGTTGCTATTTCTACGGTAATAAAATTTTCCAAACAAACCTTTGGCTCCATCTGTAACATCCTCCTTTAAAAGATCCTGGAAAATATTGTTCGTTAAAAGCAATTGAATAAAAATAATGTTTTTATGTCCCTTATCAGTTTCACCTCTTCATTCCAAGACATGGCCATTTTATCAAGTCACCGCAACGCAGTGTCCAATTTCATATGTATGAGTATATCTTGCATTTTTACTTGCCATGTGTGGAATATAATATCGTGATGCAACATCGAAATAGTATTGCATCAACGTTATCTCCATGTAATTTTTTGAATATTCCTTTATATTCAAGAAAACATCCAAACTTGAAATAATCTCAAATTTTGAAAAATAACATCCCACATATTTAGAAAATAGCATGGCAGAAAGTTAGATAGCCCAAATAGCAAACATATAAAATGGTCTTCATCTCGTTGTACGTGCAGCCTTTTGAATATTTTATAAGAAAAAAAGTTCTCTTAACAATTTATTTAAAAAGAGAACTTCTCTCTTGTTACCGCAACTCCAAGAGAAAAAAGGATCTTTTTATCTTTTAATAATCTCGTCCATCTTCACAGTGAGACGTTAGAACACACGAAAGAAAGAAAATTCCTAGTATTATTCAAACAAACGAAAGAAAGAAACTCCCGAGTATTATTCAACGTGTTGCAGTAACGACTGGAGAGGAGGGAGATATCTAATTTTTTCTCACTGTTTTTTACGAGAAGACTATAACATGGAAACCTAATTCTCTTTCCCTAATTTTAATTTTTTAATTTTTTTCTGAACAAAAAATAAATTGTTCGTACCTCTAATAAATCAAAAAAATTGATCTTCAGAAAACTCTTCAAATTACTCTAAACCAATTGTTGAAATAACAAAGGCAGAATTGGAAATAGAAAACGGAAAATAATAAAAAAAATTATGATTTATGTAAAAACCCAAGATAGAAAAAAAAAAAAACACAGGCAGAATAGAGAAATCGCTAATCAAAATCGATACACTGAGTTGTGTGATTCAAGCATATATTTATACAGAATGAGACTTTAATCTTATTGAAATCCCAAAGGTGAGTCATACTATCCTGACCCAATAGGAATTCGGATCACACTTAATTTAATGCTTTCATCTTTCTTACTTTCATTAAGTTGAACTCTTAAGATCTCTTATTTGTTGGAGCACCACAAGAGGAAAAATGGCATCATTGTTCCCTCTAAGGAGGGCCTATTTTAATCTTTCCCCATAACAAGTTGTTGTTTCTTTTGTTTCGTGAAAAAAATACATGGAGGAAATTTTCGTTCGTCTCTTTGGAAACTTGAATGCATAAAGATATATATATGTTCAATCATTAAACCTTCACATCATCAAAATATGCATGACAACACTATACTTCACATACTATCCTAATATCGACATCAAATGCAAATTATTCATATTATACAGTTTATCAAATAATTTGTATTGACTTGATCCAAATAATTCCAGTATAAATATAGTCGCTAACTATCTCGTTTTTAATGATTTTCAAAGTCGTTCAGTTTTACGATGTTTTCAGAAACCCTAATTTGTCAAATGTTAAAACACCCATAATTTTTTCGTCTGATACCTGGTTAATGTCATTTAAATGTCAAATTAGTTGACTAGATGTCTATTAAAACTTTGTAAGTAGATACAATTTCATTAAACATCATTAGTATAATTATCTATAAGGATTTTTGAAACCGTCTAATTTCTGTCCTTTTCAAAAATCCAAAAACTTACAAAATTTGAAATGCAATAACTTTCTTTAAAAAAAACTCTAAATGCTACGATTGAAGAACCTATTTCTTCTTTTTCATAGTGACTACAACTTCGTCAGAGAGCATAACATCATAAAATGAAAGTAAATATGTTGTCATTAATATTTTCTAAAACTCGTCCTAATCTCAAAAAATCAAAATATCAAGAAATATTATATAGGAAGGAAGAATGTGCTTACCTTTGAATCTCTATCCCATCTTCTATGAGCTCTAAAATAAAAATTGCAAAGTTTCTCTTCAATCTTTTGAGAGAATTGTCTAAAAACTATGAATGCTATGATTAAAATTAGAATTAACATGATTTTATAATCCTAATGGACTTTAGTGGGGTCCTAAAGGCTTTCTAAATTTTATAACTAAAAAGGTATTAAAACTATATCTGAATTATTGTCTCATTGTAATACAAAATAAACAAGTACTCAAATATCTAGGATATTATAACTATACAATGCATGTGGATGAATGTATACAATCTAGATTTAAGGGGAAAAATTAAGTATACATTATGTTATGTATTTTCCAAATAAAAGGCAAAACATTTTCATGCATGTAAGGATATTTGTATGGCAAACCATGAACTATTGAATTGTTTTGTTGAAGGTTGATATTGCCGAAGATAGACTTAAGTCACCACTACTGAACTAAATCCTCAACGTAAGTGATTTTGCTTGTGTTTTGCTCGGTTGGGTATACATTACAAGAGTTTGGATTTAACATTGATGCTTGTTGAATAATGTATGTTTGTTAGTGAGGTAAATTAGAATTTAAAAATAATAGTGATTCCTAGAATGCTAAAATGAAAGTTGAGAATTATTGTGTCTGGTTCGACACATGGGCTTGTTGTTGGTTGATGATAATGCTGATTACTTAGTTTGGGGATTTTCTTAATGATTGATTATATTAGATGGAATTGTTGACTCTTTCTATTCCCTTTTTCCAATTATTGAGCATTGAGATTCATGGACACTACATATTAATATTTAAGGGTGCTACATTTGATAAGAATCATAGCCATATTCTGAATTCTTATTATATTTTTCATTTGCATGGTGTATTTATCTTTTTTAATTTATTATGTTAATACACGTCAGATGTCTTGCATACTTATAATGTAACTTATTTAAAAACTATTATATTGGCGTGTGATATGTTTAATTTATTTTATTGAGCTGTGATTTTCTTAACTGATTTAGTATTCAAAAAATGACACGTGATTATTAAAGTTTTTAAAACATTTTAACAGAAATAGAAATTTCCTATTTGAGTGTAGTCTAAAAACACTATGCGATACAGCATGCACATGAATCACCTAGTTTTAAAAAAAAAAGGTCTCAAACCCACAAAACAAGAGAGAATAAAGGTGATTTTTCTTGGGAGTTTGATGTAAGCAGAGCACTACTGCATATGCCATTCCTTGCTTCCCAAAGTAGGCCAACTCAACGCATATAAACTACACAATATTCGTCCAATGCTTACGTTCCTCGCCAATTTCTCTGCCAAAGAGCAGGAATATGGAGGCTCAACTCAACAGCTCGTTTGAGTCCACTCCCACATGGATAATCGCTCTCATTTGCTTTCTCATTGTCTTCGTCTCTCTCTGCGCCGAGCGGGGTCTTCATCGCCTTGGCAAGGTAGTGCTTTTATACCCACCGAACAATCTGACAATACGCTTTCTGTTTCTGAAATGCGACCCAATCACTCCGTTTGAGACCCTTGCGTAATTTGGTGGATTCAGTTTCTGAAGCGGGGTAAGCAAGATGCTCTGTTTGAAGCCTTACAAAAACTGAAAGAAGGTATCCCTCTCGCTCTCCACAGTTTCCATGGATGTACATTAATAGCTTTGCTTCGTCCAATGCCGTGTTTTATCGTCGGGTGACAGAACTGATGCTGTTGGGGTTTATTTCTCTTCTGCTCACTGCATTTCAAGGGCCCATAAGCCGTATATGTATGCCTGCTCATTTAGCGTATCATATGCTCCCGTGTAAGAGACATTCACTCCAGGCCAATGCTCATATCTTGCCCATAAACAATAAACGCCTCCTTCTCTCGGTGGAGAGCGAATCCGGACATTGTCCACGCGAGGTCTGCAATGGCATGACTAAAATAAAGAAATTGGTTTTTTAGATTTATGCTTCGTGTAGTTTGATCCGATCAAACCTGACATAATGGATTTTGTTGAAATTATACTCCAAAATTGATCTAAACTTACCCAATGTCAGCAGGGGCAGATTCCACTGTTATCGTTGGAGGCCTTGCATCAGCTCCACATATTCATATTCGTCCTCGCTCTCGTACACGTCATCTTCTGTGTTACTACTATGCTTCTTGGAGGGGCTCGTGTAATGCTGGATGTCCCTACTTTGGCTGTCTTTCATTTTTAACCAAGTTTTTTTTAATTTCTTTCTGGTTTATCATTTTGTAGATTCGCCAGTGGAAACTGTGGGAGGATCAGATCAGGCGTGAAACTTCACAACTAGATATGCGTAATATGAACACTAACAGAAAATTTCGTTATTTGATTTCCTTTTCGACATTGCTTAAAGACTCCACCCGAAAATTTGTTTCAACCACTTAGTAGCACGTACTGAGAAAGTGTTTTGAATCTCAATATATTAGACAGTTCCATTAATGTCATAACGTGTGTTTAATCAACCTGACACCGTTTATGGCATGAGAGTATGCAGAGACAGGCAAGGATTCAAAAACTCAAGCTCACCAAGACCTTGAGTTCGTCAAAGAATACACACAAGGATACTGGAGAAAGGCTGCCGTTATAAGCTGGATGGTAAGATTCATCTTTCTACCCTAAGTTTGTGAGCCAAATTAGAGAATCTCTATGTAAAATTGACTGTTTGATGTTAATGCATTAGTAGATAGCGTTTTTCAAGCAGTTTCACGGCTCTATCACCAAGGCAGATTACATTGCTCTTCGACTTGGCTTCATCAAGGTTAAGCAATTTTATTTGTACGTAGTATTAAATGCACACTCAATGCACGATTAACATGTAAGTAACATTACATATGCTTTTGTTTCCAATGACAGAAACCTAAATCACTTGTCTTGCGGTGTCATTAATTTATATTTTTTGGTGAAACTGGTTCATCTTGTCACTGATTAAAGCACAAACCTGATGTTATGTCTTTTTCTACACGTACATGTAGGACAATAACAATCAAAACTTGTTCTATTTTTGGTTATTTGGGGTTTAAAAAAAACAATCCAAATGGAACAGATTGGTTTAACGAACGCTCTTACTTATTCATATGTAAACAGATGCATGTTCCGGGAAATCCAAAGTTTGATTTTCACAAGTACATGACTAGAACGCTCGAAGTCGATTTCAAAAAAATTATCGGCATAAGGTGAAATATCAAACCACAGTGACGATGAGAGTAATGTTTCTAGAATTCTTTGATGATGTTTTAACATTTGCAATGCTTATTTGTCATCCAACAACAGCTGGTACCTTTGGCTCTTTGTTGTTCTTTTCTTGCTGCTCAACTTGGAAGGTATTTTAGTATCTTCTTTATTAGTAAAATGCTAATTTTCATCTTCTGGATATATTATAATCCGGCGCTATTTTACTAATGCTGTTGATCGATCATAGTATTAGATTAATCGAACTACTAGGTTTACATGAATTTATTCATTTATGTGTGATATCGTAGGGTCAAATAAGATTCCAACTTTAATGTCCTGATATATTACTAGTAATTTTAAAAGTTACTTCTACAATGATTTTTCGTACCTGATAATCTAGAAAATAAATGATGTTCTTATTCAAAAACATGCAGGGTGGCATGCCTATTTTTGGCTGTCTTTCTTACCATTGATAGTGAGTGATGACGTTAAACTTACTTCAAAAACTAGCAATCTACACAAAAATGCTAACACTTGTAAATTGATTGACAGCTTCTCCTTCTGGTGGGGGCTAAGTTAGAGCACATCATCAGCCAGCTCGCTCAAGAACAAGTGCGGCAGTTGGGGGATAAAGAAGCTGAAGAAGGAAGGACGAGGCCCCCAGTCAAGCCGTCGGACGAGCACTTTTGGTTCGCTCGTCCAGCCCTTGTTCTCTACTTGATCCACTTCATTTTGTTTCAGAATTCCTTTGAGATTGCCTTTTTCTTCTGGATTTGGGTAAGCCTCTTCTTTTTCTCTCGCTATATGCAAATGTGTACAAATACCTTCCGAGAGATACATGTCTACTGGACAACTCATTTGCAGAGCACGTATGGATTCAAATCCTGCATCATGGAAAAAACTGGCTTCATTGTGACAAGACTTATTATAGGGTGATGCCCAATTTTACGCTTTCTTGAATTAGATTGATGCGCTTTAATACGATGTGTCAAACCTTATGCGTTTTAATCTGGCAGAGTTATTGTCCAAGTGCTGTGCAGTTACAGCACATTGCCATTGTATGCCATTGTCACTCAGGTTAGATGTTCTACTCTAGGATTCTTATGGCCTCCATGCTGAAATGCTTAATTTTGGGCTCTTTGGTTTGAAGATGGGTAGCATGTTCAAGAAAGGCATGTTCGATGAATTCGTGGAGTCGTCTCTAGTGCATTGGATCCAGCATCGCATGAAGAAAAAGGCCGATCCGACTGGCTACGCGAAGGATAAGCCGGCTCAAGGAAGCTCCGAGATTGTTCCTGCTTTAAAAATAGGAGATGCCTAGCTTAAAGAAGGACATCGAGCATGACATGAAAAATGTTCATTGTATGTGCCAATCAGCGACTCGTATGAAGTTATTCTAATACTTGTAAATTTATTTGTAGTTGCGCATTAGTACACGTATGGTTTGAGATTTCCACAACTTCCCACTCTCTTATTCTATCATCTGCATATATTTCTTAACATGGCAGTCAATAATTAATGCAATATTTAAAAGACTATTTTTAACATGTTTATATCGAGTATATATTAAAAGACTAAACCTGAGATTATTATTATAAGGTAATTATCAAATGTACTTGAGACATGAAAGACACGTGCCATGAATTTGAGCAAAGAAGTTCAAGAATTAATAAACTTATGTATCCAGTTCATGACAATCATCCAAGTGCGCGACAGACATTATTGTATTGCTATGAATTAGAATATGTTTTCTACTGGATTATTTAAATGTAGAGATAATCAAAACTACATGTCGATTGGTTGGTAAAGTTGGTAAGAATAGTTAGTAATATTCTTAGTAAGATTATGGTTGGTAAGGTATAAGAGAGGGTTCGCTTAAAATGACGTGTTAATATGTCAAACTTTACAGTTGAAATCAACTCTTTTTTACATTGAAAATCATATCTGTGATAAAACTTTTCATTTTCAAACAGTTGTTCATGACAAGTCCAGCCCTTTCTACTCATCGATTGAAATTCCTTCGTTTGTAGTGTTATTCCTACTCGATATTCTTAGGAATAACGTTAGTTTTACTGCTTCTTCATTCTTGGGCTTCTCTCTGTTGTATGCTGCTTGTTCATCTTTTAGTTTCTGTAAAATTTTGGCCTCTATTGGATGTCAGAAATTTTCTGGAATTAAGATGTTCTTGATAATTTTTGAAATTACAATGAAGTTTGGTTATATTTTTTAGAAAAGTAAGCATATGAAGAGAAAAAAAGCAAGAAGAAGGATGTCAAGAATTCTCCTCACTGAAAAAATCGAAACATATAGCACAACTTCAAGGATGATTCCACTTCTATAATGAATAATGCTTCAGGGACTAGCTTTTTCAAACCGAAGAACACAAAAATCTTACATTAAAACAAACGATTAACAATAATCAAATTGATTGTGGGTTTTCCTGGAAGCAAGAATACCCAAAGGAAAGGTTCTATATGCAATATCAAAAACTCAACTCGGTGCAAGGACCTCTAGAGAGAGCTTTAACAGTGCCCAATAGTTAGGATTAATCCCCCTAAAACAACAATTATCGAAATACCCTCACAAACACATACTCAACTAGAGCAACCTCTAGCATCCTAACATAATGTAAGTAAACATAAACATAAATATTCCTTAAGCTCCGGTGAGGATTAACATAAACATACTCAAAGTCCTTTATGGATCAGTGAAAATTTGAGTGCTCCTATCTCCATGAGCATTTACGTTGACAAGGATTATTTTTAGAAAGTCTCCAGTGGATCAGAAATCTCCTGCATTGGACACGTTCTTGTTATTTTTACACATCATCCTTTCTTTGTCACTAATTCATGGCTTCGACTATGGAGAATTCTACTTCAGAAGCCAGAGTTTGTTGTCGCAGAATATGTTCTATTGTTTTGTTTAGATACATTTGCAAGAAAAAAATAATGAGTTTGAAATTTGCATTGACGTGAAAAAAATATTAAAATATGTGTACTGAAGTCATGAGTATTTGTCTAAATGCCCGAAGTCTCAAGTTCTCTTTTGTAGAATATCTTTTTGGTTGAGCTCTTTCTTCGTTTCAAATGACTAGAGAACATATCAGAATTAATTTCCGCTAAATGTTATCCAAGTTCAAATATTATACATGGATGTATGATCATATTTGCTTTTTCTTAGTGCTAACTATATGAGCAATCAATACTAATATCAGATGGATATGGTGTGAATATGGTTTCAGGTGGTGAAGATTAGTGACATGCCACGGGATACGTTGCCTCAAGGAGCCATCACCCGAAGTCGAGCCAAAAGATTTCCTAATTTATTTGTTCATTTTGCAGGGATCTTATCTAATGAAATATCATTCATGGAGTCTTCTTTTAATGATCAAGAGCAACTCAAACATCTTATTTCATGGATTGATCAAGGAGAAGAAGTGAAATGGACCCGAGAAGATAGTGCACCCAGTTTTTTAGCCCGAGAAGATAGTGCACCCGGTTTCTAGCATTTCATGACCCATGCAATACTATTTCATTTACAAACTTTATCTTTAGTATTAGGTCATTTCATGCCTAATTTGGTGCACATGGAATGACATGGGTTTCTTATGAGTTTTGTGGGTTTCTTATGGGTTTTATAGGTTTCTTATGGGTTTTATGGGTTTCTACTTTTTTATTAGCAGTCAACTCTCTCCATTCACGTTGAGGGAGTTTATTCTCCTATATGTAATGTTAGTTAGCTGCTAACAAATTGCTAGAATTTAGTCACTATATTTGGGTTGATTCATTCAACTGAATATGGCTATAATTTCAGCCTACTTAGAGTCTATAAATACTTCACTTAAGGATGATTGTAAGCAGCTTTGTGATATTGAAAATTAGAGTGCATTGGCATTTCTCTGGAATTTATTTCCTAAGCTCCCTTATGATCGACCTTCGGTGAGTCATATCTGGCCGTCCGAGAAGAATCTAATTCAGCTTACTTCCGAGCTAGTGAGTTGAGTTTTTCTTGCTGCTTTCCATCATCCTTGCAAGGAATAAAGGTTAGTAGCAAGTTCCATTTAGCTCTTCCCACCGTTTCGCATTATCCTTCATCAAACTCTCCGAAAATCAGCCATAAATTTCTCATCCCCAAACCTATTCCGACCTTGATAAAATCAGCTAACCTTCACCAAAATCATCCTTCCATTTTCAATTCCGTGTCAATTAGGCTGCAGCAGCATCGAGCATTGAGCCATGTGTTAAGTTCTCGAATACCGACAACGATCAAGAAGATGAAATAAGAGAGAGATGTGAAGAGGATTTTTTGTGGTAACACCAATCAGTGCACCTCCACGCCGGTATCATCAGCCTATATATTGAATTAGTGTTACAAACATGGGCCTAAAAAGAACTTGGAGTGCAGTTCTTTTCGCTTACATTAGACTCCACAAAACTCAACAATTCACCCACTTTGAGACTAATCTAGCCTACCAAGTACAACATTTTTCAAAAACCAAAAAAAATAACCACTATCAAAAGTATGCTGAACCGCAACATCTGCAAGTAATTACAGAAGACCAACTGAGGTTTTACACAACCCCAGTTTCCCAACATCAACACACTTTGTCAGCATGTCTGCTGGGTTCTTCGCGCCCTTGATCTTCTCTAAGCGCATCTCGCCTTTCTCCACCAAACTCCTGGAGAAATGGTATCGCCTCCGAATGTGTTTCGTCCTGAAATGATACACTGGGTTCTTCACAAGCTACATGGTACTTTGACTGTCAGTGTGAAGAATCCTATTATGTTGTTTTTTACCCAACTCTTCTAGATAATCAGTCAACCATATCATCTCCTTGGCTATTTCAGCAATAGCAATGTATTCAGCATCGGTGGATGACATAGCAACACACTTCTGAAGTCGGGACATCTAGTTCACTGCTGTACCATCTATAGTGTAGACATATCCTGATGTACTCTTACTAGTATCCACATCTCTACTTAGATAAGCATCTACAAAGCCTTGTAAGACTACATTGTCATTTTCGTAACAAAGTGAAGTTTTAGATGTACCATTCAAGTACCTCATGATCCACTTCACAGCTTCCCAATGTTCCTTCCCTGGGTTTGACATATATCTGCTTACAACTCACACTGCATGTGCTATATCAGGTCTAGTGCATACCATAACATACTTTAGACTTCCAACTGCAGAAGCATATGAAACTTTTTTCATTTGTATGCGCTCCTCAGTGGTCTTGGGTGATTGCTTCTTTGAAAATTTTAGATGATTTGCCAAAGGAGCGTTTCTAGGCTTTGCATCATGCATTTTAAATCTGGATAGCATCTTCTCGACGTACTGCTCTTGAGACAGATTTAGGGTATTTGTAGTTCTGTTTTGGGAAATCTTCATCCCGAGAATCTGCTTTGCTGCACCCAAACCTTTCATCTCAAATTCGACTGACATAATTTTCTTCAAATTGTTAATTTCATTCAGGCTTGATCCTGCAGTTAACATATCATCCACATATAGAAGTAGAAGCACATAAGAGTTAGTATACTTCTTCAAGTAACAACAATGATATTTTTAACTCCTGTGAAAACCGTTCTTGAACATGAAATAATCAAATTTCTTGTATCATTGTCTGGGAGCTTGCTTCAACCCATACAAACTTCTTTTAAGCTTACACACCATGTGACTCTTTCCAGGAACCTCAAATCCTTCTTGTTGCTGCATGAAGCTTTCTTCATCTAAATCTCTAGGTAAAAAGTTGTCTTTACATTCATTTGCTCAAGATGCAAATTTTCTGCTACAACAATACTCAACAGAATTCTGACAGTAGTTAGCTTCACAATAGGAGATAAAATCTCAGAGTAATTAATATTTTTCCTTTGTGAATATCCCTTAGCTACTAGTCGTGTCTTGAACCTCATTTTGCCATCCGGTTAAGTCTTGATTCTGTACACTCATTTGTTTAAAAGGGCTCTCTTCCCAATAGGCAAATCAGACAACTCTCATGTCTCATTCTTTTCAAGTGACCATATTTCATCATCCATGACTTGCTCCTACTTGATAGAATCATATGTCTGCAAAACCCAAGGCACGACAAAACCCAACATCCTGACCTGCTAAAAAGAACTTGGAGTGCAGTTCTTTTCGCTTACATTAGACTCCACAAAACCCAACATCCTGGCCTGCTAAAATACATGAGTCCTATAAACTGAGCTCACACAATCATCAGAGAAGAAGGCATGAGAGGGCTCTGGACCGGAGCTGCCCCGACAGTCATGCGAAATGGGAAAAACCAGGCCGCCATTTTCTCCGCAAAGAATGATTTCGATGTTCTTCTCTGGCAAAAGCACGTGCGACGGCAAAGTCTTGCAGCCACGGCAGTCCATGGTGTCTGGGCTCCTCCCGGGGACTGTGGGTCCCATCTGTACGGGCCCCTTTAACGTCGTCAAAACTAGGCTCACGGCGCAGAGCCGGAGTTGAGGGAAATGGTTCAATGCCATTAGAACGATATATGCCGAGGAAGGGCTTCGGGCATGCGGAAAGGTCTGCTACCTTGGCTCATGCGGATCCTGCCTGGACAGGCCATTATGTGGATTGTGGCCTATCAGATAACTGGTTTTTAAGAGCAACAATATATTCATAATGCTCATTTCTAGAATTTTTTGCACTTGAATAATCTCTGGGTGAAACTGTGATGGATTGGGAGATTAGTTCCATCTTTCTTGCACGATTCAGCTCCTTGTACACCGATTCCTTTGAGACAAACAGAGCAGGAGATTCGACTCATAAATTGTGAGAACAGATTCAATTTTGGAAGATATTTGAATCTGATTTATCCCATTTCTTTTATTACTTTTATTTTTTATGATTTATTTATGAAATGGATAAATATGGTACATGTTTGTGACGGTTTTTGGCTGAATTGTCAGGCATCCTCTGTTTCTTAATTCTCATCCACAGTGTGAGGTTTCTTATGCCCATGAAATTAAACAGAATAACAATCAGCAAAAAATATTAAAAGTTTTATCGAAATGGTTATACTCGGTTCCAATCTTATTCATCGGCGTGCCATTGAATAGTAAATCAATTGCACCGATAAATGGGTAAGACGTGGAGTTATTGATGAAGAGGTGGAGCTCCCATGGAAGCTCTCTTCACAAATCTACCCTTCATCCTGGGCCTCTTCTCCGCGTTCAATTTTCTAACTTCGTACCTTATTTTCTTAGAAAACAACCTCTTTCTCCGCTTCTCTTTGTATCTCGAAACTCGGGCTTCTCTTCCTCCATCACCCATTCCGCCGCCTCTTCCCGCTCCGTACGGCCAATGACAATGTTCCTCCACTCCACATGAACCCTAAATGTTGATCGCATTGCCACATTTTAGCTTCACTCATCTTTGTAATCATGAATAATGGAACCTTTATTCTTTTGCCGGACGAGAAGGACAATACTAACCGTGCATTGAGGCCAGCATTCGTCGGGCTCGAAATCCGGTCGTTTCCCGTTGAACCACGGAGAGCCTTGGCTACCCCAAGCTGAAATTACACCATCCCAATTCAACCTCAAAACAATCTTTCTCTTCTTCACTTTCCTCTCCGAGCTGTGAATATCATCCTCGCCGCCGTCATTTTCTTCGTCCAAGGTCGCCTTGTCGTCTTCTTCCTCCGCGCACGACGGAGGAGCGTCATAATCGTCAAAGTTCAGCTCAAACTGCTCCCTCGTCATGTCGATCTCTGTGTCGACTGCATGCACTTCCCACGCTTCTTCTCGTTCGTCTTCTTCCTCCAGCTTAATCTTTTCACTCTCGAAAGAATAACAGTCGTTGGGTCCCATAAGCCCCAGCTCCTTCATATCGAAACAATCATTTTCGAGACCTCTTCCCAGTAAGCTCTCTACGTCGGCGGCGAACTCAGCTGGGTCCATGTCTGACGGGAAGAATCCGTGTAAGCTATCGATATCATGGCTATAACTTGCTGACAACGCAGCTTTCGATTCGACTCCAGTATCATTTCCAGCTGCTTCGGTAGAATTCGCAGACGTACAAATCTCTGCAACATAAGGATCGAATATGGGCACCCTGTAAAGAAGGTGCCCCTCCTCGGTTTCCTCGTGGAAGGTCTCATCTCCCCCAACCTCGGGAACGACAGGGAACGGATTCCGAGAAGGGTCATCGGATTTCGTTGACTGATGACCCGTCGGCTTCCCGTTTCGTGGCGTCCGGGCCTTTCTTCGGTGCCACGAGGGAGCGGAGTAATCGGAGGAGACATCGCCGAAGGATGGTTTGAAAGAATCGGTTTTGAGAGGAACGCGGGAGTGCCGGCGGGCTAGAGTGTTGGCCGAGTGGACTGAAGAGTCGCAGGGCTGGCAAAGGAAGGCGTCATCGGCGGCGCAGTACCAGCGCGCGCGTTTGGTGATACAACTGTCGCAGGCTCTGGCAGTCTTCCCAGCAACAGCGCTGGTGCCACTTTCGGGAGAAATCATCAAACTTTGGAGCAAATATCTTCGAAAGAAGACTCCAAATGCAAAGGGTACTTTCAAAAAGTGCAGAGGAAAAATGGGTTTCAGTTCTTTACTCGAAGATTGTTGAATGATTTTGAAGTTAAAAAGAGTGGCCCACATAGTTCGCTTTGGTAGTCGCCGCAGGAAATAGATATTTTGAGAATGCACTCTTTGGGAGTTCTCCATTGGGGGACCAGATCACTTTTTGGGCCCACAAAAAATTCCTCAGCTTGCTTTTGATTGGTGGTTTGGGTAAAGGCATCTTAATCTCTGCTTTTCCATTGGCTGCTTTAGTTCTCTGATCCATTTTCGGTGGGGCCCAAGGATGGATGAGAGCCAGCACGTCCGTCCCATCTTTCGCAGTTGTCTTCTCTCTCAACTTGTATGCGTCCGTACTATACCAAATGCAAATCATAATTTCAAGTGCTAAGCAGTAGAGTGTAAAGAACTAGGCGTACATAGACACGAGGTGATTAGCTTCCTTCACTTGGCATCCTCGGAATCTATCATTCCTCTTTGAACTCCCTGTCCGATTTCCCATTTCCAATATCAGTTACGAGTTTTATTGATTGTGATTCAATAAACTTATTCAATTTTGTTTGCTTCTATCTCTAGGAATGGAACCTAGAATCAATTATAACAGAACAAAAGTGTGCCAATTTGGTTCTTGCTTTCAAATTTCAATTGAAGATATTAGCTACATCCCAATTCAATAAGCTTGGCTATGTTTAAGTTAAATTACGAATTTTGCATGGTTCCTTTTCTATTCCTGAACTTATGGGGCTCTATTCGAATTAGGATGCAACCTAAAAAGTAACCAGCTCAATATAAACTATGACAATTTAGAATAAGAACACTAAAAAATAAAAAACAAATTGCATGAGCAGACGAAAAAAGGCGACTCTCTCCTTTCGCATGCGAAAATATCCCATTCCATGAAAACAAAATCAATAAATGGATCAGAAAATATTTATTTTTATTTTTTTTGCCTCATCTTTCTTGTTCGTGTTAGCCTTTTATCCATGCCAACTAGAAAGTAATAATTGTAAGAAGTAAATGTTTGACTAATTATAACACTTTTAAGGATTGTAGGCTATATTTAGCTCCATATTCAAAGAAAATAATTGTCTCACATTACCATTGCAATGATTGTAGACTTTTTGGGGAAAAATATTAGAGATAGAAGCTAAGCAAAACCATTTAGATGGCGCACTGGAAGCCGATCAAGTAAAATTATAATGTAGCAACGTATTGGGAGGGATATAGACGAACAAAAAAAATACAAGATAGTATGAGTGCATAAACTAATACTATCTTGTGTTACATAAGTTCGATTACTGTTGGCGAATGTTAAATAAGAGCTATTAAAAATGATAAGAAATAGTGTATAATTTTAGTGTAGGCGTGGACCCATTCAAGATTTGACTTTCAAGGAAGAAAACAAAGTTTTATGGAAGGAATTCAAGGAAATAGAAGTTTTATGTCGCAATTTCGGGTAGATTGGTCGGTCTGTCTACTTGATAAATGGAGCAGTTTCTGAAAAAATGTTAAAACGTGTAAACCATTAGCGTCTATTTTAATAGATTCTTCAAAAAATAAATTCAAGTAAATGTCAAAAATAAATTCACTACTTTTGCATTTAGACACCGACTTTTCTAGTCTGTCACTCAAAAATTTAAGAGATTTAGGCTTGTTTAAACCTATCTCTATTATCAACCAATTTTCATGGTCTATAGCTTGGGCAAAACTCTTTAGTTGACCTTTTCACTAGTTTTGAAAAAAATCCTTCAAAGTGAACCAGATAAAGTGCAGGCGAGAATACAATTTTTGAGTCTGTTTTGGGGATTCAATTAGACCAGTTGGAGGGTGATTTTTTGGCTTGAATTTTGAGGGATGATTAAGGGAAAGGTTAGCAGGATTGTTTCCAAAGATCGGCACTAAAAGCCATATGCAACCGGAATAATACGTGTTGGACAAAAGGTTACTGGAAAAGGGAAAAGGTAAAAAGTGGTTTCAAATGGATTTTAGGGGTCTTGGAGAAACAGTTATATCTCGCGATTCACTACGATTTAGAGGGTGAAATTTGGAGGGGAAGCGCTTGGGTTCAATGGTGAAAGGGCAGCCAAATTTATAGGAAAAGCACCGGTAAATCGGAAAATGGCTAGGATGTATTTTTTGGTCGTCGAGGGAGAAACAGCTCTCGGACTTACCATAAATGGCAGTTTCGGGAACAAAAGTTAATCGACTATAACTTTAGTTAGATTTACGGGAATGGGATGAAATTGGTGGCCTTTTAATGCTACATTAATCTAGTTTACAACTCTGGAATATCGTGAAAAGAAGATAAGCATAACGGAACATATGGAAGAAGGACTAACCGGAGGTCATTGAAGGGAGAAAATTGAGTAAGTGGAAAGGGACGAGAAACACGAGATTATAGGGAATGAAAGATGAGCTATGATGATTGCATCCTTACCCGAATGTCCATCAAATGATGGCTGAAGAGATGCAGCAAGACCTAGTTTTTTCTAGCTCGTAAGAGACATGAAAACTAAAGGGAAAACGCTTTAGGTTTGCCGTATATTATTCACCAGAGTTCACTCAAGTTTTAGGAGAAATCCTTCAACCAAAAGTGCTGAATAAGCTTTAATTTTCTTCAACATTCCCCTTACAAAATGAGAGGATGAAGGATTAAAAACCTTCTACAAACGTGTAAATGGGTGCCAAGGGGAGGGTTAAAAAGCCTTTATCCTATTTAGCTAAACACACAAAGAGAGAGGTGGTGGAGGAGCACCTAGTTGTTGCCAGGTTTGGCCATGCATGGTGGTCGGTGGTCCCAAGCTTTAGTCCTCCTTCTCTTCTTTTGAGACATCAAAAAAGAAAAACTCATCTATAAACCAAAACTCGCGAGAAACTCACATGAAACCCATGAAACTTATTTTTAAGAGAATTTCTTATTCTGGCCTCTCTATAATTGTCATGATTGACTAAGCAAATTGAAAGCCAATTTTGACTATCCACCTCTAGCTTGTAAAGTTAGCTCATTTCTCATGAAAAACGCCATCTTGAATTAAAGCAGTAATGAAAAATCACCCGTGTAATTATCATAGTCGGAATAAGCTCACGACTATGATTGCGTAATTTGAATAATTAAAATATGGTCGTCCATAAAATTGTTTATGTATCGAAGAATTTTTTTAAACTTGAAATAAGGCAAATTGATGAATTAATAAATAAATAAAAATGCTATTTTCAAATTGAATAATAGATTGAGAGTTTATAAGCGACGGATGTCAACAACACCTGGCCTAGCACTTTCCAGGAAGAGTTTTGAGTAAAGTCTCTAGATCAATTGGGTTGGCAACTCAAGAACATATGCGGCAACGACATTTGCCACCCTCAACTCTCTCTCTTTCTTCTCTCCCTTTCAGATCTTGGAAAGACTAATAAGTACCATAAGAGGATATAGAACCATATAAATCTGATTTCTGACCAGTGCCTTGAGAGGATGTGGAACCATATAATCTGATTTTCCCATTTCATTACCATCTCATGCCCATATAAATACCCCCTCCACCAAAACCAAAACCAAGACCACGTCTAACTCCACCCTAGAAGAAGACCAAAAAATGAGCTCTCCACTTACCAAAGCCCTAGTTTTGATCCAAGTGGTCCTCTTCTCGTCGCTCCTCTGCAAGACCGAAGGTTTATGTGGCAATGAAGAACGCTTTGAATCGGGGCCGACCTTGACCGTCCACTGCAAATCAACAGGCGACCAAGGCGTACACATTGCGCCTGCAAATGCAACTTAAAGGGTTCAACTTAAAGATCGATACATGGGACTCCACACTGTACCTCTGTGGAATGGCTTGGAATGATCAGGTGCACTCCAATATCTTGGAAGTCAAGAGAGAGACAGTCCAATGCATTTACTGTAATTGGGTCATCAAGGATACTGGGCCTTGCAGGAAAGCTCTTTTTCGTCGAAATGAACTCTGCTTTGATTGAGACGCTCGCATCCATAGCTGAAGGATCATATGCGAGTAGATTAAATACTTCCAAGTAGAAAATGACTTTGGATGATGGTATTAAAAGAATTCATCCCGAAGTTGTAGGCGAACTCTCCTAATTTTATTATTTAACATGCATCTCTACACCAAACAGTGACTGAAAACAATATGGTATGAGAATTGAGACTAATCGTAAATGTTAGAAACTTGTTTATTTCTTTGTTGCATGTTTTCTTTTGTACATGTATTTCAAGGGGTGACAGAGACCTGTGCCAGCCGATATTAAACACGACTGTCTCTCAGCGTCTATTAATTCCTTTTCCCCTAAGAGTCGCCGTTCTCGGTGTGCCTTGTTCAAGTTTTTCGTCTCAAATCTCTTTGTTGGCAGCTCGTTTTATCCTCCACATCTCAACTCCTCTTTCAACAAATTAATATGGCCGATGCCAAATTCAAAAGTTGAATGCTCTACGTTATCATCATTTCTATAAAGTCACTTTATGATCCGATCGGAGGTGGAATATCTTGAGTCTAGTCTCTAGAACTTGACAATGGACTTTTGCTTACTGAGTCTGTCCAACCAGACCTCTCTCAGCTTGAGCATGCAATAGAAATTGCACACGACGAAAGGACTCTTGGATTACTCTTTAAATTATTAAAAACCAATGTAAATTAAAGGTACTAAAACCAAATATATGTATAAACCTCCAACAAAACTGACTCAAATTTCGAATATGTTTTAGTAGATCAATTATCAGATCGGTTTGAGTTTGATTATAATTTTTATAAATGGACTCATCGAATCGGGTCGATTAATTAATTCAATCTATAATTGGTGAAGACATAATTGAATTAATTTTAGTTAATTGAGTCAGTTCTAACCTAATTTATAAAATTAAATTGAAACCAACTTAAAATTGAGTCAGTTTTGATTGCACAATGATTTTATTCCGCATAGGTAAATGTTTTTCAAAGAACCGACCCATGTCCCCTACTCTCAGCTTGCAACTTATTAGTTGTTGGGTTAGACGATGTCTGCCTGCAAGCGATTTTTCCAGATGAGAAGCATGTGGCAACTATAAGGCAAATTGGATGAATTATTGCAATACTCTCGAATTATTGGCAAAATGGCAGACTTGCTCTCTCCTTTTATTGCTATTTTTAATCAATTATTGTTAATTGTGCAATTATATTACCAAAGCTATGAAAATAATTTATTCATTTTTAAATGTTTTACAAATTATATTATTTCCTAAATATAATATTGATTAAAAAAGGCAAAATATGATAAATATCGAAAAAAGTTTTTATGTACAAAAATTAATAAAAGAGTATTAATGGAATCATTTTAAAGAAAAAAGTGTAATCATTTTCAAACTGAAAATTAATGGCAAATTAACGTGAAAAAATGATGCAAAATTTGTGGGTTCAATGATATTCGATAATAACATAAGCAGCTTAAAAAACCAAATATGATTTCATCACCGATCAGAGTCTTTCAAGACCTTCGATATAGTTTTAATGGTGGTCGGCGTGGTTCGGCAACAGCCACCGATGAATTGCGCCCCCAAATGCCGCCATCCTTCGCCAACGTCTCCAAAACTCTTTGATGGCTGTCAGGAGCAGCAGAACAACTTTAACGCTGATATGCCGCTTAAAAGAGAGTTAATTCATAAGGGTGGTCACGGGCCGGTTTTGGCCGGTTTCGACATGGTTCAAAACAAGGCCCGTGACCCACGGGTATTTTTATCCAGAACCGACACCGGGAGTATGTGGAACCGGCACCGACCGTGAATGCCGGTTCGGTACCAGTTCAGTGCCGGTTTTTAACAATCACAGTTTTATCAAAAAATCTACATAATTCGACCAAGCTGATCATTAATTAAATATAATCAAACTAATGAAATAAAAAATGATAATTCAAAATATAAGTCTCAAAAAAATTATATTTCTCACAATAGTATCTAATCAAATAAAAATAAGCCGATGATCAATTAAGAAATTATTTCATCATCTTCAAGTTCAAAAGTGTCATCAACAGTGAAATTTACAAAAAATAAATCACATGTTAAACATAACTAATTCAATATAATCAAACTACAACAAAACATGATAATTGAAAATATAAATACCGAAAAATGACACTCCTAACATTAATATCAAATCTAATCAAACTTTAATATCGATCATCAATTAAGAAATTGTTTCATCGTCTTCAAACGTACCATCAATAGTGAAATCTACAAAAAACTGAATGCTTTACATTCACCAAATGGAAAACACTAAGATTTTCAACCAACCGAACAATAAAAAACAGCAGCAAAAAACATCAACCAACGGAACAATTTATCCAATTTCTATGCAAAAAAATTGAATGTTTTACATTTACAAAACATGAATCACTTAGATTTTCAAAATTCCTCAACTTTTAATCCAAAAAACAGCAAAAAAAAGTTCATAAAAATGGAATAGTACCCGATAATTGTTCAAAAAACAACAACCAAGTTATAAAGTTTGCACAAACCAACTTTTTTCTCACATTCGTAAGCTTCTTTTTGAACAAAACACAGCAAAAAACCCTTAAAAAATATAGTTGTACCCGACTATAAAATAAAACAGTAACCAATTAAGCAGTAAATACAAATAACCGGATGAAACACTAACTGAATGTCGATTTATGCTCAAATATTCAACAAAATAAAATAATTTAATTCAAATAAAGAAATAAATATTTGATTGTCAACTGCTGTAAAACAGTTGTCAAACACGTACCATAGAGTTCTACAAAAACCGAATGTGAATTAACAATTCACATCTTGCCAAGAAATTTTTTGAGAAAACCGATGAAAACTCAAAACAATCGATATAAGTGATAAGAAACGAAAGATGATTAAAGTTTGAGTTACCAGCCATCGCTTGGCCTTGCCGTCCCACACTTCACCGCTGTTTGGGTATACAACGATCGGCTTCTCTGTCAACTGCAAAAGAATTGATGGTTTTATTCGATTGAAAATCGATAGATAAATAAATCTAAGATTATTGTTTGATTTTGATGAGTTATTGTAATCATCTAGTTTGACGATCTAGAAAGAACTTGGTATACCCATTATTTAAAATAGTGGAGGTTAGATTCAGTGACTTTTCGCCCGTGATTTTTACCTTCGATTTAGAGAGTTTTTTCCGTTAAAATATCAGTATTTCGTTTTTGTTTATTGCTTGATTATTTGCTTTGATTACATTGATATTGCTGCTTTGGATTTGATATTCTCTTTTAGTACACAAAAATTTAGAGAATTAATTTTCAAATTAATTATTCGATTATTTCTTAACATATCTAACAATGTCCAAGTTCAGCCAATCTTGCTAGAGAAGTGGAAGAGTAAAGTTTAGCTAAGCTTTGCCATATTTCAGCCGCCGTTGAGAAACTGACAATTTGGGGTAAAATCGGTTCAGACAGGGAGGCATACAGGCAGCTCATTACGAGCCTATTGCAGCGTTGGCACACAGAAAACATAGGATTAGGTTGGAAGGAAACATTGTCAAGGAATTGAGGTGGGGGAGAAGTTTTCCCAAAAGCATTTGAGCCCATTGGAAATGACGATGTTCAGCAGAGTGTCTTCCACACCAGTTAACTGTCCGTTGACAGCTTCACTGCAATATTTTGAGAGTTGGAAGGGAAGGGAGGAAAGAAATGGATGGAACTGAGGAGCATTGCTGGTGGTGGAGGCGGCCATTTGATCGCTGAAGCTCTGATACCAAGGTTTTCTAAACAGTATAGTGTATATGCAGAATGACTCAGCCTTGGACACCTGTACACATTCTATTTGATGACCAAAAATAACAGATTTGTTACACACACAAGGTATGCAGGACTCATTTTGCCCTTACTCGCTTATTCATTCTAACTCTGTTGGTAATTTTGCTTTTAGAAATTACTTACTACTCATGCATGATATAAATACAGAAATATATAACGAAGTTTTATTTTATGGTTTAGAAAAAAAATTAATTTGATACTTACTTAGAAATGCGATATAAAATTGTTTTTATGATTATTCTGATATATTGAGTTTGTGAAAAATAAACGAAGCTCAATATCAAATTATTTTTTAAAATAACTTGAGATTTATTAATAATTAATGTTTTTACTAAAGCATTTGTGTCTGGTTTTAATGTAAGTGGATCCATATATGACGATAGATAATGACTTTTTATACTGAATATTGAGAAAACACTAATATATATGAAGGATTAGTACGACACTATAAAAAAAGATCAATAACGCGATAATGTTGTTGCGTAAGCTCGGGCAATTTCAAATAGCGTGTAAGCTATTGTACTAAAAAATCACACTAGATAAATTTTCAGGTAAGAGAGGAGAATCACAAACGGACCACTTAAATATCAAGTCTTACTTTAGACAGAATTATCACTAGTAATTTAATAACACAATAAATCACAACAACTATACCGAAAAAATAACAAAAGGTTATTAAATAAAATAATAAAAAGAATATCAAAATTTAACGAGGTTCGGCCAATTATGCTTACGTCCTCGAACACTACCAAAATATATTTCAAAAGAAATATTACAAAGAGAGAAGAAATATGACCAAATATGCCAAAAAGATATAAATAATTTGAAATCGAATGAGATAAATGAAAGGATGAGAGATTAATTTATAGTATTTACGTCCCTTCCTGCTGAAAACAATTCTCCTAGTGTGGGAGAAATTAAAGTCAACAACCAACCGATGTTATTGCCCAATAATATAAAAATTTAGAATTTAAAAACTAAATATTTTTTAAGTTTGAAAGTTTATTTTTTTATATTTTCTATCTTGTGAATAATCAATGGCAACATAGGGAATCAGTCACTGAAGCGCAGATACGCAGGATTCTGTTCTTCGTCGTTTTTCGACGGCTTGCCAATAACTTGATTACATTCTATTCTTGGTTGATTGTAATTATTTTGCTATTTTAAAATAGTCAATTTAATTTTTGTACTTTAACCTAAGGGCAACCAACACCCTAACAACATTCTTCATTCTGTTGACATTTAATAGACCCCGTCAGTTGAATCTCTCCCTCTCTTTGCACTAAACCCCGTGCGTGCCATGTCCAGATTGCATCGAAATGACTGACTCTAATCTTCCTTAATCTTTCCTGAAGATTATTTATTTTTTGTCTGTATAATTCTTCTTGTGCAAACATGTGGATTCATTCTTTTACAGTAAAACCAACTCACAAACAAAAATTTGCTCTAAATTTTCAAATCCAGCAGGGAAAGCAAATAGAAGAACGAAATGAGGAAAACAGGGGAGAAATCAAGGACGCTAGGGTTTCGTATCCCGTAGAAACCCAGAACGGAGTCGATCCAATGCCAGAAGACGTTCCGCCGGCATCGAGCCACCTTCGCCGAGAGTCTCCTCCTGCGGATTTTGCAGTGGGTTGAGCAAACCAGTAAACAAAACCTCTCCTTTTCCTCTGTTTTTAGCTTCACGGTGGTCGAACTTGAGAGATTAAAGTTTTTAAATCAGAAATAACAAGTATAACGCTAAAATCCCTCGAACGGGTTTCATATATACGACAAAAATCAACAAGTTTGATGGCAATTCTTCAAAAAGAGTTGTTATCTGTTTAATTTTATACTTTGTAGGCTCGTTTATCTGTAAAATGACTTGAACGGATAATGAAAAAGTGAAATTTCGTGCAGGATGATCGAGAAAACAAGTTCAAGGAAAAAGACTACCTGAGAAACCACAACATGTAGAACGTTGCTCTCCTCGTCACTGTTTCCGATCCCATGAGAATGTCCACCACCTTCTTCTCCAAACACTCTCTCATTACATTCCTTAACCTCCATGGCTGGAACAATTTCCGGTTGAAGCCCTGCCTCTAGTGCTCCCGTCTGACTCTCATGGGATGAAATTGTTCACCACCTTTTATGAAATTGTTCGAGCTTAGATAGTTCTGGTTACCATTTTTTTAGGAATCTGATTGAGAAATGAAAAGCAATTGAAACTAGATTAAGATTCTTTAAGATCTGTGACTGTGGCTGAAGATCTGTAACGAGGTGGAATCTTTTTGCTCGGTCCAAAATATTACTCCTTTACAACATAACGCAACGGTGTTATTATGCGTCGCTTGTTCTTTGTCCTTTTGGTTTATGCTTCATTTAACATTTATTGGAGACTCAAGTTTGCTTTCGGAGTTTTGGAAAACAAAGGAGAGCTTTGGAATTGTAATTTCATCAAAATATTGGAACAGTGTACGAGACGAAGATAGTGCACATACAGGCAAATGAAGGAACATTTACTCTTTGACTAGTCCACTTCGAATTAGATTGTGAGAAATTACTTAATCGTTTTCTCAGTAAATAATAATTAAATTTAATAAAAATAAAGAGGCTACTTGTGGAATGAGTTTTTTAAAATCGATGGTCAATGAGAAATTACTCTCTCTCTCTCTCCTCGATTTCTCTCTCATGGGTACGGAGGCAGAGATCCTTGGACACAATCGGCCACATTAATAGAGGTAATTGATGGATGTCCAAGTGGCAGAGACAGCGCAAATGAAGGCGGGGCGTTGGGTGAAGCATTTCCAGGAGCTGTGAATAAAGTCTCCAGATTTGTTAGGGTTGGCAATTCAAGGCATCGCCATTTGTATGCTGAACTGGCCTTTTGCCAGCCTCAACTCTCTCTCCTTCAATACCTCTCTCTCTCTCTCTCTCTTCTAGACGGGTCTTGGATCGAAAGAGTGGGTTTCCATCTTTCCATTTAGCAATCTAAAAACCCATAAAAATTATAAAGTACGTCACTGCAAGGTTATCGACTAACATTGCAATTAAGGTATAATTAGTGCAACATGATGAGGTGATTAAAGTTCACTGATCATGATCAATTAAGCTACTGGCAGTATAGCTTAAGTTACGAGGATGTGAAGCAAGTGTAAAACCATATTAATCTATGATAAAGGACAGTCATCTTGTTTTCCATGATGGGTGTCCTCTCACGAGTTGACTGGCATCGAAAGTAAGAAAAAAGAGAGATGGAAGTGAAAAGAAACGGATTAATTTATGAAATGCATATCAGGAATGGATAGTCATATAATTGTTTTACATTATTTACTCTGTGATCACGATATGAATGATGAAGACAATTTAGCTGATCCGATGCTCCCACGGGCGAGATTACAAAATTGATAGAGCGAGATTGACGGAGTAATGAAGACTGACTTTGCTTAAAAGAACTTTAAATGTGAAATATTTATTCTAAAACAATAGGGCAAATTCTAAATACTAGAAATTTGAAATTTGAAATGTCAAAATTATTAGGGGTGGGCAAACGGGTATTCGGGCCGGGTATCAATGCGAGATACCCGGCCCGAACGGGTATCGGGTAATATACACTACCCGATACCCGGCCCGGACCCGGTAGGACGCACTGCTACCCGGGACCTTAAGGTTCCGGGTCGGGTTCGGGTAATTTCGGGTACCCGGTAGGGGTGGGCAAATGTATTGGTTTTTTTTTTTTATTCAAAAAAAATAAAAAACCCGATACCCGGACTTAATACCCGATACCCGTTCGGGTTTTCAGCAATTTTTTTATTATCCACGGGTATTAAACGGGTATCGGGTATTTCCACAGTACCCGATACCCGGAC
>QAOC01004592.1:119499-157761 GCA_003255005.1 Begonia fuchsioides
ACGGCATCATGCAAGTATTGTGGTGCAGTATATGGTTGTCATCCAAGAAAGAATGGTACGTCAAATATGCAGAGACATTTGCTTAAGTGCAAGAAGTATGTAGCACCTCTGGAAGCAAAACAGCAAAAGATATCATCATTTACAGCAAAAAAAGGAGAAAGTTCTTCCACTTCACGTCCTTTATTTACTCAAGAAGGTGGACGAGAAGTAATTGTGAAATTATTGGTTAAAGAGGAGTTATCGCTAAGGCTAGTAGAATCGGATAGCTTGAAGGATGCATTCACGTATTTCCAGCCGACATTTGTTGTGCCTTCTCGGAGGACAATTTTAAGAGATATCGAGATTTTATACCTTAAGGAGAAGAAGAAGTTAAAAGCCTTCTTTGAACAATCTAAACAAAGAGTTTGTCTGACCACTGATTGTTGGACGTCCAGTCAAACCAAGAATTATATGGTTTTGACTGGACATTTTATTGACAGCAGCTGGAATTTGCATAAGAGGATTTTGAATTTTCGCCAGATTGACAACCATAGAGACGATACAATTGGAAAGATGCTTGAGACGTGTCTTCATGAGTGGGGATATATTGAATTGATTGTTTGTAGGTAGGATTAGATGAAATTTTAAAGAAGATTCTGTCGGAATTTTTGTATTGGTGGTTGACTCGAAAAACCGACTCGATAAGACCCGATAAGGAGCGGGTCGGGTCGGGTTCGGGTCACCTATAATTCATGCCCCAATCGGGTCAATTTTTCATGACCCGATAATGTGCGGGTCGGGTCAGATTTTTCCTGACCCGATCCGATAAGAACCCGCGCCCACCCTTACGTATATCTTTAGTTTCATTTCTCGTAAAAAAAATACTGGATTAGTCTAAAAGAAAGGATAATAATAACCGAACGTCGTACACATTTGCCTTACATTTATAAGAAATATATTATTAATAATATAAAATTACATGAATCTTACACCAATTGAAGTGAAATAAAAAATTAGCGTAAATATGACATTATCTTAAGAATGAAAGAACAATAACGTGTAGCATGGAACTTTTCAGAAACTGAAGAGTTAGGTGGGTGTGAGTTGGTCCGCTAACATATGGTTGCATACTATATAATATAAATATGCCAGCTACAAAATAAAGTGACAACTACTGAAACATGTAAAAAATGGAATCATCTTAAATGCAAAGAAGCAGCACATGTTACATTTAAATCACATATACGTGTGGAATAGTATTCGTTTGGTTCAACTTGTTGCATTCATGGGCATTCAAACCAGTAAAATGACACTTATATGTCCATGGATAAATATTAGTAAAGCTAAATTTAGAATACGATCTCTTAAAAAATTATTTATTCTTAATATAATTTATATATAAATTTAATAATTACAGATTTCAGAACCTCATTTTACATTTGAATGTTTGGTATATCTGTAGGTAGAGTAGTTATCATAAGTTTAATCGAGGAATAAACATTAAAATATAATTTAAAAGTAAACCTAATATGGAAAAGATGCATCATAATGGCTTAATTGCATACGCATGTATAAATTATTAATGATGCTGTCCAAAAATAGCTGGCGATTCCTGAACCAGTAGATATATTATTATTATTTGTAATTGAATTTAATATTTCTTTTTCTGGTTTATATATCTTCTGTAAAACTCCAGTCGGAAAAGAAAATGGATTCATTCCTCGAAATCCATACAATCTAAAATAAAAAACGTAAATAAGCCATTTAAAATACTTAACTATCAACAATTATGATAAATATGTCATCTTGTTGCACACTCTAACTTAGTCGTATTTGTCTCCTTGAGTAAATTCTAGATTGCATCATAATATTTGAGCTAGACAAGACGAAGGCTCTTAGTACCTCATTATACAATTTAAAGTTGATTGACTATATGTTATTAAGTAGAATAAATTCTCTAAATATGTCATCCATTACGCAACTCAAAATCCAATCATTCATTAATTGAAAGTCTATTTGAATATATCAGTAATGTTAAGTTCATGATCTTATTATATATTCTTATAATATAACTTTATATATCACGTACTGATTGATCAATACGATTGTACCAATCGTTATTTGATACATCAATGTGTATTTTAAAAATATACAATAAGAGAATTACTCTAAATATATTTATATTTTTTGATAATTCTAGAAATATGAAAATGTCATAGAATAAATTTTAAATTGATACATAAATTTTCACTTTTTTCACAAAAGTTTGCAATTAATAGTCATTTAAATCTATTAATAGATTGAATTAATTTACTAATGCAATGATGAAAAATATTATGTATCATATGAAAAGTAAAGTATGTGATGATGCGCCGGAATGCATGATAATGTACATAATAACGTAACGATGATCACTTTGGAAGAACAATTAAAAAAACCATAAAATCAAGATTTCTAAGCGTAATTACATAAACCAACTTAAATTTTGGGTTCTAAACCTAAATTTCATCTTATCTAATCTAAATTCTACGAACTTCAAAGCTGCAATCATTGCGTAACTAAGCATTTATCCATCAACGTGAAGAAGTGAATGAATTATGATCGAAGTCAATGCCAAAACCGATATATATTTGAGCAATTTAATCCTTAAATCAACTGGATCTATCCAGCTCAGAAACATTATTTCTGATGTATATTCCTTACATGAAAGGGAGTAGATGCTAATTGACATATAAAAAACATGTTCAGACACCTAAGGGGATTCAGAAGATCAAAAGGAAAAAGAAGAAGAATAAGAGGTACAAAGAAGGTAAAATGATGAACACAGATGTGGCCGACAAATGAGAATGAGGAAAGGTGAAGAAGTAAATGCAGATTCAGACCGTCTTCTATAGCAAATTACTGAAACCGAAGATGGTGATTTGCCAATGGAAAACCCTCCCATCGTCTTCTTTCTGGTTTTGTTTTTTTCTGGCCTAGAGTTTCACAACTTCAGGAATATGAACCGGGTACCTATCAATGCAGTCAGTCCAAGGTCCCTCCAATGGCGTCTTGATGTTTCTGTTGCATTTCCAAACTGCACTGTTGCACTTGAATCCACTCCCGAAAGCAATCTGCCATATCCTGTCGCCTTTCTTCATCCTCCCCTTTGCCTCGATGTAGTTCATCTCGTACCAAAGCGAGGAGGAGGAGGTGTTTCCGAAGCGGTGGAGCGTCATTCTCGACGCTTCCACGTGTTCCGCCGACAGTTGCAGGTTTTTCTGGAGCTCGTCGATCACTGCTCGGCCGCCGGCGTGGATGCAGAAGTGTTCGAACGCTTGTTTGAAGTCTGGAATGTAGGGTTTCCATTTAGGGTTGAAGATTTTCCGGCCGATTAGGGTTAGGAGGAAGAGGAGTTGCTCTGACGCCGGCAGAACGAGTGGTCCGATGGTTGTTATGTTCGATTTCAAAGCCTCTCCGGCGATGGCCATCAGATCTTTCGAGAGTGAAATCCCTACTTTTCCCTCTCTGTCCTCCTCTTCGAAGACGCACCGGTAGGCTTTGTCGTCAGCGCCTTTGTGCGTTCGAACGACGTGAACGAGCCTGTACTTTGCGCGGCGGCTCTCCGATCTCCGATTGGACAGCAGAATAGCAGCGCCGCCCATCCGGAAAAGGCAATTAGGAAGAAGCATGGCTCTTTCGTTCCCCTGATAGTAATTGGGTGTGATAATCTCTGTGCTCACAATCACAGCATTCGAGTTGGGATGAACTTGAAGAAGATCTCGAGCTAAGTCGACGGAGATCAATCCTGCACTACACCCCATTCCAGAGAGATTGAAGCTCTTTATATTGCTCCTCAGCTTGTACTTATTTATAACCATGGCGGACAGAGAAGGAGTAGGAGAAAATAAACTACAATTCACAATCAAAATATCGATATCCTTCGGCTTCAGTCCAGTTCTTTTGAACAGAGAATCCATCGCCGAGAAAATCACTACCTCAGCCTCGCCTCTCGCCGCCTCCATGGTGGGCTGCGGCGGAATGTAATGGATAGCCGGCGGGAGACACGTCTCTTCTCCGAGACCTGATCTCTCCAGAATTCTCATCTGAAACTCGACGCTCTTCGGGTTGTTGCTCAGAATAAGCCTCGAGTGCTCCATGAAGGTGGCGAACGGAACTCTGCAGGTCACCGGCGGCTTGTAGCAGGCGTAGTCGACGAGATAAATAGTTCTAGGTTTGGACATGAAGTAGACGGTGGCAATGAAGATGATGAGAAAAGAAGAGGACAGAATCTGAACGAAATCAAACTGCAGAGACCTCCATAGACTGAAAATCTCAGCAGGGCCGAGCCGAAGAACCTCGATGAGAATACCCGCCATTATCGGAATGAGAGAGAGGGTGATAATATGGTTGACCAAGTACTGGTACCCAAGCTTGACGTACTTGAGCTTGACGGAGTTGGAGAAATCCGGCAAGATGGGAGGCATTTTGGCAGGTCTGCGAGGGACTGTAGAGTGAGAAACAAGAGGGTTTTAGAGAGAGAGAGAGAGGGGGAGAGGAGGATGGGAAGGGGCGATATTAGGTGGGGAGGGGGGAGGTTGAGATATAAAGGCAAAGGCAAAGGCAATGAAGGAGGCAGATGGGAAGATTAAATGGAGGCTTCACGTCACTCAACGCTCACTTAACTTTCTATTAATTTTCCTAACTCCCTTCTCCACATGCAACGTATTCCACACCTTTCTTCTATCTCCATTCCAATTTCCTTTCTTGTTTATCTTTACTTTATTTCTTTCTTTATTTTTTTGTATTTTATGTGTCAACAAAAGAAAAATTGGAGAAAAACAATCCGACCATCTATCGCAATTCAACCTCCTAACCAAGGTGGTTTCGGAGATTTGCAATGGACGACCTGTAACCAAATGAATTCACGCTATAGCTCATATTTGGAGAGCATAGAAAAAGAAAAACAATTGACCCTCGGGAGATTCTACAAATCACAAGCCCATTCGTATGATTTACGGTAGAAGACTTAAATTTGGCGCTATACCTCATGTATAGAAAACTTGGAAAAAAATCCGCGCCAGTAAGAGTAGAAGACCAAAATTTCACGCCATAGCTCGTGTGTAGAAAACTTAAAAACAATTTGGCCCCCAGTAAGATCTTAACCTCTTCATCTGAGTTATTTTCTATTATTTACGTGGAGCATTTGGAACTATTTAAATTGGTTTTGTACTTTGTACGTAACTTTATGTATTTTTCTACTATTATCTATTTTCTTAATATATTTTAATATTATAATTCTTTGAACAATTCACCTAAGTTTGACGTGATTTAAACAACCCCTCTTTCTAGGAAGAACGTCAACTAACTACTCCAGCGGACTGTTACATCCTTTAATATGGGAGACTTGTCCAGACTACCCTTGAAAGTGACCTCCTGTTGACCCAACGCAAGTCAACCAGATTGTCACTTAACTTTCATCGCCATGTCTTGTCAAAACAACTTCACTGAAACTAATTTCATAATTAAAATAAAAAGAAATTATGATCAAAAGAAGCCTCAGTGACCATACACCACCCAAGTCAACGTATTCCACGAGACAGGATGTCAAGTCTCGTGGAATTGTTGTTAATGAACTTCCAAATAATATAATCTTATTTCTATTTTATGTAACAGTGAGTTGATATTATAATTATTAAGTTACTAGTGAAATAAAAATGGTTTACTTTGATAATATATTTATATTTTATCTCCCATGTACCTAAGATGTACGCTTATATAAAGCATAAAAAGCAAAAAATAGAAATCAAAACATATATTAATGAGTATAAATATATTGATATATTATTAAATTTTTTCATATATTTATTTGCCAGGTACATAATTATGAAATAATTATTTGTAATTAAATCTTTCTTTTTCATTTTTATTACCAAGAACTCGATATAAATTTAATAACAAGTGAGAAGGATTTTGAGAGCCTGTGGTGATCTCTCGAAAAAAACTTACTGCTGTGAAGTAAATGTAATGGCACTAAAGTCTTGCAGGCTATGAACAAATTTGATTCACTGTTGAGGTTTGAATATTTATGGAAATTCTAAACCGGTGTTTCTTCCTTTAAGAGAATTAGTTTATTAAAACATTAAATCAGGAAATAATACTTTTGAATAGTTTTTAAGAGATAAAAAAGAAATATTACCAAATGGATGAAAATCAGATGACATGTCAGCTAAGTGATAGATCACAGCACACTGGTGGTCGAGAGCTTAAAGACGGCAAGATGGGTCGATCCTGTTCTTCCCCGTGACATGCTTATGTGGTTGGATCTAATAGTCGTCGATCTCATTGTCCCAAACATTCAAAGTTTTCTATTTGATTGTTATCACTTTAGAAATTCTATTTATTTTAAACATACTTTCTATTTGAGTAATGAAATGTATTTATTTTTGTTAAAACATTTGCTGACACTACAACTATAACTATTGTAATAAATTATAAAAGAATTTATATTAATTGCATAAATACTATTTGAGAGAGCAAGGTAAGGCAGTAGATATAATATGATTAATTGAAAATTTCCTTTATTGAGAATAAGTTAGACTGTTCATGCTTGAAAATAAAGTTTTGTGATGTATTGTTATTTAGTTATTTGAATAATTATAATTTGTACTTTATTTGGTCATGATTATTTTTGGTTAATCTTTTTAGAATTACTGTTTCCTCTTTTTAGCTATCTCCGAAATAAATGAGCCAACTATGTCTTTAACACGTCTTTCATAATTTCAGCTATTTTTTTCTGTTTGTTATTTCCTTTTTCCCTTTATTTTTTAATTCAAAATAAAAGCAAACTTTTAACTTTCAAAATAATGTTGTGTTTTTATTCAAAATGATTATTGAGGCACTTAATATATAAATTAATTATTAATATATTGTTTTGTGATTTAATAACAATAGTTTAATCAAGTAGAATGAGTAAATAAGCTTTGGAGTTGTATTTTTACTTTAGGTAATTCAGTTGGATCAAGTTTCATAAAAATAATGTTAAATTTATCCTCACATTGTATTCTCTTAACGTAATCATTGATGTGAAACAGTGATTTGTGCAAATAGTATTATAAATTTACTATTTAATACAAGTATGTCTAGATTTTAAAATTGATTTCAGAATATATTCTCAAGAGACTTTATAATTTTATCTGTTTGACTAATATAATATTTAGTCATGCAAATTACATGAAAGGGTACGAGAACTAGGTAATGATGAGTGAGAAACACGCAACAAAATGTATGATTAAAACTGAATCATGAAAGTGAATAGGGCGTTGAATGAAGTCAAGATGCAGAATTTGGTTTTCAATCCTTTTCGGAATAAATACCTACTTTTACTTTTCCCAAAATTTTCATTTTCCGAATTATTTCACATATTAATTTTCTCGCCTGAAATTAGGGTTTGATAAAGGCAATCGTTGAAGAAACACATGTATAGATTTGTTTAATAAGGAAATGGGCATTGATGTGATCAACAGTAATGAAACCACAATAGCTGGTGCCCTTTACCTACCTAACCGAGTTGGCAAACCTTTAAATCAAAGTATGATGCCCATGTCTCCAAAAAAACACTAGATTTGACAACAAATTGTTGGTTAGAACTAACTGAGATAATTGATTTTACTTGAATGACTTACGAATCTATGAATACGCTAGACAATAGTTGTTGCCGATGGATCTTGTTGCGGAAGCTCGAGCAATTTCAAATAGTGTATAAGCTATTGTACTAAAAAATCATACTAGATAGATTCTCAGGTAAGAAAGGTGAGTCACAACGAACCACTTAAAAACCAAGTCTTACATAGCAAGAATTATCTCAGTAATTTAATAGTACAATAAATCACAACAACTATACCTGACAAAATAACAAACGATTATTAAATAAAACAATAAAAGAAACACTAAAATTTAACGAGGTTCGGTCAAATATGCCTACGTCCTCGGACACTGCAAAATATATTTCACAATGAAATATTACAAAGAGAGAATGAGTAAGACCAAAATTACCAAAGAGATATAAGTAATTTCGGAATGAGATGAATTGAATGAAGGCGGGGGGAGCTCTTTATAGGGTTTAGCTTCTACCCTTATTTCTTGAATTCCCGATGTGGGATGGGAGATGAAGCTAAAAGTCAACAAATCTCCACCTTGACTTACTTCTCAATTCCACCTAAAAACAAATCTTCTCGATAACACAAATTTCACAGTGTCATCAAATTTGCGCCGTCAGGCGCCTACTCAAATTTACAGGAAATTAACCAAGTTTAAATAATGTTCAAACTTGGTTCTTGTAAACACTTTAGTCAGCATATCTGTAGGATTCTCTAAAGTCTGGACCTTCTGGAGAAGTATCTCTTATTCCTCGAGAATTTCCCGCACGAAATGATAGCGAACATCAATATGCATCGTCCATGCATGAAAAACTTGATTTTTTGCCAAATGAATAGCACTCTGACTGTCAGAATATACCTCAAGTTGTTTTTGACCAACTCCCCAGTCTTTTAGCAACCCATGAAGCCAAATAGCTTCCTTTACATCTTCTATAATTGTCATATACTCTGCCTCTGTTGTAGACAAAGCAACTGTTTGCTGCAAAGTAGACTTCCAACTAACTGGCGCATTTGCTAAAGAAAACAAATAGCGAGTTCTAGATTGTCAAATCTCCTTCTGCATAGTCAGAATCACAATATCCAACTACACAATGACCAAAAGATTTATCCCGCTCGAATTCTAATCCAACAAATACGGTATTTTGGAGATATCGCATAATCTATTCCACTGCTAGCCAATGACCCTTGCCTGGATCATGCATATATTTGCTCACAATACTAACAGCATGTGAAATATTTGGTCTCGTACACATCATTGCATACATCAAGCTTCAGACTGCATTTGCATATGAGACTTTTGCCATATATTCTTGTTCTTCATCTGTTGTTGGAGATAACAGATTACTCAAATTGAAATGAGGAGCAAGTGAGATATTTACAGGTTTTGTATTTTAATGAATACCAAAACGCTGTAATATCTTCTTCAAATACTGCTTCTAAGTCAGCCATAACTTGCCTCTCTCTCTATCCTTGTTTATCTCCATACTGAGATTCTTCTTAGCTTCCCTCAAATCCTTCATCTCGAACTCTTTACTTAACTGAGCCTTCAACCTGTACAAGAGTAAGTAGATGTAAGATCCATCTTGAATTCTGCGCAAATACATACAATGATCGTATTTGCTTCTTGTGTACTTTTGACCCTTCATAAACTGGTCAAATCGTTTGTACCACTATCTCGGGGATTGTTTCAGTCTGTATAACGATTTGTTCAGTCTGCAAACTCAATCTTCTTTTCCATCAATCTTGTATTCTTCTGGCTGAATCATATAGATTTCTTCCTTCAAATCACTGTGCAAGAATGCGGTCTTCACATCAAGTTGAGCTAGCTCCAAATTCAACTGTGCTACCAATGCTAACAAAATTCTAATGGAGAATATTTAACCACGAGAGAAAAAACCTCATTATAATCAATTCCTTCCTTCTGAGCGTAGCCTTTAGTCACCAACCTTGCCTTGTAGCGGATATCATCTTTGTCAGGAAATTCTACTTTGTTGAAAAATATCCATTTGCATCCATCTGCCTTCTTCCCATTTGGTAGTGGTGCCAACTCCCATGTCCAGTTCTTTTTAAGAGATTGCATTTCTTCTTCCATTGCACCTGCCCATTTACCATTTTCATAACGTCGAATGACTTCTGGGTAGGTGGATGAAACATTATCAGTAACCAGAAGTGCATAAGCCACCTTGTCAGTAAAGCGAACAAGTTTTTGAATCTCTCGCCTTATTCTTCTAATGGCAATTGGCTCCGATTGATGTAGAAGTTCTTGGGTGGGAACTTCTTCCTCATTTGACTCTCTTTCTGCCACCGATGAGTCATGAGTGATGTTCTAAAATCACCACTGCCTGTTTAACTCCACCTGTTGTGAGTACTCTCAACCTCTTTTAGATTTACCTTATTCAACATGACAGTTTCATCAAAGGTAACATCTCTACTGATTATGGTCTTCTTGCTCGCTAGACACCACAAACGGTATCCCTTAACTCCAGCATTGAAGCCCATAAACAAAGTCTTATTTGCTCTTGGATCCAACTTTGATTCATTCACATGATAATATGCATAGAACCAAAGAAACGTAAGGTGTCATAATCAGTAACAGGCTTTTGGGACCATACTTCTAATGGAGTCTTGCCATCTATAGCAGATGATGGTAAACGATTGACTAGATGTTGAGCGTATGTTATAGCCTCAACCCAAAAACTTTATGTCTAATCCAGCATTAGACAATGTACAACGAACTTTCTCTACAAGTGTCCTGTTCATACGCTCTGCAACTCCATTCTGTTGCGGTGTTCTTTTAACTATGAAGTGCCGAATTATGCTACAATCTTGGCATACCTTCAGGAATGGATTGGTCTTGTATTCTCCACCATTGTATGATCAGAGAACCTTTATTTTCCTTCCTGTCTCGTTTTCTATTTCAATTTTCCATTTAAGGAAAATTCCAAGCACATCATCTTTGTTCTTCATAGTGAACACCCAAACTCTTCTGGAAAAATCATCAACGAAAGTGACAAAATAATGTCTCCCTCGGAGAGACGTAGTCTTGGCTGGACCCCATACGTCTGAGTCCACATAATCCAGATTGCCCTTGGTATTATGGATTGCAGTACCAAACTTCACTCTTCGTTGTTTTCCAAGAACACAATGCTCGCAAAATTCTAATTTGGAAGTCTTCGCACCTTTCAGCAATCCTTGCTTGGCAAGCATTTGCAAGGATTTCTCGCCATGTCACAATCGCATATGCCACAGTTTTGTTGCCTCTGCATCCTGCTTGGTACTTGAAGTTGCTGTTGCGACTACCCCAACAACTGTACTACGTTGATGGTAATACAAATTGTTCTTCTTCGCGCCTTTCAACATCACCAGTGCTCCAAAGTTGCTTTAAGAATTCCATCTCGCATCATCGCAACTAGGCCCTTAGATTCTAGAGCCCCCAATGAGATGAGATTCTTCTTTAGCATTGGCACATACAGCACATCCCGCAAAATTCTGGTGGATCCATCATGATTCCTCAACTTGATTGAACTTATCCTAGTTGTTTTACATGGATTATCATTGCCCATGTAAACAACTCCTCCATCGATTTCTTGAAATTCAAAAAATCATTCCCGAATGGGACACATGTGATAGGTGCAACCAGAATCCAAAATTCACTCATCTGGATGCGATGTTGATCGTGAAACACTAAGAGAATAATCTGATTCTGCATCACTTTTACATTCAACAATATTTGAATCTGCAATAGCTTTTCCTTTGTCAGATTTTCCTCTATTCTTCAATTTGGGGCAATCTTTCTTTCAATGTCATTTTTCGTGACAAAATGCACATTCATCTTTACCCATTTTGGGCCTCGACTTTGATATTTCTTTCTTCCCTTTGATCTGGCTTTGTGGACGCCTTCTCACAACTAAAGCTTCTGTAGCTCCACTGGTGCTTCATTTTTCATCTTTCCTTCGCAGTTCATAACTGTACAAGGCAACACACACTTCACTGAGAGTCACCTCAACCTTCCCATGAAGTAGAGTCGTTTCAAGAAACTCAAACTCCTCAAGAAGGGATCCCAATAACATCAAAGCTAGATCTTCATCTTTGAACGTCTCATCCATATTCATCAAATAAGTGACTAACTGATTGAAACTCATGATGTGATCGTTCATTGTGGTACCTGGAACATAATTGAAGTGAAACAATTTTTTCTTCATGTGGAGTTTATTATGACTTTCAAGAATTTTTCTTCAAGTGCTATCCATAATTTATTTGCAAAAATTTTATTTGAGAATGTGTATTTCTGCTCCCTTCATAGACACGATCGAATTGTACCACACACTAATCTATTTAGCGTCATCCAATCTCTTTGCTCAACATCTTCTGGTTTCTTTTCTTCAATGGTAACGTCTAGAACTTATTGAAATAAAGCATCTAGAACTTCACTTTGCCACATGCCAAAATGACCTGTGCCATAAAAAATCTCCACAGCAAATCTCGCATTCAACAATACATTTCTTGATAGTATGAGGAAGTATAAGACTTCATTTCTGATAAGTCTGCCATTTCGGCACCAAATAATAATTTATTTAATAGCCAAGAATCCTAAAAAATTATTTCTGATGTGGAAGTTCAGACAAAGCTGCAACCACAGAGCATACTACAAAACCTTAGGCTCTGATACCAATTGTTGCGGAAGCTCGGTAAATTTCAAATAACTTGTAAGCTATTGTACTAAAAAAACACACTAGATAAATTCTTAGGTAAAAGAGGTGAGTCACAACGAACCACTTAAAAATCAAGTCTTACATAGCCAAAATTATCCTAGTAATTTAATAGTATAATAAATCACAACAACTATACCCGACAAAAGAACAAACAATTATTAAATGAAGCAATAAAAGAAACACCAAAATTTAACGAGGTTTGACCAAATATGGTTACGTTTTTTAACACTGCAAAATATATTTCACAAGGAAATATTACAAAAAGAGAAGGAGTAAGACCAAAATTACCAAAGAAATATAAGTAATTTCAGAATATGATGAATAGAATGGAGGGGGAGCTATTTATAGGATTTAGCTTCCACCCCCATTTCTGGAATTCATGATGTAGGATGAGAGATGAAGCCAAAAGTCAACAGATCTAACCGACCAACTTTTATGCTTCTAATCGATGAAAAGGTGAACCATGCTCACTTCATTTGATAAGGTTGTAGTGTAAATGTCTCGTCTCTCATAATGGAGTACGCAAATTTATTTTGTAGTTGAAAATAATTTATATTAAGTATAAATTACAAGTGTACATATAAATAATTCAACTTTCATTATTTAACGTATGAGATTGTGTACTTCCATATTATGTATTTTTATAATTAATAAAATGTTTGATCTACATTGAATATGGGTGCTACCCCATTGATTTTGTTTGTTTGTAAGATGTGGTTGAGCAGCCAGTTTCCATGACATATTTCTAGAGTGTGCTATCTAAACCATCTTTCTAGAAACTCCAACTTGAAAAAAAACTTTTTTTTCTGCAGGGAAGCAAAACGTAAACTTATATTTTCACATAAAACTTCACACATCTTAGTCGAATAATCCGAGCACAATTTTGACATTGGAATGATGGTTTAGCTTCCGTAACAATGCGGATGGTCTAGAATTTCTTTGTTTTGTAATTAGAAATTAGTTGAAAAGTAAAAGGATGAAGCAATAAAGATTCACTTTTATAGTTTGTAGTCTCTTGTTTGGTATAAAAGTTTTATCCATTATTTTGGACAAATAATAATAATAATAATAATACAATATTCACAATTGGACACCCGAATTTATTAGTCTAGGAGATGAGACAAACGTCTTTCCCCTTTCATTTTATTTTCAATTAATATTATTATTCTCAGCATTAAATTAATATGACTTACTTTTATATTTAAATTGCTGTGTTGCAAGCCAGACGCATGGTATCCATTGAACAAATAATTAAATGAGAAGGGTGGAGTTCTCTGGCAACTAAATAAATGACGTAGATTAAATAAATAATTTTAAATATAATAAAATGAGATGTTCATAATCTTTAGTTGTCTTTCACAGATAAGACAGTTGGCAGATGGTTGGTCTAAGATCCTTAATTGAATATGATTTTTTACCTTTTAAAGCAAGATGGGGGTTGTAGATTTAAAGAAAACGTTCATACATGTATATATATATATATAATATAAGATTTTGAAATTTTTGTTATATGGATAAATGGAGGAAGGAAAAATCTGTATATGATCCATGAGCTATTCAAATTATATTACTTACCCCAAATTCACGTGAACAACTCGTTTACAAGGAGATTTATGCATTTTCATGGGTCTATGCAAATTTATACACTTAGAAAATTAATTAATGATTTTTCATACTATTGACACCTAGAAATTGGACGTGTGCGAACGATTCCTATCGATCCCATCGATGTCATTCGTGATCGTATTTGAAAACACCTCTTTAGCGAAACGGATGATGTGGGAACTTAACTTAGAAACATATGGTTGCTATGTTCATTAATTGAACGGCATGTACAAATCGGCCGTTGGCTTGTTTAAAAAATTATACACATTTGTAAATGGATCCAAACTCACAAAGAAAGCAAAAGTTTAAAACACCCTTGCCATTGCATTTCTCAATCAATATGTTTAATTTATTTCACAATTAATTCTTGTTCTCCTAACCGTTTTTGACGTGTCAACTGTTCATTAGAGTTAACAATCGATTACTTTAATTATTGATAGTCTAGTACGATCTCTCTGCACTAATTAATGAATAGTTCATTATGCGCTTATATGCTTTACATATTTCACTAATAGAAGAGAAATTGCATCTGCCCTTAATGCTCAAATAGTACAAAAATAAAATTAAGAAAATAAACAATTTAAGATAAATCAAAATCTAAGATTATTATTAGTTTTTTTTTTCAAATGGAGACATATTCAATTATTTGCAAGTTTTTTTGTTGTAAATGGAGACATGAGTTATAAATTGTATAATTCTTCCAAATTTTAAGAAATTTCAAAATTTGGTAAATTTCTGGGGGGGGGGNGAATGGTACACAAATATTGAAAAATAAAAAGAACTACACGATTGAATGCAAATCGATGACCTGTCACTGGTGAAATAACAACTATAGTTTAAATGATGATTGGTTAATGAATGAAAAGAGCGATCAAAGCTAAATTGAAGAGAGGTGAAATGAATGGAAGAGTTTCCGGTACCAAGAAAATAACAGAGATTGCATTTGTACTGTAACAACCCTTAGTTTATGTATGGTCCTATCATATATATATATATATATATATGTGTGTGTGTGTGTGTGTGTAAAGTGTACGGTTAATGTGATGCATTTCAAAAAGTATACATAAGTGCATGAGCGGTTGACACTTGCATGAACCAATTGGCCGATTTATGTAAAATGCAAATAACAAGTGACTAAAATTTTATCAAAGTTTTTACAAGGGGTTGAAACGTAAATATTAAAGTAAAGTGAAGGTGGGAGTGACCAAAGTAGTATAAAAACACCTCCTACTTTGGCCACTCCCACCTTAATACAATTGAATGCTTTAATTAAATTACCTAAGGTCATTTTTTTCAGCATAAAACCCACTACCATCAGCTCCTTCTAAAGTGAATTGAAGTTGATTGGAGACTTTGGAGAGCATGTTAAAAAGAGGGGCAAATGGTATAGAAACACCTCATACTTTGGCCACCTCCACCTTAGTATAATTAAATATTTTAATTAAATCACCTAAGGTCGTTCTTCAGCATAAAAACCCACGACCATCAGCTCCTTTTAAAGTGAATTGAAGTTAATTGGAGACTTTGGTGAGCAACTTAAAAAGGGGGTCAAATGATGTAGAAACACCTCCTACTTTGGTTACCTCCACCTTAGTACAATTGAATGTTTTATTCAAATCACCTAAGGTCTTTCTTCAGTATAAATACCCACGACCATCAACTCATTTTAAAGTGAATTGAAGTTGATTAGAGACTTTGGCGATCAACTTAAAAATGAGGTCAAATGGTATAGTAACACTTCCTACTTTGGCCACCTCCACGTTAGTACAATTGAATGTTTTAATTAAATCACCTAAGGTCGTTCTTCAGCATAAAAACCCACAATATAGAAGCACCTCATACTTTGGTCACCTCCACCTTAGTTACAATTCTATGTTTTTAGTAAATAACCTAAAGTCTTTCTTCAGCTTAAAAACTCACGAGTATCAGTTCTCCTTCACCCCATGCTCTCTATTTTTAGGTGATTAAGTTTAGACTTGAAAGTTTGTGAGGGTGATTAGTGCACTTTGAGTGAATCTAGTGCACTTTAGAAGCAAAAAAAGAGAGAAGGAGGTTAACTCGCGACCAAGGAATCATGTCTCTGTTCTAAGGCTTGCCAAGTGATCAAGTGGTGAAGATTATTGAAGATAAGGACCTAAGGTAAGTTATTATTAAGAGTGCATGACCCTTAAGTGAGTTTATACTGCAAAAGTAGGATATTGATGATGCATGTACAATTGTGGACTGTTTGGGGTGTAACGCACAGTATACCAACCTCAAGTCATTTGAGGATTGTTTGCGTGCATTGTTTGTGATTAAATTATTGATGATTGTATTAGAATTTAATGTTATAACTTGAGGGTATGTAAAAATTGAATGATATTATGTTCATGCATACATATAAATTATTCATGGGTCACATATTCATGCATCATGTTTTCTTGAAAAATGTAACGAACTATTTTCATGCATGGTTTTGAAAACGCAACATTATCAAGGAAGAATGAAGCATAAGTGGTCGTATGGGAGACCAATAAACTTATACTTACGTACTCTTGATGATTAATACAAGAAACATTTATAATGTAATAAGTAAATGATTATTACAGGGCTCAACACTCGCCAAGTAGTGATGTAAGTGGGCCCTAGTAAGTAGATGTTTAAGTTAGGAGGTGAGCAGTGTTCTTGAGATCGTGTAATATTTCAAAGAGAATAAGACACTCAAAAGAAAATATGTAACGAACTTTAGTATGTTTTCTAAATGTTGCATTCACATTCATGCATTTTATAGTTATACTACTTATTGAGCACTAGACTCATAGTTTAGGCTTTGCAATACAGGTGAGCTGATTAAGAATGATGTTCAGACAAGAGAAGATGATGTTTAGAACATAAGTGTATTATGATGAAAATTAGTTATTGAGTGACGTTCCTTGGGGAGTGGCTCATTAACACACACCGACTGTTATGTTTTAAATTGGCTACAAATTTTGTAAATAAATTGTAAATCTTTTTGAGTGATGTGAAGATAAATAGTTTTTATAATTATGTGTGTAAAGTTTTTGGATCAATGATATGTATTATCATGGGTGTAAAGTTTTTTAGTATTTGTTTTTAGTTTCTGCTACATATTTTAAATAAGTAAATTTATTTTATTGTCTCGCACCATTGAAAAATAATTATAACGATTTTTAAGGTGTAAAGTGCTTTTTCATAACTTAACTCATGACGTTTAATTCATAGTTAAATGAGCAAGTCTATAAGTAAGTATAATAAGTAACAATCTGCGAACTGGGTCGTTACATGTACGCTACACCAATTAAGAATTGAGGATGAGATATCAATAGATGTAGCTGTTAAACTCAAGAAGAACAGATGGAAGGTTTGGATATTTAGTGCAAGTGTGTTTGTAGTGAGGACTAAGTGAGATTGGAGGAGACTTGTTAAAGTTTGGTTACAAGATGGAAATTATTTAACTAATGAGAAATCGACAACTGTATTTTGAAGAATTCTTCAAGATACAATTCGCTCTATTAATAGAGTTATTTTACCTTCAATTCCAAAAAATCAAAATTTGTATTCAGATAAATTCAATAGCATTAGCAAGTGTCTAAAAAAATATCAAGTTCATTCGTTGTGAGCTACAACAATGAACGTGTCACAATCTATTTTTTCAAATATATCATCTCTTGTTGATGTCTAAAATCACAACTAGAAATATGATGATTGAGAAAAAGAAACAACTAACCACGTAATATTTTAATTCAAAAATCAAAATTTTCTTTTAATTAAAATTATTCTGCATTATGTATGCCAATCAAAACATATTAGGCATCTTAACTCAATAATTTTATTTTTTTTCATTCTATCAACTATAAAACAAATTTTATTTAACTGTTTATATATTTTTGAAAAATACTGTTGCTTGAAAATGTAATCGCTAAAACGCAAGTGCACGTGTCGCAACGTAGTAATAAAAATATCCATCCCACAAAGACTAGTCAAATCTCTAATTTAAAGAATAAATTGCAAAGTATCATAAAGAATAAAGAATAAAGAATAACATTAAATGTTTGATTTTTTTATATCTATCTTCTACTCCTAAATTAAACGGATAATTAAAGTATCTAGATTAAGCAGAAAAGTGAAGTTGGTGGTCGAATTGAGAATTCGTAAGAAACTCGACTAGGACTTTCCGTAAATGGATTTACTTGAACTGCCATCGGCGGGTGCTGCAGCATTAGTTACAACATCAATTTAGTTTCGGTCTGAACACTAATAAACTGGGGCTGGCGTTGCCTTCGTGGTTGGGTTTAAGAACAAGTTCAATTTGACCGCACTAGGTTGGAATGAACATGATGAAAACACTTCTAGCTCCGTGTCACTCGATTTAACCACCTAATAGTTTTAATACACGTCTTAGCAACATGCAAGGGCGTATTGTCGTGTTGCCCTAAATGATATCAATGCAAAGCAATAATTTTCAGGTTTAACACTTAGCAAACACGCAAGAGCGTATTGTCGTGATTTCTCAAGAGATAATCACAGCAAAACAAAGATATATAAAAACTTATTAAAACGAGTTCTAAAAGATAACATGCAATTTCATTAAGCAAACCAATGTATGACAAATCCTAATTTTAACTAAAAAAAAAATAGTTCTACACTAACTATCAGGAGTTCGTATAGTTAACGAAAATTAAAACGAAAAGCAAAATGAGAGAATTTGGTCCTCGCCGTTGGTCGCACAGCCTCGTTCCCCTGCCGCCGTAATCGTCGCCGTGAACCTCTTCTTCGGATTTACGCCCGAAGCTTGATCGTGAATCCCGTTCTCCAATTCTACACACTCCATTTGCGGTATTCTTGTTCCTTTATGTAGACTTCGTGGAGCTTGAGCAGATCTGAGAGGCTGTTACGATTTGTAGGGAGATCTAGATCGGTTTGGAAAGTAGTTGAGATTATGAAGTATTTTCAAATCTTCAAAGATATTCTTGTTTCCAAATTTGAATTTGAATTGATTCTTCCTTCTTTTTCGTGATTCTTCGAGCCTTTATCTTTATTAATCTTCTGCAATTGCATAGAAACAAAAATCCCATGTTAATACAAAATATTGGGCAAAATCACGTAAAAACAACGTTACTGATGGTATGGCATCGCTGGAGCATTATCCCTAAAAAATCTGATTATTTCAGTTAAATCATTACTGATTCCTAGCAATTTGACCACTAAAACCACGTGAATATTAAGTCTTTTCGAGACTTAACACATCTCCAAACTTAAGCTATTGCTCATCCTTGTGCAATGTCAATAAACAATCATAACAATTTTTAGATTTTTTCACAAAAGACCTAACTCGAGACAAATAATCACAAATGCATGACTTTCTAACTCCTCTTAACTTTAGATAACTTCTCGATAGTATCTCCCCCAAAGTGAGTGTGTGCACTTATTACTATGAACATTAACCTTCCCAAAAATCATAAGTTTCATCTCATAATGCTAAAATCCTCAATTCTTTAAACATCGTTCAAATTCATACATTCCACGTACAAATTAAGTAAGATCCGAGCTTCATGATTTCAAGAGTGAGGAAAAAATTTTCTAGGCTTTTTTAAATAAGCTACTTACGTTATCATACCACCCTTTATATAATTTTTTTATTCTTGATTTAGCCGAAGTGGTATTTTAAACGGGTAGCTCATTTAATTGCAACGGAGTTCCTCCCATTGGTCCCTTTATTTTTTTGATCCCACCCATCGAGTATCCAAAAGGCTCACTCGAGAATTGAAAATGGATTAGGAAATTACAAATACACTTCACCGTTCATCCATAAAGTCCCGATGAAGTGTCACCAACGATCATCCACTTAAGTCCCGAAGAGTGATATTTTCACACACCGATTATCCACCGATCATTCACTTAAGTCCCGGTGAACTACAAATGTTGTGATTGTCCTATTTTTGGACTTTTTATGCCTCATTTTTTTTTCTTTTTCTCTTCCCCAAACTTGTTACCATGTCACTCTTCACCTAAAAAATATGTTTGTCTCAAGCATTTATTCGAGCTAAGTTTCAAAAATATCAAATTTAAACAAAACATGATAACTCTTAGGAAAAACGGGAAAGATGATGTTCAAAGTATAATTTTGTGTAAAGAGGATTTACTATGTTGAAGTGTCTCCTTCATTAATTAGACTTGAATTGTCATTAATAAGTAACATCCATCAAATGTTAGATAAATTAGGAAAATAAGTTCTATCATTAAACTATATGATTGCAAGCATTCTCGGCTATTCGGATTAAGGGAAATATTCATTATATGTAAATTTCTTTTTATTCAGTACACCCTAATCCCCAAACTTAAATTCGACAATGCCCTCATTGTCAAACCCAAAACAACAACAGTGAACCGAAATCACAAAAATAGAAGAGCAAAAAGGGTTAGAAATAAACTCCCCTATGAAGATCTTTCGGTTTCCCCATCGGTTGGACTTCTTGGTTGGGCCTTATTGTCTGCTTGATTCGGCAGTAGGCGAGCTTGCAGTTTTTCCAAAATATCCAGCATAAAGTGTTGCTGGATTTCTATATGGCTCAGACGAGTTTCTATGAGCTGCAGACTCGCAGAAACTTTGTCGGGAAACTGGGCTATTGCCGATGCTGCAGCTTCGCGTGCAGCATCGGTGGTTGGTGCACTTTCTTCTTCTTGATTTCTGCAATTCTCCTGTGAAATTCGGGCAATAGTGAAGGAAGTGATTGTACCTTTGTGCTGGAGCTTTCCCTCTGTATCTAGGACTTGAACTCCCGCACCAATACAAAGATCATAAATTAGTGAAGGGAAAAATAATTGACTCCCCTTCTTCTTGGAATTGGCGCAGATGCTCCGATAAATTATTCTCCCAACGTTGATAGGCTTGCCCGCTAGGATGCAGAACAGGAGGATGACTCGCTCGTGGGTGACATGTTGGCCGTGCGAGGAAGGAAGGATTCTGGATTTAACAAAATGGTACCAGCATTTTGCGCTCGATTTCAGAGATGCTCATGAGATTGGGAGGGCTCCTAGTTTTGTTACTCGCCACGTAGTTCCCGGCAGAGCCACTGTGCTGAGTACGTCGGCGAGAAATTCCGGCGATGTATTCTCCGAGTGGGCGAAGAACTCGTCGGCATCCGATTGCAACTTGTATGTACGATTGATGGTCTCTGGTGAAAATGGTACCATCTTTTGTCGAACCATAATGGATTCTGGAAGATCACCTGAAAAATTAGCATAAAATTCCCTTACCAGAGAGGGAATTAGCTCTTCCTGCTGGGCACAGAAAATTGCCCAGCTTCAGCTTCTGATCGTTTTGGTGATGAACGCTGGATATTCTGTTATTACGCTAGCGTCCAGTAGGAATCCTTTTTCTTCAACGAAGGTTCTTTTCTTAAAATGAAGCTCGAAGTTGAGGCGAGCTTCTTCGAAAATGAAGGCAGGCTTTGCTGGCTGCCTAATTGCAGAGATCTTAGTCCGTGGAGATCTATGTGAGATCTGTTCTTTGACTGAGCTTGATGTTGTAGCTTTGGTCTTTGGTGGTGTCGGGATGGTTAGTGCTGATTTTGGCGGGATGGCCTTTGAGGTGCGCCTGGTTTCTCTTATGAAGGGTACCTAAATGGGTACCTGAATTTCGGCAGTATCTCTGTAGCGCGTTCATCAGCTTGGTGGCTTGATGATTGAGGATCCAGAGTCGGAGTAACTTCTCTTGCCGGTGGAGGTGGAGTGGATTCTTTTCGTGCTGGCATTGTAATATTCGACCAATCGCCCCATTTCCTTTTTCTGATAAGCGGCACCGGAGTATCAGATTCTGTTTCCGATTTAGACGATGGAATGATAACTGGTGCGTCCTTTGTTGGGGGTTGTTTTCTGGCCGGGCGGCTAGCAATTCTGGCGGAGGTTTTGGTAACCTTGTCTTTGGTTTTAGGCTGCGTCTGCCTCCTCTTTATCAGCAGTGGTGGGTCTTGTAAAATCGGTGGTGACCCCAGCAGTGTTCCCTGTAAAATCGGAGAAGAGAAAGCAATAGGGTGTACCTCCTGGATCAGCTCAGAAAACTACCGATTGTATTCAATCAGAGGTGTAAATTTTCCTCGTGCTGGTGATTTCTGGGTTGGTGGCCGTCTGGTTGCCAATTTTTTTCGCATCCTGGGAGGTATTGTTGATGATGGCCCTCGTTCTGCCGCGAGAGGATATATATCTTTCTCCACTGTGTCCTTCCATGGTAAATAGATGATTGGTGCAGGATCCATCGGCAATTTTTTTCTCTGAGAAGTCTGGGTGAAGCTCTGGTGTTTTCCCGAATGTTGTGGCTTCACCTGCAATTTAAAGATGAACAGAGGCGGTGAAAGTTAAATTTTCAATCTATGTTTACCGCCTTCTTAGAGTTTTGAAATGGCAAGGTTTGCCGAAGACTAGTCGGAATGGCGATGTTCCTATTGGAGTTTTGAAAGCCGTCTGATACGCCCATAAAGCATCTGGTAATTTCGCAGCCCAGTCTCTTCTTCCGGAATTAACAACTTTTTCCAGTATTCTCTTGATTTCCCGGTTGGATACTTCAGTTTGCCCATTCGCTTGTGGGTGATATGGTGTCGTAAATTTTGTTTGACTCCATATTTCTCCAGTAATTGTTTGAATCTCCGGTTGCAAAAGTGAGTTCCTCCATCACTAATGATTGCTCTCGGTGTGCCGAATCTCGTAAAAATATTCCGATGTAAGAAGCGTGTGACAACCGTTGCATCATTAGTGGGAAGAGCCATAGCTCAACCCATTTAGATAGGTAGTCAACAACAAATAGGATGATGCGAAATGTCCCATGAAATCTATACCCCACACGTCGAACACTTCGACTTCTAGGATATTTGTCAAAGGCATCTCATGCTTTAGCGATATATTCCCCATTCTTTGGCATTTGTCACACGATTTTACGAATTCATTTGCATCTTTAAATAGAGTTGGCCAGTACAGACCCGATTGAAGGACTTTAGCCCAAAATGTCCTCCGTATGGTGCTGCATGGCAATGCTGCAGCACTGACGCAGCTTCTTGTTCTGGAATGCATCTTCTCACAATCTGATCCACACTTTGCTTAAATAAATAAGGGTCGTCCCAATAATAGCTCCGAACTTCTTTAAGAAATTTCTTCCTCTGTTGATAGGTGTAATCGAAAGGGATGATCATGCTTGCTAAATAATTCACAATGTCGGCGTACCAAGGAAGTGCCTCGACTATGAAAATTTGTTCGTCTGGGAAAGTCTCTGTAATTGCTAAGTTATCCTTTCGCGACTCCTCTTTCTCTAGCCGTGATAGATGATCGGCTACCTGATTCTCTCTTCCTTTCCTATCGATAACTTCAAGGTCGAATTCTTGTAGTAGTAGAATCCATCTAATTAAGCGCAGCTTGACATCCTTTTTAGACATTAAATATTTGATCGCAGAGTGGTCAGTGTGCACTATTACCTTCACACCATCTAAATATTGTCTAAATTTTTCGAAGGCGAATACTATTGCCAATAACTCCTTCTCAGTTGACGTGTAATTCCGTTGTGCTTCGGATAATGTCTTGCTGGCGTAGTAGATCGAATGGAAGATTCGATTATGTTTTTGACCTAGCACTTTTCCCATCGCGTAATCACTAGCGTCACACATGATTTCGAAAGGTTTTGTCCAATCCGGAGCAACGATGATAAGTGCTGAAGTGAGCTGGCGTTTTAATTCTCGAAAAGCTTTCTGGCATGCTTCATCAAAACAAAATACTTTGTCATTTTCCAGTAATGAGCAGAGTGGTTTGGATACTTTTGAAAAATCTTTGATGAAACGGCGTTAGAAACCAGCGTGTCCTAAAAAACTTCTTATTTCCATAACTGAGGTTGGAGGAGGCAACTTCTCGATTACTTCAATCTTTGCTTTGTCGACCTCCATTCCTGCTTTGGATACTCGGTGCTGAGAACTATTCCCTCGGTTACTATAAAATGACACTTTTTCCAGTTTAAAACGAGGTCCATCTTGTTACAGCACTTCAACACCAGTTCAAAATTCTTTAAGCAATCATGAAAAGAGTTTCCCACCACAAAGAAGTCATCCATAAAAATTTCCAAGAAATCTTCAACCATGTTCGAAAAAATGGACATCATGCAACGCTGGAATGTTGTTGGAGCTTTGCAAAGTCCGAATGACATGCTCCTGTAATCGAATGTGCCATAAGGGCATGTAAATGTAGTTTTCTCCTGATCTTCTGGTGAGATGGCAATCTGATTATAGCCTGAGTATCCATCTAGGAAGCAATAGAATTCCTTCCCCACTAATTTGTTGAGCATTTGATCGATGAATGACACTGGCCTTCCTTGCCATCGTGTTTAACTTTCTGTAGTCCATGCATACTCGTCAACCAGTGATCACACGGGTCGGGATGAGCTCATTATTTTCATTTGCTACTACAGTAGTTCCTCCCTTCTTTGGAACATATTGGACTGGACTTACCCAAGAGCTGTCTGAAATTGGGTAAATGATACCTGCGTCCAATAGTTGTATGATTTCTTTTTTGACCACCTCCTTCATAACTGGGTTTAATCGTCGTTGTCCCTCTACTGATGGCCGGTAATCTTGCTCTAGCAGAATTTTATGCATACAAATGTTTGGACTAATTTCCTTTATATCAGCAACCGTCCATGCAATGACATGTTTGTGTTTCTTTAATATCTCGAGTAATGCGGCCTCCTGTTCATTGCTTAGTTTAGTTAAAATGATGACAGGTAAAGATTACCTGTTTTCAGATAAGCGTACTTGAGATGCTGCGGCAATTGCTTTAGCTCCAATTTTGTGGTTCTTCTATCGAGGATTTCATCATTAGATATTTCTTCTCATCTCTGTTCAGGGGCTCAGCATCTTGTCCCCTAGGTTTCTTCCAAGTTCGCAGATCGGTGGAATCGAACTTGAAATTCTTTTCTGCAGCTCGGGGTTCGTTTTTTCTAATAAGAAGCATTCATTTTCCGTAATGGAAAAACAATCTTCGGCTTCTACAGGGCACTTTAGTGCGTTCAGGACATTAAACGTGACTTCTTCGTTGTTGACTCTTATTGTTAATTCTCCTTTTTCCATATCAATGAGAGTTCTGCCTGTAGCCAGGAAAGATATTCCTAAGAGGATCGAACCTCTTGATCGACTTCGCAATCCAGAATGATAAAGTCGGCTAGAAAAATGAATTTCTCAACCTTTACTAACATGTTTTCAATTATTCCTTCGGGATATCCAATGGATCTGTCAGCAAACTGAAGTGTAATGAAGTTGGCTTTGCTTTTCCAATATCTAATTTCTTGAAAATTGACATCGGCATCAAATTAATGCTAGCTCCTAGGTCACACAGGCTTCGCCAACGTATTGATCTCCTATTGTGCATGAGATCGTAAATTTACCAAGATCATGTAACTTTGGCAAAATCTTATTCTGAATAATGTAGCTGCATTCGTGTGTCATCGCCATAGTTTCGTATTCCTCTATTTGTCGCTTCTTTGATACAAGATCCTTCATAAATTTTGCATAGTTCGGCATTTGTTCAAAAGCTTCAACCAGTGGAATATTGATGTGTAGTTGCTTTAATACTTCCATGAATTTCCCAAATTGTTTGTCCTGTGTTTGCTTCTGCAGTCTCTGAGGAAAAGGTGGTGTAAGTCTTTCAACTGACGTATTTTTCTTCTGATGCTGCTTTGATGCTACAGCATTAATCGTAGTTTCAACTGTATTACTTTGTTCTACGACTTCCTCCCTTTCAACATCTGTATTATTCTCCATAACTTGTTCCCTAGGATTTATTTTAGGGTCTTTCACAGTTTCCATTTCTCTGCCGTTGCGCAAAGTGATGGCTTTACGCTGTTCTTTTCCTTCTCGTGTTGGTGTTTCAGTGTCGCTTGACAACATTCCTGATGGTCTATCCTTTAATGCTAACGCTAGTTGACCCACTCGATTTTCCAGATTCCTATGATATGCGACCTGATTCTGTAAGATCGCATTCATATTTTTCATCTTTAGCTCAGATTGTTCTATAAATTCATTGACTTTCGGCTCAAATGGTTTAGATTGCTCATGTTGCTGTTGGCGGTTTTGTTGAGTAGGAAATCCTTGGTTAAACCCTTGTTGTGTAGGTTGGAAATACTGGTTCTGCGCTCATGGTTGCTGCGGTTGGCTCCACTGATTACTTGGTTTCCATCCTTGCGTAAAATTACTCTGATTGTTCCCCACGTAATTGACTGCTTCGGGATTTGACGGACAATGATCGTAAACATGTTCTCCCTAACAGTAAGAGCACAAAATACTTTTGACACGTTGTGGGTTGGATTGCTGCATGTTCACATTCTTGAGAGTGTTGTTGAGTGTAGTCATTTGAGCAGCTAGGGCCATCACTGGATCAAGATCTAAAATTCCAGGTTGGTTATTCATCGATGCTCTCTTCGGTGCTGCAGCTCTCTCTGTCCACTGATAATTGTTCGTAGCCATATTTTCCAGCAACGAAAAAGCTTCAGCGCATGATTTGGATAAAATGGCTCTGTTTGCTGCTGCATCTAAAAAAGATCGAGTCTGTCCGTGTAATCCATTGTAAAAAGTTTCTAGTTGGACCCATTCTTCAACACCATGATTCAGACATTGTCGTAATAATTCTTTGAACCTCTCACAAGCTTCGTAAAGTAATTCAGTGTCCTGTTGTCTGAAACTCATGATCTCCCCTCACAACTTTGCATTCTTCACCGGTAGAAAATATTTTAATAGAAACTTATTGGCTAAATCTTCCCAAGAAGTTATAGAATTCGGCGGTAAAGAATTCAACCATGCTTTTGCCTTGTCTCGGAGTGCATACGAGAATAATTTTAATCGGAGAGTCTCTCGATTGACGGCTGAATCTTCAAACGAATCGCATAAAGATGTGAACTCCTTAATGAATGCGTTCAGTTCTTCGGTTGCTGAACCATTAAACGTACCGATGGTTTGCAACATTTGGAACATAATCTTCTTCAACTCGCATCTCACTTCATTATTTTTTGGTCGAAAAATTCCAGGATTTAACCACTCCAAATTTGGAATTGCATAATCCCGAATTGGTCTTTCTTGTGCATGACCGTGGTTTGCTCGTTGGAATGCGTTTTGAGCCATTGGTTCTTCCTTCACCACTCCGCTTTGATTCAAATTTTGGCGTCTTCTCTCTCGAAGCGTTCTTTCAGGTTCGGGGTAGTAAGGAATGAGCTCTCGTTCCTTGTCGTTTTGCATAAGCACCTGAAAAATTAAAAAGAACCGTAAAAATTCTTTCTTTTTGAATTTTTAAAATTTTAAGTTAGAGTTAGTTATATTCACAAATACTTTACAAATAATTCTAAAAATAAAAAATTTTCGTTGTCCCCGGCAATGGCGCCAAAAACTTGTTACTTGAAAATGTAATCGCTAAAACGCAAATGCACGTGTCGCAACGTAGTAATAAAAATATCAATCCCACGAAGACAAGTCAAATCTCTAATTTAAAGAATAAATTGCAAAGTATCATAAAAAATAAAGAATAACATTAAATGTTTGATTTTTTTATATCTATCTTCTACTCCTAAATTAAATGAATAATTAAAATATCTAATTAATAACCTAGATTAAGCAGAAAAGTAAAGTTGGTGGTCGAATTGAGAATTCGTAAGAATCTCGACTAGGACTTTCCATAAATTGATTTACTTGAACTGCCCTCGGCGGGTACTGCAGAATTAGTCACAACATCAGTTTAGTTCCGGTCCGAACACTAATAAACTGGGGTTGGCGTTGCCTTTGTGGTTGGGTTTAAGAACAAGTTCAATTTGACCGCACTAGGTTGGAATGAACATGATGAAAACACTCCTAGCTCCGTGTCACTCGATTTAACCACCTAATGGTTTTAATACACGTCTTAGTAACACGCAATGGCGTATTGTCGTGATTGCTCAAGAGATAATCACACCAAAACAAAGATATATAAACACTTATTAAAACAAGTTCTAAAAGATAACATGCAATTTCATTAAGCAAACCAATGTATGAAAAATCCTAATTTTAACTCAAACAAAATAGTTCTACACTAACTATCAGGAGTTCGTATAATTCACGAAAATTAAAACAAAAAGCAAAGGGAGAGAATTTTGGTCCTCGCCATCGAAAGTTGTTAGTCGCACAGCCTCGTTCCCCCACCGCCGTCATCGTCGTCGTGAACTTCTTCTTCGGATTTACGCCCAAAGCTTAATCGTGAATCCCGTTCTCCAATTCTACACACCTCATCCGTGGTATTCTTGTTCCTTTATGTAGACTTTGTGCAGCTTGAGTAGATCTGAGAGGCTATTAGATTTGGAAAGTAGTTGAGTTTAGGAAGGATTTTCAAATCTTCAAAGATATTCTTGTTTCCAAATTTGAATTTGAATTGATTCTTCCTTCTTTTTTGTGATTCTTCCAGACTTTATCTTCATTAATCTTCTGCAATTGCATGAAAATAAAAATCTCGTGATAATACAAAATATACGAAATATCGGACAAAATCACGTAAAAACAACGTTACTCATGCTATGGCATCGCTGGAGCATTATCCCTAAAAAAATCCGATTATTTCAGTTAAATCATTATTGATTCCTAGCAATTTGACCATTAAAACCACGTGAATATTAAGTCTTTTCGAGACTTAACAAATACCCTTTAATTTTATAAAAATAAGGTGAACAAGTGCATATTTAGATAATAAATCAATTCTACGTCAAAAAATAGTTATAAAAACCAAAAAATATATTAACAATGTTAAAACTAATGTGATCTAGATTCAAGCGTTTTATTTTTCACTAATAAAAGAAAAAAAACAAAAAACTAAGACGACTTAACATCTTTTAAACGTAACTAAGTGAAATTCAACATCGTAGATATAATGATTTTGTAATTTTCTTGATTAAAGATTGACATATTTGTAAAATCTTTATATTTTTGTAATTCTGAATTAAATTAAGTAAAGAAAGAAATTGTTTATCGAATTGATTTGTTATAAGATGAAATAAACAACATTTTGTATTTCACAATAAAATCAAAATAAGACAAGCTCTCCTCCAACCCAACCCACACCACCCCCAAGCCACCCAAGCTTAAGAACCTAAAGTACAACTTGTCTTGACTCGCTCGCGAGCTTGAGATAGCCATCCGAGCTCACTGGGGAGCCACTTCCATCGGATGCCACTTCTGATTCATCATGAAGTAGATGTCCTGATGGATTGAACTTTGTTTTGTTCCATTCACTATTTCGGTTTTAGACTTACTGAATAAACCTTATTCTTGCTTATAGTCCTCTGCATCATTTTTTCTATTTTTCCCCTAAAATATTTTTTTCAATTTTAGTTTTTAAAGCTTATCGATTTTAAATTGTGTGAGAATTTTTTTTTAAAGCTTATCGATTTTAAATTGGGCGAGAAAAAAAATGAATAGATCGGAATCAATGCAAATATCTTAGCTTCGCCATTTCTATTCAGCCAGTTCATATCTCCCTGTCACGTGTTCCTAAATCGTAAGAGATAAGGGTGAGATCCCATCTGATTAACAGAACCGAACTAGCAATGTCGATTTGGTTTCGTTAATTTTGCACCAAACCGATGAGAACCAGAAAATTTCAGTTGGGTTTTACTTAACAAACTGAGATACTAGAGAACCGGGCCGAACTAAAACGTTGAGTTATAAGTTTACTAAATTATAGAGAGGTGCTGACTTGTTGTCTCAATCTTGAGCAAAGGCCAATCGCCTCTTAGTGGGCAGTCTTAAGCGTTAACCCGAACTAGAATGCCCTTCAACACCCAAGTGCTCACCTGCCCCCTTAGCCAACAACTTTGCCCTTGTTGCTTCCGCTCGCAGTTGTCCTTTCCCTGTTGCATTATTTTCTTTTAAATTCAGCTCTGAATCTTCCGTTTATAAGCCTATGCATTTGAATCCAACTATGCCATTTTGTCACCCAAATACAAAACTATATTAAGATATCTGAATAAAAGTGATGAGTTTTCTTTAGATATTAAAAAAGGGTGATGATTTTTCTTTAGATAATAAAAAAGGTGTTGATTTTCTTAAAAATAAGACGAACCAAATGAAAAATGAATAATTTAGAAGCAGCAAGCATATCTAAATAAAAGTGAGACAAAATTCAACGATAAGGAATGTTAGACCAATGTTTCTTCTGTAGATTCACTCTCGATTATAGATTGTATTGTGACACATGCTACAATATGATATTGATGTACTTAATCATTGTTAAATTGATGACTAATGTTGCTTACCAATTAGCTTCTTCTAATTCTTTTAACTCCCCCTTAATCTAACATTTGTGTTAAATAAAAATGTTTTGTTAAAAAAAGAATTAATTTAATAACTCAAGCAAATCAACTCATTTTTATATGAATTTTTGATGGCGTGTTAGAAATCATTAAATTAACTATAACTATGGTATGCAACTTATGCACGATAGGGATAAAAATCTAATTGAACTATTCAATACTCTAAAATAACAGCTGAGATTTCATCAAAGAGGATACTTCTCGATCTAATCAAAAGAAATTTAGTTAGGAATTAAAAAACACTTTAGTTTTTCAGAATTCATAGATACAACGGTTAAGAATATTTTTGAATTCACTGTAACAGTTAGAAATTCTTGGCTGTGCCGGACGTTACCAAATTAGCTCTGACTCTCTGTGAAGTTCGTCGCACAACCCTGCACACATCTCTTTCTTGTCATTTTCTTCGTCTCTCAGTGTTTTTTCTGATAGAGGATGATCTTCTTTTTAAAATTCGTGACATTTAATCTTTTTCTCTCCAATTAATTGTAATCCCATAATTTGTGTTTTTTTGGGGAAATATCTCTTCTCTCCGATGTGGATTTGATTTTGCCACTTTAAGCTCTAAAATCTTTTTCTTTCTAAGCTCCGTGACTCCAATTACCTTTGGCATAATTCTTGCAAAATGTGCATCCACTAAGCAAATAAAAATGATAAAGAAATAATCACAATTAAATAATATTCACTGCCCAGTAAAACAATGTTACAATGCTTCACTTGCAACTTTTAGCGTACATAAGAGCTAAAAACCCAAAACTCTTTACATAAATTTGAATAATTTTATAAATTTAAAAGCAATAACTAAGACTTTCTCAAGACCTAACACTATGGTCCAAAAGAACATGAAAATTCTACTATAAATAATTCAAAAAATTGTGAACTATGCTATATCTTCTCATTTAAGGAAAATAATGTGCTGATATTGCAAAATTACATGTGAAAGTAGTAATGTCTTGATGTTCCATTTTGATAAAACTCAATATATTTAATGTTGGGCACAGCAAAAAAAGAAATTTGAAAAAGCTTTTGTAAATTTGAATGAACAGAAGAATTGATACTTAATGGAATTTCTTGAAGACAAGAATGTGAGAAGTCCTCCCACGGTTGAAGATTGATGTGTTGCTCGTGACTTTATAGTACCGTTAAAAGTAGTGTTGTCAACTTTACACGTGAAATTAAATACTTTCCTCTTTGAAGTATGCAAATGCACAGAGTAATCAAGAAATATGAAACATGCTATAACTCATCACTGAGCCATTTTGATGAGAACCATTCTCATCACACTTAGCGTCCTAACCTTAATTTTTTTTAACTTGATCACATTCTTTCAAAAGATGTCGCATAAATATATTCAATTCAAATGCACCTTTTTTTCTTTTAAACCATTGAAATTCAAACACCTTTAGATGAAAACATAAAGTTTAAATATGGAAAAAAAACTCATCATTCACAAATTATTTGACCTTAATTCTAAAACATTCACTTGCCAACACTTTAGTTAACTAAGCATAATTACAGCATTCAAAACATAAAACCTTAACTTTCTTAATACATAATACAGCCCACTTGTCACATGTCGCACTAACAATGTGGCCATTGTTAAGTCTTGAAAAAGACTTAATTATATTCATCAAATTTATCAAAATTGTTAAATCTTAAGTAATAAATTGAAGGATTTTATGCTAGAATCTGTATTTGGTGCTGCCGCTCAAGCTACAACACAAAATCTGCGGGCAATTAATGAAATCACGTTAATTTCGGCAATTTCAGAAATTATGTTATCTGTTCGATTGGTTTACTTTTATGCTGGGATTATGCTGAATAAGAATGGAAAGCGGGAGCTAAAAAGAGATAAGATCAGAGGAATTTAAATGGTAAAATTGGCGGATTGGAGATAGAAGAAAATCCCCACAAATCAAGGGATTCCTAATTTGGTTTTGGAGAGAGAAGAAAATCCTCACAATCAAGGGATTCCTAATTCGGTTTTGGAGAAAGAAGCTAGCTGTCACGATTTTAAATTTATAGCCAAATCCCGAACAAAAAGAGGGAGGAACCATTCAGATCTGGAGAGCGGGAGATAGACGGAAATGCAGAGGAGACGCAGCCACGCCGTGCGATTTGAAACGGATAAACGGATAACCATTTAGATCTGTAATTATGTTTACCAAACATATTTGCGTTGTTTTTAATTCAAACATGAGCTAAGTTTTTATTAGGTTGGATTTGGGTAGTACCCGTTTACGATTTCTCGGTTTTTAGCCATTTGATTAATTTAACTAGATCTTAATTGTTTATCGTGTATAATCTGGACGCCACAGTTATAACAAAATTAGTGAGATTTAAAACGCCATTAGAAATCACATAGAAATTGGTTAAATTACTCGGGTTGTTAACGTTTGTTTTGAATTTTAACAAAATCATTTTTGTTTAACTTAAACGATAGCTCGATGGTAAATAATTAGGATCTGTAATTAAAGTGTTTGGATCTCATTGTTCTTGCCATAAGATTGGAAGAAGGTGAGAGAAGAACCGAATCGGTAGGCGACGCCAGCCATCGATTAATTCGAATTCCTTTCCGTCAAAACGTGCTGCAGCGCCGGCTTACAGCCGTGAATGAATAAATGGAGAAACCCGAATCTAACCTTCATTTTTACTGAAGTTTGACTATCTTCCCTTATTTATTTTAATTACATTTTTTTAGATTTTTATCCAGAAAACAATTCAAACTTTTTATCAATTTTTAATTAACTGTTTTACATCGTATTCGAGAAACATTAGATTTCATTATCCTCGTGGGATCGCTATCTTTTATATTACTTGACTGCGCACTTGCGGTTTTTAACGACACATTCGCACCCAACAACCATCTTGCTACCGATATCTTCACGAAGATTTTTCAATTAGGTATGATCTTTGTGATAAAAATCATCACATACATTACAAAGCTTAACTATGAGCTTAAGACTCATACAGTAACACGCATTGAATGTTATATACTAAAACAATCTACTACTCTATGCAATGCATTTGTAACATGTTTTTTTTGCTTCATTGTGAGCATTTTTATTCTTTACATTTCCATAATCGTAATGTTGTTGGAGGACTCTTTAACTGGACCAAATTTATGAGTTATGGTCCCTTCAATGTGGGACTATCAAGCCTCATGACAACCTTCCACATACATTTTCATTTATTATTCTATAACATCACTAAACCAAAGTCAATCTAATAATCAAGTCACCTCAAGTACCCAAACAATTCTCCTATCTATATGTCTAGCTATTTTCTGTATTTAAGTCGTTATTAAAACGTAATTTCTGGTGCTTTGTAATGTGGTCCCACTCTAGGGTCATACAGATGCCAAAGTCAATCTAATAATCAAGTCACCTCAAGGGACCAAATTTATGAGTTATGGTCCCTTCAAATGTTGTTTCTAAATACCATCAAACTTAATTACTCCCAATCTAATTCTAATTCCATTGAAGGTCTTTTCGTCCAAGGGTTTAGTAAATATATCAGCTAATTGATCACTTAACTTGAAAAATTCCAAGATAATATTCCCTTTTTGGACGTGATCTTTAATAAAATGATATCTTATTTCTATATGCTTAGATCTAGAATGGAGTATAGGATTTTTACTGATATTTATAGCACTAGTGTTGTCATACATAATAGGAATATTAGAGAATGTGAGATTGTAGTCTTCTAATGTATGCTTCATCCAAAGCATTTGTGCACAACAACTTCCGGCTGCGATATACTCGCTTTAGGTGGTTGAAAGTGCTACTGAGTTTTGTTTCTTAGAAAACCATGAAACTAATGATTCTCCTAGAAATTGACAAGAGCTACTAGTGCTCTTTCTATCCACAAGGCTCCCGGCATAGTCTGAATCTGTATATCCAAATAAATTAAGCGAGGTTCCCTTGGGATACCATAATCCTAAATTTGCTGCTCCACTCAAGTATTTGAAAATTCTTTTGACAGCATTTAAATGGGATTCTTTAGGTGCTGCTTGAAATCTAGCACAAAGACATACACTGAAAAGAATATCGGGTCTACTAGCGGTTAGATATAGAAGAGATCCAATCATACCACGATATTTTTTAATGTCCACAACTTGACCATTTTCATCTTTGTCCAATTTAGTTGTGGTACTCATGGGAGTTCTAGAGGGTTTGCAAGAGTCTAATCTGAATCTCTTAAGCAATTCTTTGACGTACTTTTCTTGACAAATGAATGTTCCCTCTAAGGTTTGCCTAATTTGGAGTCCTAAAAAGAATTTAAGCTCTCCCATCATGCTCATTTCAAATTCATCTTGCATGAGAGAAGCAAAGTTGTCGCAAAGCTTTTTGTTTGAGGCTCCAAAAATGATATCGTCCACATAAATCTGGACAAGGAGCAAGTCATCACCATCGTGTTTAGTGAAGAGGGTTGAATCAATTTTTCCTATTTTGAACTCTCTCTCTAAAAGAAAGTTCTTCAACCTAACATATCAAGCACGAAGAGCTTGGTTAAGACCATCAAGATCTTTATGAAGCTTATAAACGTGGTCTACATTGTCAAAGGCTTAAAATCCAATAGGTTGTTCCACTTAAACTTCTTCCATTATATACCCATTTAGGAAGGCACTTTTAACGTCCATTTGAAATAAAGTGAATTTTTTTTGGCACGCATAGGCAAGTAACATGCGAATTGACTCCATTCGTGCTACTGGTGCAAAGGTTTCTTCAAAGTCCATCCCCTCTTCTTGATTGTATCCTTTGCAACCAATCTTGCTTTGTTTCTAATGACAACACCATGTTCATCTAGTTTATTCTTGAATACCCATTTAGTTCCAATGATGGTGCGATCATTAGGTCTAGGAACTAACTCTCATACTTGGTTTCTTTGAAATTGATTTAGTTCCTCTTGCATGGCCATTATCCAATTTTCATCAAATATGGCATCATCAAATTTCTTAGGCTCCACTTGAGAAATAAAAGCTAGTTAGCACACAAGTTCCTAAGGGAGGCTCTAGTTTTGACGCCCAAACTAGGATTACCTACAATGTCCTCCAAATGATGGCTTTTGAAATATCTTCATTCTTTAGGTAGGCCATCATTGAGAATGTTACTTGGCTCTAATCCTAGAGAGCTTGGAGGACTTTCCGAAGGAATGACATCTAAAGAACTTTTCTCATTGTCATTTAGACTCAAAGAATCCATCCCTCTTTCAAAATCATCACTAGGTTCTAAGAGCTCTAAAGGTGGAGGGGACTCATAAAATGTAACATGCATAGATTCCTCAACAACTAGGGTCCTCTTGTTGAATACTCTATAAGCCTTGCTAGACAAAGAGTATCCAAGGAAGATTCCAAAATCGTCTTTGAATCAAATTTTCCTAAGTTATCCTTGGTGTTTAAAATATGACATTTGCATCCAAAGGGCCTAAAATACTTAACACTAGGAGTTTTACCCGACCATAGTTCATGGGGGGTCTTTTCTAATATTGGACGGATTGAAACTCGATTTATCGAATAGCATGCTGTAGCTACGGCTTCCGCCCAAAAATACTTGGGAAGAGAGTTTTAATTTAGCATTGTTCTAGCAAGCTCTTGAAGAGATATATTCTTTCTCTCAACAACTCCATTTTGTTGAAGAGTCCTAGGAGAGGAGAAATTATAATTGATCTCATTCTTAAGACATAGAAGCTCAAATTTCTCATTTTCAAATTCTCCTCCATGATCACTATGAATAGCTACAATGGAGAGATCTTTTTCCTTTTGAACTTTCTTCCTAAAAGAAGAGAAAATCTCAAAAGACTCATCCTTAGATCTAAGAAAGTATACCCAAGTAAATCTTAAGTAATCATAAACAATTACAAAGGCATAATGCTTGCCACCTAGGCTAGCTACTTTAGAAGGGCCGAAAAGATCTAAGTGGAGAAGCTGGAGAGGTTTGCAGGTTGAAATAACCGATTTAGAAGAAAATGAGGATTTTGTTTGTTCCCCATTTGACATGCATCACAAATCCTATCCTTCTCAAAGGAAATCTTTGGAACTCTAACTCAATTCTTCTTAGCAATCTTAGCTAAGGTATTCATACTAACATGACCTAATCTCCTATGTTATGTCCAACTATCTAGAGAGGATGTTGCACTAAAACATTTTTCATCAAAGCATGCAAAATTATTCAAATCAATTGTATAAACATTATCGGATCGATAGCCAATGAATAAGATTTTACCACTTGAGCTATCCTCAAACATGCAAGCTTTAGACTCGAAAATAACTCTATAACCTTTGTCACACAATTGGCTTATACTTAAAAGAATGTGCTCGAATCCATCTACCAACAAAGCATTTTCAATTAAAGGGGAGGAAGGATTACCGATATTTCCAAAGCCAAAAAATTTCCCTTTATGATTTCCCCAAATGAAACATTCCCCTTTTTTGCTTGATTGATACAAATTTTGATGGATCACCCGACATGAGTCTCGAGCAACCGCTATCGAGAAGCCAAATATTCTTCACGAGTCCATCTTCCACTTACAAGACAAATCAAACAAGTTTCTTAGGTACCCAAACCATTTTGGGTCCTAGAGAGTTAGCATTTGTTCCTTTGGGAACCCATTTCTCAACAACCTTTGATTTTCTAACTTTAGAGTTCATAGGACAAGTAAAAGCTTGGTGTCCTATTTTATTGCATTTGTTGCAAACACTAGGTTTCACAAAGAAGTTCTTATAGTCCTTTTTCTTAGTATGTGATTCATAACCTATGTCGGCCTTATTTAAGGTTATTCTTTGATTACCAAGAAGCATCTTTAAATTTTTGCTTCCATTAGTAAACTTCAGAACTATGCCATTCAAATCATTATTTTCCCTCCTTAATCTACTCATTTCATTTTCCAAGGAATTAACTTTACTCTCATGCTCTTTTGTGAACATGACATGTTCCTTTTTCAATTGCTTATACTTAGATTTCAAGATATTGAAATCGTTAAGCAAGTCATTGAAAGCGTCAAAAAATTCATTATCCTCATCTGAATTTTCTAAATCACTAAAGGAGTCAAGTACCTTGTCCTCCTTGGCCATGAAGCACATGTTTTCCACCTCTTCTTCCTCGGAAGAGGTTTCACTCTCGCTTTTGGTTTTCTCTTGTTTGCTAGATGATGCCTTGAGTGCAATGTCCCTTCTTTTGGATGAATCTTTCTCTTTTTGCACTTTCTTCTCGTTGGCCTTCATTGTCAACTCATGGGTCATCAAAGATCCAATGAGTTCTTCAAGCTTTAACACCTTGAGATCCTTGGCCTCTTGGATTTCGGTCATCTTTGGCTGCCAAGCCAGAGGTAGGACTCGTAGGACCTTCCTCACGCACTCCTCCTCTGTGTATACCTTACCAAGTACTTTCAAGCTATTGATCAAGTTAGTGAATCGAGTATACATACAACCAATAGACTCACTACTATCCATGGTAAACAATTCATATTCATGAACTAACAAGTTAACTTTACTTTCTTTAACTTGGTTAGTTCCCTCGTGCGTTACCTCAAGTAGACGCCATATATCTCTAGCATTTTCACACCCTTGTACCCTATTAAATTCGTCACTAGAGAAAGCACAATATAGGGTGTTCATGGCTTTAGCATTAAGACTCAAATTCTTTAAGTCATGATCGTTATATTCTTGCCTAGACTTAGAGATAGTTATTCAATTGTCTATTTTGTGGGCACATAAGGTCCATCTTCAATAATATTCCAAACGCTAAAATCCATAGCTTGAATAAATATTCCCATATTAGTTTTCCAATATACATAATTATTTCCATCAAATAGGGAAGCTGTAGTAATAGATTGACCTTCTAGGTTGGTGTTGTTCATGTTGAAAGCCATAATTCAATTTACCCAAAAAACAACAGCAAATATAAGTTAATCAATTTAAATACCTGCTCTGACACCAAATATAAGTGGGTTGGGGGGGGGGGGGGGGGGGGTGAATTAGGTTAAC
>QAOC01004592.1:162186-210515 GCA_003255005.1 Begonia fuchsioides
GTGAATTAGGTTAACTAAACTTTTTAAAATGCTAACTTTTTAAAATGCTAAGTCAAATTCGTGCGAATTGTTTAGTTATTTCTAAACTCTAGTGCGAAATTCTTAAACAAATAAATAGGAGTTTAGAGTAAGAGAGTGACACTAAATTGGTAACGCGGTTCGGCCAACCTTGCCTACGTCCGGTGAATTAGGTTAACTAAACTTTTTAAAATGCTAACTTTTTAAAATGCCAAGTCAAATTCGTGCGAATTGTTTAGTTATTTCTAAACTCTAGTGCGAAATTCTTAAACAAATAAATAGAAGTTTAGAGTAAGAGAGTGACACTAGATTGGTAACGCGGTTCGGCCAACCTTGCCTACGTTCGCGCTTCAAGGTACCTCCTTGAAGATTTTTTCTCTTTAAACCTTGAGGTTCACTCAGATTGACTTACGGGTGTCAACCAAACCTTTTGACTTTTTCTTGAAGGAGCGTCACCCCTTTTACAATGACTCTTTTCTTGAAGGAGTGTCACCCCTTTTACAAAGATCGTTCAAAGAGAACAATTACAATTTGTACGGTTATTAAAAACCGACTCACTCAATCTCAAGAAAGATATACAAGTTTAAGTAGTAGGATTTGAGAAAGTAAAAGTTCGAGAATAGATTTGGCAGCACTTCGGCATAGTTTTTCTCTCGTTAAAATCGTCTCCTTAAAATGAGATCGCTTCATCTATTTATAGATTGCTGCTGATCTGTCCAGTTGGGTCGACACAAATCCTGTTGGGGTCGACACAAGCACTAGCCAGTAGACACATAAAAAATATAGTCGTTGTGAGTTTTATGACCGTTGGTGCTGATCTGCTGAATTGGGTCGACACAATTGTTGTTGGGGTCGAGACAAAGTCTTCTCTAGAAAATGTTGGGGTCGACACAATGTTTGTGCGGTCGACACAACTTTGAAGAATCCTTCTCTGGAAAATCTGGGGTCGACACAAACACTAAAGGATTCATCTCTGAAAATTGTTGGGGTCGACACAATGTTTGGATGGGTCGACATAACCTTAAAGAATCCTTCTCTTAGAAAGTTTGGGGTCGACACAAACACTAAAGAATTCGTCTCGGGAAAAGCTTGGGTCGACACAAGTTCGGATGGGGTCGACACAAAATGGATTGGGTTGACATGTAAAATGCAGGAAGGGTCGACACAATTGCACACTGAACTGCCTTTTGGGTCGACACAAGATTTATGAGTGGGTCAACACAATTGGAAAGACTGAACAGAGGTCGACACAAACACTCTAGGGGTCAACACAATCAACACTAGGGGTAGCTTCTGGATTTTCTAAGGGTGGACACACAAAACTAGGGGTCGACACAAATAAGTACAAGGGTCGACACAAACTAAGAAAGCTAAGTTTTTGGATTATCTAAGGGTCGACACAAACAAGCTAGGGGTCGACACAAACTGCATATATATATGAAATTTCTGCAGCACTTAAACAAATTGTTAGACTTTAATTGTACCCTTCAAAGAGGGTATTTCTCATGAATGGTTAAGTCTAATTTAAGCATTGTAAAGAGTTTATTTTATCTTTCATGCTCATCTTACATAGTTATCATAAAAAATAATTGATTGTTTTAAACACACTTTTAAAGCTAACAAAATTCACTGTCAGCCACCTCACACACCTTTACATTGAAAAGAGAGAGACTAACTTACCATCTGCTCTAGCTTCCCTCCGTATGTTAGTAAAGAATTCAGTAGTGCTTCCGTGATGTTTTTCTCGAGGAGAATTCTTACTTTTTTGAGCTCTCTTCCTTTTATTTATAATTTTGGCTTAATGAAAGTTTTTGGTCGAACCTTGGACATTCCGGTCAACTATTTTGACTTGCTGTTAGAGAAAAATTCTATTCGTCAGAGTTTCGGTCGACCTTTTATGCTTTTGTAATTTCCGTCGATTGTTTTGTGATTTTGATCGACCTTCCAATGGATTGACATTTCTCAGCATTTTCAGTCGGCCTAAATATGTTTTAGTTGAACTATATTGAGTTTAGGTTGACCTTAACTAAAATTTCTGCATAATCATTTTTTGAAAATAGCTCAAACAAACTCTTACTCGAACGAAGCTGAAAACGATTGAATATACCAGTTAGAAATATTAAATACTCTTTTTTAAAGGGTATTTTTAATGAAAAATAAATTATTAAATTCATCTATCATTTTTTATTTGGGTTCGTACTTACACCAACTTTGTTAAAAGTTACTTTTTGACTATCAATAGCATATCTAAATTTCTCTTTTCATTTACAAATTTAAGAATAATGCTAATTAATCTATCATTTGGCTCATTTCCTTTATGCGTCTTTTCTTCTTTTAACTAAGTCTTTCCATGACTCTATTTCTTTTTGGGGAACTTCTCGAAGCTTTTTATGATATGCTTAAAGTATTTGTCACTTTCCTCCATCGGATCCCTCCCTCTGACTTAATGCAGCTTTGAGGAAATTTTTTTTCATTTGAGCAATCTTCTTTTCCTCGAGATCTTGCTCCTCATTGGCTCTCATGATTATCTGATGTGTCATGAAAGAGCCAATGAGCTCTTCGAGCTTGAGTGACTTTAGGTCTCTTGCCTCTTTGATTGCCTTCACTTTTGGCTGCCACTCTCCTGGTAGAATCCACAAAATTTTCTTAAGAAAATCCTCATTCAAATATAGTCTATCAAACAACTTTGAATCATTAGTAATGTTAGTAAATATAAAAAATAGCGCTAATGGTTTCAAGTTTATCTCATACTCATGCACCAACATACTCAATTTGTTTTGTTTAACTTCATTAGTGTCTTCGTGAGTTATTTTAAGCAAGTTCCATATTTCAAATGTATTTTGACAAGCTTGCACTCTATTATATTCATCTATAATCAAAGTGCAATATAAAAAAAATCATTGTTTTTGCGTTTAAACTCATATCTTTTTTATCATTTTCATCTAGTTCATTAACAATTTAGACAAATACACACCCTTTTCTATTTTTCTAGGAATATTAAGGTTCATGTTCAATAATATTCCATATATCAAAATTCATGGACATGACAAATACTTTTTTCTTAGTTTTCTAATACGCATAATCATTTTCATCAAAATATGATGATCTAGCAATTACTTGTCCTTCAATACGAAGAGCTTGTCATTGTGATTTATATGCACAAAAAAATCCATAAATATTGCAAAAAATAATCACATTCAAAAGTCATAGTAAAAAGAAAATAATTATGCTCAGATACAAATTGTTTAACTAGCTTTAGTTTAGCTAGCTTTTCATGATTTTTTGTATTTATATTTTTCGAAGTGATTATTACAATAAAATAAAAAGAATAGATAGAAAATACAATCTATTTGTTAAGGCGATTTAGTTCAACATTTGTCTTCGTTCGCGCTCCAAGGTCGCACCTTGAACATTCCTTTATATCTGAATTTGAGAAAACTGTGATTAACTTTTGGGTGACAATCAAACTTTATATTGACTTTTTTGCATAGAGTGTCACTCTTACTTCTCTTGACTCTTCTTTTTAAAGAGCGTAACCTTTACTCACAATTTTTAGCTCAAAAAATAAACGCTCGAAATAGTTAAGTATGGTTTTACAATTTGCCAATTTCAAATGAAAACCTTCCGTATGTGAATAGAGAATTCGGTAGCGCTTCTGCGTCATATTTCTATAGTTGTAGTCTTGCTTCTTTGGTTCTCTTCCTTCTATTTTTAATTTTAGCTTAGGGGAGGTTTTCACTCGACTTTTTTTACTAGCCATTAGAGGAAAAAATCTATCCGTTAGAGTTTCGGTCAACCTTTTATGCTTACAGTTGACATTTTTTGTTGTTTCAATTGATCTTTTTATGATTTTGGTTGACCCTTCTAGCAGCTTGATATTTTTGGGCATTTTTTGTCAAACGTTTATCATTTTTAGTCGACTTAAATGTGTTTTTGGTAAACATATATTGAGTTTAGGTCAACCTAAACTGAAACTTCTGCACAATTATTTTCTGAAAATAGCTCAAACAAAATTGAAAATGCTTTAATACACAAGTTAGAAATATTAAATACTCATTTTGAAAGAGTATTTCTAGTGAAAAATAAATAATTAAATTCATCACAAAAAAATAATATAAAATTTATTGGATATCATATAAGTCTAACAAAAACTAGATCCCGATCATAGAACTCGATGAAATATTAGTTATCAAAAATAACTGACCAGAATCAGCCAAGTTAGTTTAACTAAAATTATCAAGTTCAATAAAGGAACAAGTCGAAAAGTGGATGGTAACTCGTGCTTTCCTCACTTAATTTTTGAACTTCCGATTAAGGTGGCACTCTTCTCTTAACTAAGAGGGCGTATCCAAAGCACTAAAACTTTCACAAACTCTCTTTTCCCCTTGAATCTAGGACTCAAATATCTCAGAGTTGGAAAAGACCTTAAATTGAACTGACCCGAAATACGTCAGATAATTAAACAATCCTCGTAATTTGATTAACCAAAATGCCATGTTCAATTCTTTAATGTTACCAGAGTGCGTACATGCCTAGTAAAAAGCATCGGGCACAATTTAGTCTAACAAGGTAACTAAACTAGGGCAAACATTAGTGATTGACTAGGCTCCTTTTGGTCTGAGTATTTTGTAAAGCCAATTTTCGTATCATAAGTAACCAAACACGAGGTAGAGGCAAACCAAATCCAATCCGATGTATAAATATTTATGAATAGTTTCTATTTTTACATAAATCAATATCAACTTAAACTGGTTAAATGGAACCAATCTGTGGGTGTTATTCGGGTGAGCAAAACGTCAATTTTTTGACGAAAATAAACGGTAGAATGTCAATTGGATCTGTCAATTGATATAATAAGAAACTTAATGTATTCATTTAAAATACCCTTAAATACAATTTGTAAATGGATCATTACCTAAAATTTAAAAAGTAAAATTGGGATGAAAATTGTGATTATACACGTCTGTATTTCAACGAGTCTTTCGTCGATACAGATATATCTTTATAATCGATCATAAAGTTTCCTCATGTACCAGGCTACAAAACAATTTACATATCTCCGTCGGAGCAAACATTGCCGGCCGTTCTACTGTCCCGGCTGTCTACTGCACTGTCAAGAAAAGTTCCAGTAATCCAAAGAACCGCCATGGCATTCAGGATATTCAAAAAGTTCATCAACGGCCACAAACTCAGAGTCCAAGAGTTCAAAATCGAACCAATTACCAGACCCGTAGGAAGCATCATTTGAAAAGAAATCTTCGAAATCCCAGATTACACCATTTCCGGCATACACCAGCGATGTATCAAGCAGCTCCACCATTCTCACTGAATCTTCCTGATTCGAAAAAGACACACAAGGAGGCAGACCGAGCTCATCGTCGGAGGCTTCTAGAAGGTAATCAAACTCCGGTTTAAATTCACCGGAATTCGAAGAAAAGGAAGATGCCGTGGGAATCTCATCTTGTAAGCTACTTACGACGGAATCAATAGCGTCAATCGCCGGATCTGGAATGGCGTCGTCGAGAATATGGAGAAGGCCGTCTCTGAGACGCTTTACCTCAGGCAAGTCTTGCTCAGGGCCTTCAGGCTCCTCCCGCGCTCGCTTCTTATACAGAGATTCCATTAAGTAACAGAGAGAGGTAGATGAGGGCTTGGCTAATTGCTGGTGCGAAATGAACGGAATTGGTAAGTGCGGCGAGGCGAGATGATACGATTAGATTATATAGTGGGAGAAAGCGAGGGAGAAAGCGAGGGAGAAAGCGAGGGAGAGAGATGTGTGAATGATGATGGGCGGAGGCGCGTGGGGGGGATTTTCAGGGCTCCTTCATCAAGGCCTCCCGCACCTTTTTTGTTTTCTAAAATAGTAAAAATATGTTAATGTTTATTGCTATTAAAATATAATAAAATAGGCTGAAGAAAGCTTAAACTAGACAAATAAAACAAATTAATCTCGGCATAGAACCACATGTCGCACTAAATCATAAGTAAGGTTGTGTTTCAGTGTCATTATCTTCACGCCACTGTTGTACGACATCCATGTGTCATCCACAACTTCGCACATCACTAACTCGCATAAAATGAATATATTTTATATATATTGTCTGATAATGTATTATCTAAACGACTTGAAATTAATATATTACATATTTATTATTTATTATAACTTTCAAGATGAACTCTTATAATATTATCTTTTGAAATCTCAAATGGATTTAAAAACAAACTCTTAAAAGTATCAATTATGAGATTTTTTGGATAGTATACGAATTTCTAATAAAATTGTACGAAATAATATTTATTTGAATTTTTTTCTTTCAAACTAAATTTCAACTTTTAAAGGCAATATATTAGAAGAGTTCATCTTAAAAATTTTAAATTTTTTAGATGCTATACGTATTTTTAATATATTATTTTTTTTTGGCAGTCAAAATATTATATTTAATTATTTAAACATTTAAAAGTCACTAACCGTTCATGAATATATTCTTATAATAATGTGTACATGGTGTAAAATTTCAAGTTATTCTAAAACTATATGCCTATGAAAATTGATAGATTTTTTTAAAAAATTAAATATAATTTCACATAATGCAAGTTATTGGTGTTCGAATGGTGACACCAAACGCAGCCTCAAGCTAGTAGGGATATGCATAGTCTGGTTCGATTGATTTCAAAATGAATCAAAACTAGAACCGTGAAATACAATGCAATTTTTGGTTGGTCCCGCTCCAACTCCATAGTTTGTAAAAACTAAAATATATTATTTTATTATATTTGGATTAGGTTTTAAGTTATTATACAAGGTTTAGAACTACTTTTTGAGTTTATATTACATTTTATTTTACTTTGAATCGGGTTTTATATGATTTGTGTCTTCTTTAACTTACAATTTGTTTCTAAGTTTCATGATTTTTAAGGGTTGATTTGCATTTTTCGAATTTCATGATTTTAACCTCTCCATCCCTACCTACTAAGGGTTGATTTGCATTTTCCATCCCTACCTACTAAGGGTTGATTTGCATTTTTCGAATTTCATGATTTTTCAGCTATTTTAACAACTTTTGAGGTTTTTTAATGATTTTTACCCTAAAATATATAGATATTTGAACATGAAATTTAAATTACTTTCATGATAAGTACTTAACTAATTGTCATAAAAGAATTTTTAAGTTATAATTTTTTTCATAATTTTAAAAATATCTATAAAATCCTAAACTTTCAAAAAATATATTTGAAAAACCTTGCACTTAGAGTTTTAGAATAAAAAACTCTAGCGGGGTCCACCCCCGGTTAAGCCTCCTGTGTTGGCACTCAACGGGCACTAAGGGTCCACCCCCTAGGTCAACCCACAACTTGCATGCAGGTGGATGCGGGGGCTCAGCCTCCTGCCTTGATCTCATGTTCTTCATATGGGTGTTGCCGGCCAGGGGCCCTGGACTCCTTGCTTCACAGAGTGGGGTGCTCTGATGGGGGTAAAAGATCTTCGCCCGACCCCCGGGGAATAGGGGCTGGGGGCAAACAGCCCTCGGTCGGTCCCCCGCCCCTCAAAATTATATATAGACTCTCTTATTTCTCACATTTTTTCTAGAAGCCACAGTTAATCGAAACTTTTGTAAAAAAAATTATTTTTCCTATGCATCTTACAACTGGCAGGAAACAACTACGAGATCCACGATCTAGGAGATTTGACCCTACAGAGGACATAGGAATGTCGGTAGAAGGATCATTTGAGCTTGGCAATCTTAACCTCTCCCACCACGTCAAGTTTGGTATATTGATCTGCAAGTTTATCCAGAGGGTTGAATATGGTATTCTTGAAGATGAGCTCATTAGGCACCTGAGGGCTGCAGACCAATTTGACAAGACTTATCTCGGTACGTGTACCCTCTCGGACACAACAGACTACTCAGGCTGTCGAGACCAACCTACTATTCAGGTTGCCTACACGAAAGAGCTTGTTATTGATATGTATTATGAGGCTGCATATACATTTTTTCATGGCCACACTCATGTTGATGATAGGAAAATCCATCCGTCACCACCTCTTATGAGAGGACATCTCTCTTCTTCGCACGATCCATCACTAGTGGCGTTGATGGAGTAGAGGCGATATATAATGCGGTGTAGATGATGCATCAGAGACAGCTATATGAGCATATGGAGCATCTGGCCTTAAAATAACGAGATCAAGACTCATTTCAGCGTCAAATGTGGCATCAACTGGATGAGGTTTGGGAGATGCATCTGCAACAGGGCCCATGCTTGGACTCCCTCCACGATCTGTTGACCAGGATGGCACGGTCCCTTGATGCGCACTTTGGCTTGCTGCATGACCTCATCGCTTTGCAACCAGCTCTACCGGCTTATCCACCACCACCTTCATGTCCACACATGGATGATTGATGTGTATTATTTATCGTTTACATATATATATGTGTGTATGATTCAGATTTTCTTATGTGTATTATTGAGATTTTCTTGTGTGTATGTGTATTATTTATCGTTTTCTTATCTATGGATATTGTTTATCATTTATATATATATATATATATATATATGTGTGTGTGTGTGTGTGTGTGTGTGTGTGTGTGTGTACTATTGAGATTTCCTTATGTATGTATATTTAGTTCTATACTTTGTATGTGTTAGTCGTATATATGCTAGATGTTTGGGCACTCGAATAAATTAAATGATTGACGTAATAATAAATTCAATGATTGACCTAACAATAAATTAAATGATTATCATAATAATAAATTAAATGACTGGCATAAAAATAAATTAAATTATTTACATTTAACTATGTTCTCATTTACGCCAAGAGAGCCACAAACTAGACCGACAATGAGATTATGGCGTTGCAACGGGCTGTTTTGCCTGGGACTTTTAGGTGGTGACATTGAATCTCATAAACGTCTCTTGATCTTCACGATCTGGGACACCAATTGCTGATGTCAAAGGTTTATTGTTGATTTGCTATTGTGGCCAGATTGCCCATATGTTTGACAATGCATTGTCTCCTCGCCAGCTAATTGACGATTGAGGTCGAGACTTGTGACTAAGACTCATCAACATTTTGTATTCTCTTTTGCTTGGGCCTACATTTACGCCTGATCACATGTGGTTCAAATCTCCCAGTGCTATTTACGATCAGCAGCATAAAGCGTGCAACGATGGATCAAATGGAGTACAATGCATGCTCAAGTGAAAATACAGAAACCTTTATGAATTGCATTCACAAAAAAATTTTGTCAATGAAAAATAAAGTAGCAAGCTCTCAGAAAGTGCGTCTACTTATACCATTTGCTGATATGATATGACGACACGCTTAGCTTCTCCCTAACTGTCTATATCTCCTCGTAGCTGCTTCAAAACCCACATCCAAGAGTTCAAACATTCTGACTCTAGCATAGCCACAACAAGGGGATATATTCTATTATTTCCATATATCCCGACTATAGTGAGAAGGTGACATGCCTCGGGTTCCCATTCCTCAAGGTGCCATCACCTGAAGCCGAGCCAAAGGATTTCCTAATTTGTTTGTTCATTTTGCAGGGATCATATCTAATGAAATATCATTTATGGAGCCCTCTTCTAATGATCATGAGCAACCCAAGTATCTTATTTCATGGATGGATCAATGAGAAGAAGTGAAGTGTACCCAAGAAGATAGTGCACCCAAGAAGATAGTATTTGGCGCACCCGGTTTCTAGCATTGCATGGCCCATGCATTATTATTCATTTACAAACTTTGTTTTTAGTTTAAACTCATTTCATGCTTAATTTTGTGCACATGGGAAATGACATGGGTATGACATGGATTTTATGGGTTTCTAATGGGTTTTATGAGTTTCCTATGGGTTTTATGGGTTTCTTGTGGGTTTTATGAGTTTCTTATGAGTTTACTTTTTGATTAGCAGTCAACTCTCTAGAATTAGTTTCCCTCCTTTTTTATTTTCAAGATGAATGTAGTCACTCATATTAGGTTGATTCATTCAACCAAATGTGGCTATAATTTCAGTTTACTTAGAGTCTATAAATATCTCACTTGATGATAGTTGTAATGAGCTTTGTGATATTGAAAATTAGAGTGCATTGACATTTCTTTGGATTTCATTTCATAAGCTCCTTTCCAATCGAACTCTGGTGAATCATATTTGGCCGTCCGAGAAGAACCTTCAATTCAGCTTACTTCTGAGCTAGTAAGTTGAGTTTTTCTTGCTGCTTTCCATCATCCTTGCGAGGAAGAAAGGTTAGTAGCAAGTTCCATAAAGAGCCCTCTATTTCGTGTCATAATCCTCCATCAAGTTCTCCAAAAATCAGCCATAAATTCCTCATCCCCGAACGAATTTTGACCTCCATAAAATTGGCCAACTGACATGGAATGAAGGGGGTTTAGATTTTAGAAAGTGGGAGAATCAGGTTAGGTTAAATGGAAAACGATAATCTGAAAATTCCAGAATCTGGACTGGAATTTGGATGGCGATATCTCGATGATGCGGATGAGTTTAGGGCTGAAATTTTGAGTGGAACTCTGGAAAGAAGATAGGTGATAGTCCTTCAAAAATAAAGGAAATCACGTGCATGGATCGGTCGGAATGTAATGGAATAGTAACGGCATTTTTTGTGGTGGCCGGAAATCTGCCTGCGGAAAGAACTAAAACCAAACGAAAAATATTGATGGAAGGAAGAGCTTGTGACCTTCAACCTCACCCTAAAGTCCTTGAAGAAGGCTAGAGTATTGAAGCACCAAGAAATCCCCAGCTCGGAGGGAGGATTCCTTTGAGATAACCTACGGTGGCCGGCGGTGCGCCGGCTGCCGGTTTTGAAGTTGAAAATGCCCGTGAGAGGGAGATGCTCAAAGCAACTTTAATTCAAATTCTAAATTGAAAATTACAAGCAAGCATTGGGGGAGGTTTTATCAGCTGAAAAGAGAGGAAAAAAAGGAGGGAAAATTATGAGCCAAAGTCATGCAACATGCATGCTGAAAATGAAAATAAATGAGGGAAAATTGGACTAATGAGAATGCAAGAATGTGATGGCCACGTGATCTTGCACCCCTTCAGCCAATTTGCCTTTCTTTCTTGGCCCAAAATACTCTTCTTTCAGCCAAGAATCCCTCATGCAAAACCTCATGCAAAAGCATGCAAAATAACTAAAATGTATCTAGCCGAGAAACCCTCTCGGGTTCTCCTAAAATGTAACGTAAAAATTAACCTAAAATTATACTAAAAAATGCAATAAAATTCCTTCACTCCATTGAAGTGTTGATGAGTTGAGTCGTGGGACATTTGGTCACGTTTGCATGTGACTTTAACTCACCATGCAACGTGAACTTCAACCGGGTTCATGTGCGGGCTTGATTCCGGGAGGCTCGGTTCTTGGTTGTAAGTCCACATTTTCTCCATGCCAATTAATCACGTGTTTTGGCCTTGTTTGATCCTCTAAAGTTGGCTTAGAAATGTATAGTTCATCANATTGTAACTAACCAGTTATGCTAGTCTTTGGTGGGATAACTTAAAGGCTCAAAGAAAGCGTGAAGGTGATGATAAAGTCTCTCTTGGAGAGATTTGAAGATGTTGATGAGAAGAAGATTTGTTCCGAGCCACTACAAGCAAGAGCTTTTTCTACAACTTCAATCACTAAGACAAGCTAACCTTTCAGTTGAAGATTATCTAACCGAGTTTAAAACTCTTAGAATTCGTTGTGATCTTAATGAACCTGAAGAGCAAATTATAGCAAGGTTTCGAAGAAGCTTAAATAAAGAAATAGAAGATATAGTCGAGTTGCAACCACTAGATTCAATGGATGTCGCCATACAACTTGCCATGAAAGTGGAGCGGCAAGTAAAGAGGAAAGGTAAGGGTGTTTTCAATCAGTACACCCCTAAACCTAACAATTCTTACAAACTTCCAGCAAAGGTGGAAGATAAATCTACATTTATCAAGTCATAGCCTCAAAAGGCAGATGGAGAAGTTAAGGCGGTTGTAGAGAACACTCGGCCTAGAGCACAAGAAATCAAATGTTTCAAATGTCTCAGTTTAGGCCACGTTGCTTCACAATGCCCGAACAAAAGGGTAATGACCGTAAGGGAGGGCACTAATGAGGTAGAAAGTGAAGATGAAGTTGTATAAGAGATAGAAAAAGAGCAAGAGAATGAAGTCGACTTGTTTTGCTCAAGAAGGTCCCTTACTTATGGTGATTCGTTGGGTATTGACTTCACATGCCCGAAGTGAAAATCAAAGGGAGGATATCTTCCATAGTAGATGCATCATCAAGGGAAATGTATGCTCTCTTATTATTGATGGAGGTAGTTGCACTAATGCAGCCTCACATGACCTTGTAGATAAATTGGGGCTTGAAACTATGGCACATCTGAGCCCTTACATATTGAGGTGGCTGAATGATAAGGAAGACATCAAAGTAACCACGCAAGTGCAATGTGAGTTCTCTATTGGAGGCTACAAGGACAAGGTATTATGTGATGTGGTACCTATAAGTGCTAGTCACTTACTTCTGGGAAGACCGTGGCAATTTGACCGAAAAGTTTGGCTACACCAATCAATATTCATTCAAGTTTGAAGGGAGAGGCATCAAACTAGCACCACTAGATCCAAAGCTAGTTGCTAAGGATGAGGTTACAAGGAGAGAATGTATGGCTAAAACAAATTTTCTTATGTCTAAAAAGGAATTGTTTAAGTTTATTCGGAATGGTGCTCCCTTTGTGATGATCTTGTTCCGGGAAAAAGTTGAGGAGATTGGAAAGATTCCTAATGAAGTTTTAACCTTGCTTGAGGAGTATCAAGATGCGTTTCCAGAAGAGCTACTTCTAGGGTTGTCACCCTTTTGAGGTATCGAACATCAAATCGACCTCCAACCAGGTGCGGTGGCCCTCTCATAGAATGAACCCCGAGGAAGCAAATGAGTTACAAAATCAGGTACAAGAACTTCTATTTAGAGGTTATATTTGTGAATCAATGAGTCCTTGTGCAGTTCCTACTCTTTTGGTGCCTAAGAAGGATGAGAGTTTCCGCATGTGTGTAGATAGCCGAGCCATCAACCAAATTACTATCAAGTATAGGTAGCTAATTCCTAGACTTGAAGACTTGTTAGATGAACTTAGTGGAGCAGCTTGCTTCTCTAAGGTAGACTTGGAGAGTGGTTACCATCAAATACAAATGAAAGAAGGAGACGAGTGGAAAACTGCATTCAAAACAAAGTATGAGCTCTTTGAATGGTTAGTGATGCCTTTCGGATTATCTAATGTTCATAGTACTTTCATAAGATTGATGCATTTCGTACTTAAAGATTTCTTGGAAAAATTTGTTGTGGTATATTTTGATGACATCTTAGTTCATAGCTCAGATTTGAATACTCATCTTGATCAACTTAGAATGTTGTTTGATACTCTTCGAGCTACTAAGTTATTTGGAAATTTGAAGAAGTGTGCCTTTGTTCAAGAGGAGATTCACTTTCTAGGGTTCATCATCTCTAAAGAAGGCATGGAGGTGAATGATTAAAAAATTGAAGCTATCAAAGCTTGGCCTACTCCCAAGAGCATCACCGATGTTAGAAGTTTTCATGGTCTTTCTTCATTTTATAGAAGATTTATAAAGGACTTTAGCTCTATTGTCGCCCCTTCAACCGATTGCACTAAGAAGAGAAATAAGTTTGCATGGACTCCCAGTTGTCAAGAAAGTTTTGAGTTAATCAAACTCAAGCTTTGTGAAGCCCGTATTCTCATGTTACCCGATTTCAACAAATTTTTTGAAGTAGAATGTGATGCATCTGGGCTTGGGATAGAGGGGAGATGACATGCCACGGGATACATTGCCTCAAGGAGCCATGACCTGGAGTCGAGCCAAAAGATTTCCTAATTTGTTTGTTCATTTTTCAGGGATCTTATCTAATGGAATATCATTCATGGAGCCTTCTTCTAACGATCAAGAGCAGCCCAAACATCTTATTTCATGGATGGATCAAGGAGAAGAAGTAAAATGGACCCGAGAAGATAGTGCACCTTCTAGCCCGAGAAGATAGACACCTGGTTTCTAGCATTGCATGACCCATGCAATACTATTTCATTTACAAACTTTATCTTTAGTATTAGCTCATTTCATGTCTAATTTCATGCACATGGGTATGACATGAGTTTTTATGGGTTTCATATGAGTTTTGTGGGTTTCTTATGGGTTTTATGGGTTTTATGGATTTCTTATGGGTTTTATGGGTTTTACGGGTTTCTTATGGGTTTCTTATGGGTTTCTACTTTTTTATTAGCAGCCAACTCTCTACATTCACGTTGAGGGAGTTTATTCTCCTCCATGTGATGTTAGTTAGCTGCTAATAAATTGCTAGAATTTAGTTTTTTTTTTTTCAAGTTGAATATAGTCACTATATTTGGGTTGATTCATTCAACTGAATGTGGCTATAATTTCAGCCTACTTAGAGTCTATAAATACCTCACTTGAAGATGATTGTAATTAGCTTTGTGATATTGAAAATTAGAGTGCATTGACATTTCTCTGGAATTCATTTCCTAAGCTCCCTTCTGATCGATCTCTGGTGAGTCATATCCGGCAGTCCGAGAAGAACCCAATTCAGCTTACTTCTGAGCTAGTGAGTTGAGTTTTTCTTGCTGCTTTCCATCATCCTTGCAGGGAAGAAAGGTTAGTAGCAAGTTCCATTTAGCTTTTCCCTTTGTTTCGTGATCATTATCCTCCATAAACTCTCTGAAAATCAGCCATAAATTCCTCATCCCCAAACATATTCCGACCTCCATAAAATCAGCCAACCTTCACCAAGACCATCCTTCCATTTTCAATTCCGTGTCAGGAGATCAATTGATTATTTCAATGAAAAGCTCAAGGGTCCATCTCTCAATTACTTTACATATGATAAAGAGTTTTATGCGGTGATTAGAGCCTTGGAGGTATGACAACACTATCTCTTATCTAAAGAATTTATCATATACATCGATTACCAAGCTCTCAAGCACATCAAGAGCGAAGGCAAGATGAATAGGTGACATGCCAAGTGGGTGGAATTCTTAGAAAGATATTCATACATCATCAAATACAAGAAGGGTGAAAGTAATGTGTTGGCCGATGCACTTTCAAGAAGGTGTGTTCTTTTAACGAAATTGACTACTAAATTTTTTGGTTTTGATTGGATAAAGAAAGCTTACAAAGGAGATCTAGATTTTAGACATTGGTATGAGTTAAGTTTGAAGAAAGAAGATTGTGGTTTTTATTTGATGGATGACTTACTATTCAAGGGTGGCAAGCTTTGTGTTCCACATGGGAGAATCCGTGAATCTCTCATCTGGGAAGCACATGGTGGTGGACTAGCTAGCCACTTTGGTGAGAAGAATTCGAAAGGTGTTTCATATCTCTACCAATTACTTGAACTTTTATCCACATTGCAAAAATACTAATTATTCGAACTAGATTTTTTACTTGATGGTGTTTTAGTAGAATTTCAAATTCAAAATCAAAAGATGTATATCTAAAAATTCGGAAGGTAGGTGGTCGGCCCCTGCTTCACCGCCAACCAAGGGGCCTACCGAGTGTCAATCCCCTAGGGTAACCCCTCGCCCTTGACGTGGAGAGAGTACTAAGGATATTTTTTTTAAATTGTAGAGGTTTTTAGATGTTTGATCTTTTTTTTTTAAAATTTCACAAATGTGCATTTTACATTTTTACTACTTTTGTTGATTTTCTCTCCATCAATTTGTATTTCTTTCTTCATCATTTCGATTTATTTGTCTCCAACAATATTTTATTTTTTCTAATTTTAACAAGAAATAAGTTTCAATTTATTATTTTAATTTTAATGGAATGGTCGGAATAATTAACATACATTAAAATCATATTAGTTTAAATATAATCAGCACTTAAAATTTTGAAATATATTGGCCGTAAATAATAAATACTCTTTGAAGATTTAAATTAATATATCTTAAAATATAACCATATTATAACAGTAGAAAGTATATCTTTTTGGCGTGGGAGACAGGTAATATCCTAATTATATTATTTATTTTACTTTTATCAAATTAATTAGTTTTATATATGAATAATTTCATTTTTGTGGAAAGGATAAATCAAAGAGGGAGAGCGCCTCAGGTCCATCCAAGAAGGTGGGTACTGGGTGTACGCGGTTCGTCAGGACCTCTACGTCTTCAACCCGAAGTTTCTAGAACACCACGCATTTCTGAAACACTTTCGGCTTTCTGGAATACCATTTTTCCTTTATTTAAATAGCTTGTTATTTTTGGGAAAAATTAAAAAAATAAAAATAAACCAACCATACTTACCTATTAAGAATATACATTAATATTTCAAACCTTCATTGATATAATAAAATGTAAATAATAATTTATTATATTTATTGCAACACTAATTTATTATCTATAATTTAAAATAAGAAAGATTCAAAAACAAAGTTTACACTATCATTTATTATTATTAATAAAAAAAAGTATCCTACACTTAAAATAATGGCAACCACGACAGCAAATCAAACTAGAAGATTTTATGCAAATCATCTAAGGTTTTCTTAGTCTATTAGCATAATTTAATATTTATTTTTCAAGTTTTAGTTTGTCAATAAAATAAGAACAGACCCGGCATAGAGAAAACGATTTCTAGTGAACTCAAATTCGTATCATCTCGGCACTTGTTTTAAAAAATGCGTGAAACAGAGTCAATGCCTGTCCCTTGTCATGACTCCATTGCTTTGAATATCTCAATCTTTAAGAAAAATCAAAGTTGAATCCATTCCCTCTTGGGTCAATAATCGTGGGTCGTTATTATTCAGCTAGTTTCTAGGAAATTTTCCATTTGAATGTATCGACTATTTTGAATGGATTAGGTAGAAGACGTGACACCTTTGTTTCTTAAAGAAAAGATACTAAAAAATGCATCTCGAGAAATATTTGACCCGAATTAGTCAGTCTCGTATGAAGATTTTTCAACGAGACAATGATTGTGCTCACACCATAATCACATTTATTACACTTACCAGTTTTATGTTTAATTTAATTCCTCGACTAAACAATTTGAACTATCAACGGTTAATAATCTAAACTTATATATTATAGTTTTTGTGTAAAATAAATATGTTCACCTGCAACGAAACTTCATTAAAGTCCGGGAACGGCTAGGCAGGCCCAGAACAATGATATAAAACTCGTTAAAAAATTAAAATTTTCTATTTTAAAGAAATAAACTAAAAATCTTGAATTTTAAAAATAATTAAAAAACTTATCAAACCCAGATAATATTGCATTCCCTGCATGCTTGTGAAGCACAATTTCTCGTGAGAACGATAGTTTACCATCTGTCTGCTGTATCGGCTGCACAAATAATGTTCTTTTTTTAAATTTATTAATTTTCTTAAGCATATATTATTATAATAATTTAAATTTTTTTCACATATCAACATCATTAGAAAAAGATATTCTCAAAATTTTTGTAAATTCTAATCAGAAAATAAAAAAAAAATCACTAAAAATTTGTTTATTTTTCGGATGCAAAAAAATGAAGAGATTGACTAGAAGTTCGTGCGTCAAAAATATTTCATTAGCTTATCTGGATTTTGCAACTCGAGACGATTACCGCAAATAGAATATCAAAAATACAAAAAAAAATTATTAAATGAAAAAAATATGCAAATGTAAGAGGAGAATACTAACACAATCCACAAAAAAAAAAATAATGGTTCAGTACAAAGAAATCAAAGTTCAAACGGAAAATTTCTAAATTTTCATTTAAAAAACAAAGTTGTGGCAGGTTCCAATGACACTTGTCACGTATCAATCAATTTTGTTGGTACGAACGGTCGGCCATTTTGTGAATAAGTCGTCAATTTTGAAAGTTCAATGATCGATTGATCATTGAACCTATAATTCAGTGACATATCTGGTTTTTACCTATTTTTAATAATATAAATTTTTAATAATAGTGTACAATACATCAAATAAATATCTGTTCGACTTTTTTCAAATGTTTAAGGCAATATTAGAAGAGTTTATCTAATAAGTTTTATAAATTTTTTATGATGTACATATTTTTAATAAATTGTTTATTTTTTATAATTAAAAACTATTATAAATTAAAAAATTAATTCTTTGTATTTTGATCAGTTTTAATTATTGATAAACAAGTTCAAGTCGGGTATTTAGTTTTTTGCCGAATAAAAAATCGATTTGACCAGATAAGTAAATATAAAAATAAAATATTTAACTAAAGATATTATTTATTTATTTATTCAATGTTTTTTATTATATATTGTATAAAATTCTGATTTTTATTTATTTTTTTCAAAATTTTAAATTAAAAACAATAAATGAAAACACATATTATTAGTATAAATAAATTGAAAAAACCCCAACCGACCCAAACTAAATCAAAATATTTCGAAGTTTGGCAAATTAATGTTAAATTTTAGGTCGAGTTGAGTTCTACAAGCGGCAATGATCATCCCTAGCTCAATTGCCATCTAGCGCATCACTAGAGTTTTTTTAATTATTTTGAAAGTTAAAAAACAATTTAATTTATTTTTTTTAAGTTAAAGATCTTTTTAATTTTTTATTTTAAAACTCAAATGTTTTGGAAATGTAATTTCGAAATACAAAACAAGACGTACATAAGAAGGAACACCTTAGAGTCCTGTGTAGGCCCAAACACGAGTTCCTGTGAGAACTCAAAGGCTCGTTAGATTAAGCTCTTTGCACTCGTTAGGCCAATTAGTGATGTACCAAAGTCCACCAATAAAACGGCTGGATGGGAGGGATGGCCCAGTTGTGTGGTGTGCGGGGCAAGGTGGTCGAGACGGTAAGGGGTCTCAGCGCTCGCGAGGGTCTTGGGTGTGAAATGAGGAATGTAGGCTTAAGGAAATGAGAATTGGAATCTCCCGGGAAATGGGGAATAAGGCATGAGCAGATTTTGAAACGGCTCGGTGGTGGGATGTGCAGTTAATAGGAGGCCAAGAGGGCTGAAGGTTCCCCCATTCAACAGGTGGCGGAAGATATTGGGGTTGAAATGACTCATTTCAAATGAGGGTGGTGAAGTTGGGGAAATGGAAGATGGAGACACACGAATAATGGTGGAAATGGCATAAAAGGAAGGGAAGAACACTCGAGCAAGAGGAAGGCGGCCGACAGCGATTTCCCACGCAAAGTTGAGGGGCAGATCAAGGGCTAGTGGGAAATGCAACGGCATGAAGCTCCACAAGGAGGTGGATGGATGATTCAGCAAGGCCTAACTATCCCTAAGCGAAAGAGCCTCAATTTTTGCTTCTTGACCAATCAACATCAATTTGAGGATGGATGTCAGACGCGCCAAATTATGGCAGCTAAAGAAGTGATTATGAGATGATCACCAAATGAAATGAATTATCATTAGATTAACTTTAAATAATATATTCTTTTAGATAGCTGCATATTCTTTTAAAATTTTCAAATAATGATATAATCCCTATCAAACGATGGTATTGCTAAGCCAAGATTTGCCTAAATGAACAATATTTTTTTTATTGAGTAGAAAGTATTCTTGAGCTTATTAAATGTAAGTGTAAAATACAAACTAGACTTAGACTTTTGAAATCTATTGGCTTTGTATATTTTTTTAACAAAATGGATCTCAAACTTTGAGATTCATTCAAATCAATGTTGGGAGAATGCACTTATGTGTATCAGTCTAGTGGCAGGTGGTTTATCAAGATTAGAAGTTCTCTAAATCCCCTTTACAAAGCAACAGATGGAAAGTAACGATCTTGTTTGCAAATATTTCTGATCCACCATGGTTATGACATGCTCGAGCCAAGACATGTCAACTTCTATTCTATGAAGATGATGGCATAGAAAAAATGGTAATGGGAGTACCGCTTATCACGCATCCAAACAGGTTGTATCAATAATGTTTGTTTGCAAAGCAAGAAAGACAACCATTTCCAGCTGCGACAAGCTATCGAGCGAAAGAGCCGCTCGAATTGCTACACGTTGATCTTTGCTCGCCAATTACTCCAACATCAGTAGCCAAAAATAGTTACTTCATGCTTATCGTCAAAGATTATTTTCAGTGGATGTTAATGTACATGATCAAGTCAATGGACCAAACATGTATGATGTTTAAGAAATTTAAACAGTCTATTGAAACTCTAGTGATTACAATGTAAAAACTTTGAGGACAGACTAGGGTGGCATAGAGAGGTGCTTAATTGCGACGTACACCCCATAGCAAAACACCATAGTGGAGCGAAGGAACCGAACATTGAAAGGCAAAGACGAGATCTCTCCTTAAGAGCATGCATGTACCTGGCATGGTCTGGGGGGAGGACAGACATCGGCACATGTACTACCAACCCCTTTATCAAAAACCCACGCCTTGACAAATTGTTGTCGAATTCGTGAGCATAGAGGAGCTACGAGCTGATGTATTGACAAAATTATTGCCCGAAATAAAGTTGACAACGATGCGTTATTTGCGGGTGTCCATGATTTTGGGTCAATTCAAGATTAGAGTGAATATGCTGGAAATAATCTTGTTTTAGTTATTTTCAACAACAAATTCAACAAATTGTGGAGCGATTTAGTACTTTTTATGTTGGGAATTTTAGGCTTATTTGTTGGGATTTTTTAACAACAAAAAGTTAGAATTTTTCTTATTCAGCACAAAATATTTGTATTTAAGTTTATTTATGACCTAATGAAGAAGTATCGGAGAAACTTATTTTCTCCATAAATAAAATCTTCACGGATGGGAGGATGAAGTTGACACTAAAAGCAGAGTTCCATTATTGCTATGGAAAAGGAAGTGAGAAATGTGGAAACCAAGGAGTTAAGCAATGGTGTAGGGTATTGTTTAACCTTGGGATTCGGAGGAGTTCGCTGTTTCTTTGCTTTGATGGATAAAATGAGTCTGGATCTTCCTTCAGTGGTTGAGTTGTTCGTTAGCTTTTGTAGAGGAAGGAACGTTGGTTGCCCATTTCAAGGGACTAGAGTTAATTATCGAATAAAAACTTAGCCCTTTTCTGTCTGTTAAGTCTTATGTGGGTAAGGTTAAGTCTTGTGTGTTGGATGTGTTGTTGCAATTGGGTAAGAAATTGTTGGAGTTATGAAAGTGTAGATGGAAGTTTGTTTTCATATTGTTCGTTTTAATCGATTGATCGAAGTAACTCTGTGCCAAGGTCATCAGGCCGAGTTTTTTGTTCTGCTTTTTTGTTTCGTTTATTTTTGTTTGGGGGTTTCTTTCTGATCGATCTGAGGATGGAGTTTTTACTCCACGGAGAAACTAGTGTGCCGGAACTCGAGGTTGGTTTACTGAAAATTACCCATTCATTACCCATTCGGATCAGAAAAGAATTGTACCATGGCAGATGCATCAACTCCATAGGGATTGAGCAATGTAATAACTTAGACACCATTGCAGCTATATCTATAGATGGATCTTAAATGAAATATTGAATGGGGGAGAAAACGGACTTTGATTAAGAAGAATGTAAACAACTTGAAAAGGCAAAGGTCCTCGCGCCAAAAAGTAGTGTCTCCCCTAATGAATGCATAGTGATCACAATTTGTCAACACACGTCCTATCTAAACATCCACTTAACAAATTTCATGTTGAATTTCGTGAGAGAGATTAATCAAGAAAAACCTATCAAATTATGTATTAATTTCAGCAATTTTACACTTTTATTTAGGGAACGTAATCGTATTTGATCGAAAAAATCATTTGGGACGCATCTATATTTAATTTTTATAAAAATTGATATGAACCTGAACCAAAACCGCTCAACATCAGGGTCGGTTTCGAGTCGAATTTATCACCCAATCGATTTGAGTTTGGATCTAATTTTTTACAAATTGACTTGCCAAATTCGCCGAATTAACCTAAGCAATCCATAATTTTCAATTTTATTTGGGTTGAGTTAATAATTGCCGTTTTGAATATTAAATAACTAAATTTGAACTCAAATCAAATCGATTCAAAATTTCGAGTCGTTTTGGTTTCAGATATTATCTGAATGGTTTTGAATCTGATTTTCATGAACCGACCAACTTGACCATATCAATTCTTAAAAAAAAAAACAACTCGAATCGACCCCTAAGTTCAGCACTCCACAATCCAAAACTTGCACTCCATGGATTAGGATTGTGACTGCCGCCAGCGATTTAGGTATTCAGAATACCGACGGAGGTTCTGCCGATGAACCCTCTGAAGTTGAAGCCTTTGAGGTGTAGAAATCTTTTTCTGTACACTCAACTGGACCTCACATTTCTGAGAAACCTCTGTCATTTCATCTCCTCACTTCGGAAAGTTACATAAAATTGAATCACAAATAAAGCAAGATAAGACGCTGATTTCATGCTCCTGACCTCAATCTCAAAGGGAGATAAATGCCCATTGTTTAGCTACGAGAAAGAAAAAAGGAGAGAGAGAGTTTTGAGTGAAAGAGCGGAAAAATGGTTGGAGTGAGTAGAAGTTTTAGATAGAGAGAAAACAGAGAGATGACTATGTAAAGGGGGAAAATAATTCTGGAAAACTTACTTTTACTATTCATCTCAAAACGTATATAAAGAACAAACATTAACAAACTAACAGACTAACCAACCTTTTAACAAACTAACAGACTAACAATAAACGTAACAAACTAACCGAAACCATTTCTAGAATATTCCTTACATCCCCCCGCAAGCTTAAGGAGGTACCACGCAGAGCTTGTCGCGTAAATTCCGAAAGAAAGAACCGGGAAGTGGTTTAGTGAGGCCATCAGCTAGTTGAGAGCTAGATGAGGTAAATGCCACGTGCAACTGATTGGAAGCAATTTTTTCTTGAATAAACTGAAAGTCCAAATCAATGTGCTTTGATTTCGAGTGAAGCACAGGATTAGTAGCAAGAAATGTAGCTCCGACATTGTCACAGAAAATGCACGATGACTGAGGTATAGAGATGCCAATGTCTCAACAAAGCTTCTGAAGCCATAACAACTCAGCGACAACATTAGCTAAGCTTCGGTATTCTGATTCCGTGCTAGAACGAGAGACAGTCTTTTGTTTGGACGAGGACCAAGAGATTAAGTTTGCACCGAAGAAGAAGCAAAAACCACTAGTACTCCGACGATCATCCGGAGAGGAACCCCAATCAGCATCAGCAAAGCCAGATAACAAAAAGGGAGGGTCTGATTTTTGAAAACGAAGAACGAAGGACATAGTACCTTTAAGATATCGAAAGAGTCTCTTCAAGGCTTGCCAATGGACATCCGTCGGTGCATGCGTGAATTGGCTTAGCTTGTTAACAGCATAGGAGATATCCGGACGAGTGAGGGAACAATATTGAAGACCTCCAATGAGTTGTCTGTATAATGTGCCATCCGAAAGCGGTGTACCATCATGGATAGACAAAATCGGGTTGGCAACCATAGGCGTATCCACCAGCTTACACTCAATCATGTTAGCACGACATAAAAGATGAGCAATATATTGGGATTGAGATAGTATCATGGAAGAATCAGACTCTGTAACATGAACTCCAAGAAAATGGTGAATAGGTCCGAGATCCTTCAGAGCAAACATACCACTTAAAAACAGAACCATAGAGCAAATAGTAGAGTCTGAATTGCCGGTGAGTAGAATATCATCGACATAGACTAACATTAGCAAATGCACAGAGTTCTTGTGAAAGATAAATAGGGAGGGATCCGCATCAGAATGTATAAATCCAAAAGACAATAATGCAGTAGATAGCTTATGATACCAGGCACGTGGCGATTGTTTAAGACCATAAAGCGCCTTGTGAAGACGACAAACAAGAGAGGGAGCCGAGGTATCCATGAAGCCTGGCGGTTGTTCCATGTACACCGTTTCATTAAGATCGCCGTGTAAAAAAGCATTGCTAACGTCCAATTGTTTAATGTTCCAAGCATTGGAGAAAGCAAAAGAGAGGACTAACCGGATAGTTGTATGCTTGACCACCGGGCTGAAGGTTTCAAAAAAGTCTACATTTTCAATCTGATGATAGCCCTTAGCCACGAGGCGAGCTTTGTATCTGTTCAAAGAGCCATCCGAGTTGGATTTCAACTTATATACCCATTTACACCCGATGACCGAAGCATCCGGAGGTAGTGGTACGAGAGACCATGTGTTGTTCCGCTTCAAGGCTGCCATCTCCTCAGTCATAGCCGAGACCCAATGTGGATCATGGGACGCCTGGAGGTAGGAACATGGTTCAAGAACAGAGGACACAGCGGAGTACCAAAGCTTTGGTTTATGAATGCCGGATTTGGACCGGGTAACCATAGGGTGGATATTGGAGGGAGAGGGTTGGTTTGGACATGTATCAGTGGTGCAAACAGGGAGTGTAGAGCTGGCAGTAGAGGAAGGTGGGGAAGAGTCTGAGGAGGGTGACAAAAACTGACTAGGGGAAGAGGGAATGGCAATGTCATGAGAAGACGGTGAAGAAACAGAGGAAGGAATGACAATACTTGGATGAAAGTCAATAGGAACAGACATGGGAAAAACAGAATCCGCACTTTGCTCCTTATGAGATGAGGGGCAAAGAGAGGAGGATTTAAAAGGAAAAGAAGATTCATGAAATAGGACATGGCGAGAAATATAGACACGACCAGTGGGAGGGTAAAACATAATATAGCCTTTGTGACTTGAGGAGTAACCAAGAAAGACACAGGGAAGAGACCGAGGCTGAAGTTTGTTAGAGTTATACGGTCGAAGATTGGGGAAGCAAGTGCATCCGAAGACACGTAAATGAGAGTAAGATGGAGCGCTTGAAAAAAGAAGAAAGTAAGGAGTGTCAAATTGAATTACCTTAGACGGCAAGATGTTAATGAGATGGGTGGCAGTGAGGAAAGCGTATGACCAGAAAGTGGCTGGAAGGTTAGCATGGAAGAGCAAGGCCAGGCCAACCTCAACCACATGCCTATTTTTCCTTTCCACACGGCCATTTTGAGCCGGTGTGTAGGGGCAAGAAAGACGATGTTGAATTCCTTTGAAGATAAAAAACTTGGAGAGGGAGCGAAATTCACCGCCCCAATCGGATTGTATGCATTTCACAGAAGTATTTAATTGATTCTCAACCAAGTTACAAAAATTAATAACTGTAGTAGCTACTTGATCCTTGGTTTTTAACGGAAAAAGCCAAGTGTAGCGACTAAAGTCATCAATGAGAAGTAAAAAATAACGGAAACCATCCACAGACAATGAGGGGGCAGGTCCCCATAAATCAGTATGAACTAACTCAAGAGGAGCAGAAGCTCTGGAATTTGAAATTGGAAAAGGAGTGTTGTGCATTTTACTAAGGGGACAAGCAGTACAAGGAGACGCAGTACTAACATTTGCAAAATTAAAATGACAGACAAAAGACATGGACCTTAAAATAGAAGGCGCTGGGTGACCAAGCCGATTATGCCAGAGAGTAGTATCGACAGAAGAAGCAGACATGGCAGAAACAGGGGCAGACGGCGGAGGAACATAGTAGAGTCCATTAGATGCCGGACCCTGGAGGAGTATACGTTGAGACAGCAGATCCTTGACAACGAAATGTGAAGGAAAAAATGAGACACTTACTGAGTTGTCAATGCACAATCGATAAACACTGAGTAAATTATGAGATAAAAGAGGAGAATAGAGAGTATGAGGAAGAGTTAGATGTCGACCTGAGGGGGTAGGCACAGAGGAGGAACCAATAGAGCTAATCGGAATGTTCATACCATTTGCAACAGTTATTTGCTCAGAACCCGAATAAGGAGAAACGTGCTGGAGGAGAGAGCTATTCGGAGTAAAATGGTTGATGGCGCCAGAATCCAGGAACCAAGGTGCAGCACGGTGATCATATGGCGACGGAGCAGCAGGAAGAGGACCGCTGTAGGGGAAATTTTGCTCGGGATGCTGAAAAGGTTCACTGAAAGAGAAAGCAGCAGCTGCAAGAGGGAAGTTGGACGACGATGCTGTGCGAGAGGGACGGGCTGCTGGAGCGAAGCCCAAGTCCGTGCGGAAGAGAAACCCAGGTGGTCTGTTTCCTCTCCATTGGGTAGGCGGCCCACTCCCTCTTCCAAGTAAGCCTGGCGATGAGGAAGAGAAACTAGGGCGAAAGCCAGGCCGCGATGGTCTGAAATGCGAGGTTGCCGCTGCGTGCGCCATCGGAACAGAAAAAGACGGCAGGTTGATAGGTAGGGAGTTTTGATGTTCCAGACGCACGTCATAGGTAAGAAGAAGGCTATGAGCTTCTTCGATTGATGTTTCAGTTGTGCGCAGGGAAAGGGCAGTGACGAACGCATTATAGTCAGGCCCGAGTCCGTTTAGCAGTGCCACCAGTTGATCTTTAGGAGTCACAGGTTCGCCGATGGCTGCTAAATTGTTGCAAATGGAAGTCAGTCGTTGCACATATTCAGTGACAGAGAGCCCACCCTTGTTTAAGGAATGGAGCTGATGGCGAAGTTCGTTTATTCTGGCGAGAGAAGTCGAAGAGTAGAGACGAGCAAGACTTAACCAGATTTCAGAGGCCGATGAGTACGAAATTAGCTGAGGAAGGAAAGAGTCCGATACGGAGGAGAAAAGCCAGCCCATCACGAGCCGATTGTAGCGTTGCCAGATGGAAAAAGTTGGATTAATCAAGAGGGATTCAGTATCAAGAAACTGATGGGGCGGTGGGGAGGTCGATTCAAGAAAAGATTCCAAACCGTTGGAGATCACGGCATTTAGGAGCATGGTTCGCCAAACTAGGTAATTTTCACTGGTTAATTTGATAGAAAAAATCTGAGAATGGGTAGGGAAAGGGGGAAAAACTGTTTGTTGAATATTAGGTTGAGTAGTTTCCTCAGATGTTGATGAAGCCATAACCGTGGCTCTGATACCAAGTAGAAGTTTTAGATAGAGAGAAAACAGAGAGATGACGATGTAAAGGGGGAAAATAATTCTTGAAAACTTACTTTTACTATTCATCCCAAAACGTATATAAAGAACAAACCTTAACAAACTAACAGACTAACCAACCTTTTAACAAACTAACAGACTAACAATAAACGTAACAAACTAACCGAAACCATTTCTAGAATATTCCTTACAATGTGGATGGGGAGTTAGGGAGCAGAGAGACATGGGTAGTCGTGGTTCTGGAGATGGGAGGAGACGAGGAGTGGCCATTGGTCACCTACATAATTTCCCTAACACGACCCATCAGTTCAACCCGATCGGTTTAAGTTTGATTTCCTTCACCCAAACCTAATTCCGTTGGATTGCTACATGTTACAAATTGAACCCAACCGTTTCGGCATAGGAGGTTAGGGAGCAGAGAGACATGGGTAGTCGTGGTTCTGGAGATGGGAGGAGACGAGGAGTAGCCATTCTCTAAATTTTATTTTTTCTGTTTTGTATTGTCAAAAATCGAACCCGATCCGACCCAACTTTAATTGTCGGGTCGGGTGGGCTGCAAAAACGGGTAACTTTTTCCATCTGATTGTTAATAAATCTAGTTATTTTTGTCAAAATCCAAACCGACCGGACCCCATTCCTTGTAAAACTGAGATTGATGTTTTTAGGGTTATAATAATGGAAATTGTAAATGTTAAACCCAGCTGTTTGAAATTGAACCCAAAGCTAAAATCTTAACCCGTCGGTTTAAGTTTGATTTCCTTCACCCAAACCTAATTCCGTTGGATTGCTACATGTTACAAATTGAACCCAACCGTTTCGGCATAGGAGGTTTGGTCACAGATACGCAATTTAGAGTTTATTGTCACGGTCCACTCTTTGTCTGCCACGTCACGAATTTAAATCGCGTTCTCTGCACATCCCTCACGTCGCGTTGGAATCAGATCTAAGCTCACTGTATAATCCGACCTCGATCTCTCTCTCTCTCTCAGGCAGTGTAATCGTCGTGGATCGGAGCGAACTCTCCTATCGGAGCCTTCGATTGTGTGGACGACAGTCTGCTATTGAAGATGAAGATTTTTGTGAAGACTCTTAAAGGAACTCACTTCGAATTAGAAGTTCTGCCCCAGGATACGGTTCGTTTAATTCTTGTTCCAACTATAATTTTGCATCGATGCGATGATTGTGTTTTCTTAGCGTTTTAGAATCTTTTTCATGTTTTTTCTTCTAATTCTGGGATGGAGTTGGATTCACTGTGTTCATTTGGGGTTCTATTTTAGTTTATTTGATTGTTGTAGATGGTGTTGTTGGAGAGGAACTTCGTCGTTCGCTTTTGTGACGTATTTCTTGCTTGATCTCAGTGCTATTTGTTCTTCTTCTACTTTCTTTCCCTGAAAAAACACCTATATTTCCCATTTACACTTGCCTGATTCTTGGGCAACAAGTTTATTTATGATTATTAATTTGGAAGTGAAGCGCTTTTAGTCTTTAGTTGGAAGTTTCTTGAGCAATAGGAAAACTCAGATTTGGATGTTTGGATAGAGAAAATCGGTTGTTATTTGCGTGTAGAACGTAATGAATATAAACAATGAGGAACCTCTATGGTGCCATATGCAAGGGAAGAGAATGATTCTGCATGTTAAGGTGAAATTCATCTCACGAGTAAGCTATGAACATCCTCAGTGTTCATACTTAAGGAATAAGTTACTACTTGATAGGAGAGTCTTTGAGCGAGGCATACATCCAGTTCTCACAACCAGTCTGCTGTAGCGCTGCCAAATGGGGAATTCCGGATTTTGTGTGAAGGTTATATTGTCCAGAACTTGAGGATAATACGGAAAGTAAGGATCCAATACATTCCAAACCATTTGCAATGATAACATTTATTTGATTTTTCCAGACTGTGTAATTGGAGGAGCTTAACTGCAATGGTCTGATTCTGAAAATGGAGGGTCGGAATAAGAAAGGACGGACAAGATGGGAAGCTTCTCGGAATTAAGAGGATGAGAAGGATCTCGCCATTCAGTGGAACTAGGTTACTGATCGAGGAGGCCATAAAGCTCTTACACCAAGTTTTATTTATAAATAGAGAGCGTAATACTCGGAGAAGACAGTATGTTAGTTTTCGCTTATGGAATGTATGGAATTTGCACAATAGAAGTTTCTTCTACAGTGTGACATGACTGTAAACTAGGGGTTGTGATCAACACAGAAAAGGGTATATGTTGTTTTGGTGATGTATAGAGTTCTAACTCAGTGATTATATACTACAATTCATGGGTGATTGGGCTTTTTTTCATTGTCATCTTTCCCACTTACCAGATTAAAATGTTAAAATTCCTTTCTATTTGATAGATATGTTCAATAACGCTAGTTATTGATCTTGCTTTATGACCGTCCTTTACTCCACTTAGTAATTTGGATAGAGATTCTCGGATCACTGAGAATGGGAAGTAATATTAAATGATTATTACTTCCTAAAATAGAGAAAGAATGCCCTGTGAAGTAGGTAATGCTAGCATTTTGGCTGACAAATTTTAGTTCTTTCATTGATAAAGGGGATTTAACGGTGGAATTTTGTGGTGTCTGGCCACTTGTCAACCATACATGTGGAAGTAGCATTTAGTGGTTTACGTTTTGTTCTTTTATGCATTGGAAATTGAAGGTTGCATTCCATTTCGTGATATGGGGCATTATGCATGGGCTAAACTGAAGGTGCTGTTTCTTTAAGCTCCAATGTTCAAGTCCCAAACGATGGTTAAGCCTTCAGACTGTATGCCCCCTTGTAGTTATAAGATCTACTTGCTATGAATTATCTAGGAAAACTTCTGAATTTATTTTTCCATGGTTCTAATAAGCTGACCCGGACGGCTGAAGTATAAAACAAGATTTGAATTACTTGATTGCTGTTCAAGTTTGTATTTCATGATACCAGTTATAATGTTATGAGAAAATAACTAATGCTTTTCACTGCTTATAAGAATTGTTAATGTACCGAATTTGTTATCTTCCCTAGTTAAGTTGAAAAAAGTTAGTGTGTCAAACCCAAAAAAAATTATGGATAAGGGAAGGCACTTTTGATTAGAGACTTTCAATCATTTCAGTTAGAAGAAAAACACCTGCATTGTTGTTCCATAGCAGCTCAGATGTTGAGGACCTTCTTCGGATTTTGATTCTTGGATTCAATTGGTGTGGATATGCTCTTTGTAAAGTGATGAAACATTTCCTTTGCAGGTTTCTGATGTCAAGAAAAACATCGAAGCTGTTCAGGGTGTTGATGTTTATCCTGCTGCACAAACCATGCTAATTCATCAAGGCAAGGTCCTCAAAGATGGATCCACTCTGGATGAAAATAAAGTTGCTGAAAGTAGCTTTATTGTGGTTATGCTCACAAAGGTAATTAGCGGCAAACTTTTCATTGAAGAAAAACAAATAGAAGAGAAATAAAGTGCACAATATACGGTAGATAGATTGTGTATGCGTGTCATGGAACTACTGCTTTTATTCCATGGCTACCATTAGTCATTATGACATAATTCTAATTTTCTTCAATTAACATCACAGAATAAGAAATCAGCTGATGAGGCTTCAACGAATAGACCTGCAAGTGCTGCAACAAAGGTAACAAAAGTTGTTTATAGAATTCTAGGTAGTTCTTGACTCAAGAAAATCTTCTCAACTATCTCGAATTTCATTAAGCATGTACTCCAAGAAATGACAGATAGCTTATGTTAAGGTATCCGATGATGCTTTGTTGATGCTACATTTTACTAGTTTTGATTTATATACTGATAGTTTCTACATTTTGTTCTAAAGCTTAAAAAATCACATTTAAAAGGCGGGAGTCTACTTTGAAAGTGGACATATTTTCCATGAAAGTTGTTGAAAATTGTTTTCATTTGTGTGCTTTTCTTAACTGTATATATCATTGATTTCATGACTAACATATGGGCTTTGTATAGTTTTTACCTTTTCTTTGTTAATTTCCCTATTTTTTTATGAACTGGCTTTTAATTTCCGTCAGCAAAGAGCAATGCATCTATAGAGAGAAATTTATGGTATTAACTGCCATCTCCTTTATGCAGGCTCCAGAGACGAGTGCAGTGCCTGCCTCAACTCCTCTGGTCACTGCACAACCTACCTCTGAAGTACTCCCAGCTCCGTGAGTCATTTATAGTCTACACCATGCAATCTTGTTGATTATTTTTCCTTATCTCGCTAATTAAGTATTTTAATTACAGCCCTGCACTTGCTCCTCCTGCACTTGCTGCAGTGTAATGGCCCTCACTATTTAACTCAAAAAGTTAATATTTTTCCTTGATTATTGTGCAATTATATATTTCCGACTCATGTGCTTTTCTGCCCACCAATTTAAAAAGCAGCTCAGATGCTGACATGTATGGCCAGGCAGCATCTAATCTGGTTGCTGGCAATATCTTAGGGCAGACTGTCCAACAAATGTTGGATATGGGTGGAGGAACATGGGATAGAGATACTGTTGTCCGAGCTCTGCGCGCTGCTTACAATAATCCAGAGAGAGCAGTTGAATATCTATATTCTGTAAGTATATACAAATTGACACAAGGCTTCCAACTACGTTCCATTTGTTTGTTACCTCTTGAGGTTATTCAGTTAGTGTTTCTGTCCAAATGGTGATCATGGCCATTTGTTTTTTTTTTGGATCAGTGATGTTAGATGGTGAATTTCAATTTTTTGTTTAATAATCAAATATGTAAATATCGAGTTATGAGCTTTGTTGTTTGCTTAAGTAACGTTTTCTAAACCAAAGTAAAATGATAAAGGGTATACCTGAGCAAGCTGAAGTTCCACCTGTGGCTAGAGCTCCTTCTAGTCCAGCAGCAACTCCTCAAGTACAGCCTCCTCAGGCTGTTCAACCTGACGCTGATCCATCAAGTGGTCCAAATGCCAATCCTTTAGACCTCTTTCCCCAGGTAATCTTTTTTAATTTTTTGAATAAGAAAATAAATTAATTGATAAATGCACTTTCTTCAAATACCTCAAGGGACTTGATCATTAGGTGCCAAGCAAACTGCAGGTTTTATAGGCGTCAAATGTTATTCCCAGGAGTAGTGATTAAGCTAAAGAAAAAGATAATAATAAGATAATCTTGAAAACAACACTCAACTTCTTGAATATCCTCTTGAAGCCAAATTTTTAAAACACTTCACTAAGTAAATAAAATCGATACATTCTAACTTTTTTGCTAGAAGCCTTGCGAATGTGGAAAACTAGTCAACCTTTTTGCAAGGTGCATCAAGTGTTGTTAGCTGACTCTTCAGATTCTCTGATAGCCTATCAATATAGTAGAAGAGAACTTTCATAGTTGATACACTAGTAAAAAGAAATAAGTTCAATGACAGAAAAATATTCAGTTGAGGAAATAAAATAATCAAGGGAAATGTCAGATCAGAAAGAGCTTACAGAGATGAAAGGAAGGAGCCAAAGAAACGAAAGTTCTGATAATTTGAGATGATCTGTCAGGAGAATAGTGAGGTTGAAAGTAGAAGCAAAGCATCCTACCTTTCACCCCTTATTTCTTTTGTTTTTTTTTCTTTTCCAGAACCAACTTTATAACTGATAGGGTGTTTCTTTGTATCTTTCATTTGGGTTTTGTTGTTAAAGCATGTCCTTTTTTAATTTCTGAATGGTCCCATTTTATTATTTATTTTGCTTCGGGGTTGGATGTGGGCCTTAAAGGACTTATAACAGCGTTGAATTTAATTTAATTTTCTGGATGCAGGGTCTTCCAAGTGTAGGAACGGGTGGTGCTGGGGCAGGGACTCTTGATTTTTTACGCAACAGCCAGCAGGTTCTGTCCTTATCTTGCTCATATTTGAACATTAGAAAGTACACTGTGAATGGTGATGATATAGGGGCACTGAGTATTTTGTCTTTCCTTGTAGTTTCAAGCTTTGAGGGCAATGGTGCAGGCTAACCCACAGATTCTGCAGGTCCTTTTCTGGTTTTTTTTTCCTGAAAAATTTACCCTCCTGTTGTTGAAGGTGTATGTTTTATACTGTTTTTGTGGCAGCCCATGCTTCAAGAGCTCGGAAAACAAAATCCAGTTCTGATGAGGCTAATTCAAGAGCATCAAGCTGACTTTCTCCAGCTAATCAATGGACCTGTTGAAGGAGGAGAGGGGTGGGATTTCTTTCGACTGCTATATACTCTTTCTTTTAAACTATTGGATTGTCTACTCTTTTATCTCATGGTAGAAGCTGATCGTATCTTCTTCCGGATGTGTTCAGGAATATACTCGGGCAGCTGGCTGGAGCAATGCCACAGGCTGTAACGGTAACCCCTGAAGAGCGAGAAGCCATTCAACGGGTAAGATCACAATGTATTTTTCAATGTTCATGTTTTCTTTTTCATCAGAAAACAAGTTCATATTGAGCATGTGAACTAAGTTCTTAGACTGATAATCTCAACCAATTGCAAGAGCCAGAATTTATCAAAGGAGCTTGTTGTAAATAGCGTTATATGAGAAACATAGATTGAAAATCAAAATACATTGCCAATGCTGTCTCTGATTGCTGGCTTACTATATTGTTCGGAGCCGTTGACCTGCTTGGGGGTCTTTAAGCTCTTGTTATTTGTTGGTTTGCTGTGTGAAATTGGAATATTGGCACTTGATTGACATTTAATTTACCAATTACAACACTAGTGACTGGAGCATATTTGCATGATTGTTGGCTTAATTTCCATCATCCTTGTCTAGCTTGTGTGCGACCCTCAGTTGTATCATCTTTCAATATTTTTCTTCTTTCTTTCGAGCTGTTGTGTTCTTCAATTTCCACTGAGATATAAATGTTGTTTTTTTATTTCATGTCAAAATCTTGTGTTAGTTCAATGGCACTAGAAGTCAATCAACTGATTTTTTTGTTCTTGTGGAAAACCAGCTTGAAGCGATGGGGTTCGACCGAGCGATTGTCTTGGAAGTTTTCTTTGCGTGCAACAAGAACGAGGAGCTGGCGGCAAACTATCTTCTAGACCACATCCATGAATTCGAGGATTGATTGGATGAGAATGGCTCAGTTGGTCGATCCAATTCGGTCTCTTTTAGGCCACAAAAAGAAGGAAGACAGAAAGAAGAAAGGTGATGAGTATTTTCATCTCCTGGATTGTGGAGTGTTTGTCAAATTTATCTTCTTGTTTTTATTCTCGCAGCTTATCTCCTCTCCTACTTTAGGCCTTTTTTTTTTCTCAAATGACTTGTTTTGTCATATATATATATTCAGTGGTTTAGTGCAATTGATCTGTGCATTCTCTGTTTCTACTCTGTTTAACTGCCACTCTTTTTTAATGATGATGCATGTATACCAGTGATTGTAAACCAAGTTTGTGGAGGCCCTTTCTTTCGCTGGATTAGGGACATTACCGTGCATATCTTGCTCTTAAGTTATTTGATTATTGGACTCCATTTCTGAAATATGTGTGCATATGAATCGTATATTCGGTATGTACTTGACAATGAATGTGTGAATTTAGTATAATTTAGTGGACACACTAGCATTGACGGTCAATTTCTACAAATGTCTTTTTTCTTTATAATTTTTTTGTGGATTTTGTTTTTGTTGGCAATTTCTGTTTTTCATTGCAACAAAAAAGTGTCTCAAATCATTGTGAAATTGGAGAGAACTCCCAAAAAAAATTGAAAAGTAAGAAACACGTGATTTATTTAAGGGTACAGTCAAAGGAAGTCTCAACCGTAGGCTATTTAAAAAATTATTGAAAGTATTCGGTATTCATTTTATAAAATAATAATAATTCCTTGAAGTTTTCGTTTTAGTCCATACTTGAAGGGAACATTATGATATGATTCTGAACGTTTTGATGTCTAATTTACTTGATTTCCAACTCAATTTCATATTTTATGGGTGTCGTGTCTCAAATCCAAGCTCTTCTATTTCATATTACAGTGATCCGAGCCAGGTTCGTCAAGCTCAAACCCCTCCAAACTCGGAGCCCAGATCGGAAGCCATCTCATTTATTTATCTTTGACTTCCAGTCACCCCGTTAATCAGAATTCCCATTTTCCTTAACTCAATCGTCGTCTCGTGGACAGTTGATACATTTCCACTGATGCTTGTTTATCTCTGTCTCGTCTAGAAACAATTATTTTAACGGTGTCCTAATTTTCCTTTGGATTATGAACTGGTAGATCTTTATTTGGAACGGAATATAATTATTTAAATTTAAAACATTTTGATGATTTTCTCTTCTCATTTACTCACCAAAGTTTTTCTGATTCTTTCAATTGCTAATACTATCTCCACATTCTAACCATTCACTCTCTCCTCTTTCAATTGATCAAAATTATTTGATGTTCTTTTGATAATATATTTAAATTAAATTACTTATTATTTATCACAATTTTCAATCTTATAATAACGAAAATAATTTTTTCTGAGCTTGGCTTACTCGATCTGACTCGTGTCTCATCTCTAATAGACGTAGTCTAAAAATAAACTATTTATTGGTTGAAAATAAATTAGGATAATTCTAATTTTACTTTATTATCTTATTTTATTATTGTACATGTTGATTTATTTAATCATAATTGGTACAATAAATATAATAAGTTATTACATAAATTTAAATACATTAAATCAACTCTAACTAAACCAAGCAATGTTGGACGCGTCAAAAAGTATAATAAGAATGCTTATTAAAAAATAACCTTAATTTATTTGAAAAATGATATTGCATTGTAGAAGGGCAGTTGGTATCGGCCTCAAAAACTAGGAAAATACTTCTTCCTCAAACATCTTTTACTTCTCTCCTCAAAAACAATTGATCTCACCCTCTCTCAAGAGCCGTTGGGATTTGATTTACTTTGGTGATATTGGAAATTGTTGAAATGTGCTTATTATTTAGAACATTAGAATTTGACCCTAATTTTAGGTGGGCCAGATCGACTCATTTATTCCACATTAAAGTTTTTTAAGTTAATTATTTATATATTGATATTTGAGTCGCAAAACTCATTGTATCTTTTCTTTGGTAAGTTAATTATATTGAATAAACAAAAATTTATAAAAATCTACTATAGCCGAGATCCAAGTGACGGAAGCTACACGTCATCAACTCATCCAACTTTGGGTCAATGCAATAGTAGAAAGGGGTGCACATATAGAGCATAGAAGTCACAGGTTGGCGCCTCGTCACATCATTAGCTCGAGGAAACAAGAATCAACAATTACAAATCATTGTTCAATTACAAATCAAAATTCTCCAAACTACCATCAAGATCAATAAAACACCAAAGATGCAGAAAGGGAGCAAAACAACAGATAATGAAATAAAAAACTAAAAAACATACCTGGGCCGTGTGTATGATCTGAATGAATCAGCGGATTTTATTCCTAGCTAGTAGGCTCGAGAAATGTGAGTACATGAGCTTTGTGACGTGGAGCTCTATTCGTTTGACTACCAAGTCTTGGTGATCATAACGCCCCTTAAAGATGAGAGAATTGTAGGCGGTCCAAAGGTAGTAAACCGAGGAAGAGAAGATGATCCTCAAAATCAGGGCCTTCTTGGTGTTTTTCTTTTGCGGTTCTTTGACTGACCATTTGAAAGCGCTGACAAGGGTGGACATTTGTCGACAAGGGGCACCTGAAAAATGGATGAGAGGTAGGTTCCAATTGATTTGCACAAAAGGAGCAAGAGGCTTCAATTCCCAAGAAGCTCAGCCTCTCTTTGGTGTTGAGGCGATTAAGAGCAGCAATCCAAAGGAGGAATGCATGCTTGGGAGTTGGTCCAGCAGTCCATACAATTTTAAACCATGGCTTTTTATTTGCCGAAGACCTAAAGAAGTCATATATTTTGGATTTAGAGCTTGATTTCCATTTTTGTAGCTTGATGTCGGTGCTTTCTTTTGATCCCAATTTTTCTTCTAAATTGTCTTGAATTTGCAAAATATTTTTAAATAGTGGGGAGGCGCGATATCCTGCTTTCCAATTCCAAAAATCAGCATGTTTGATGTAGTAGTGTTGAATTCATCGGTACCATAGTATGTCTTTTTTCCGTGGACATTCCAAAGAGTTTTAGATAAGAGGGCTGAGTTCCACGACTCAAGGTAACGGAAACTCAACCCCCCTTCCTCTTTTGGGAGACATAAGCTTGACCATGCAACATTTACTTTGGATTTCCCCCATAAAAAATTCATGTTGACCTAGGCTATCCACTTTTCGAGAGGTCCACTTTGATGAAGCATGTAGGGGAGACTCTTAATATTGTATTTCCTAAGAAGTTCTTGCTTAAGATGAATATTCTCCATCATGTTTCTATCATTGATGAAGGCAGCTTGTGCGGGGTCACTAGTGGAGCCAGAGACGAAGATAGCCTATTATTAGCAAGGATCTTTGCAATAACTTTGTAGAAAACATTACAGCACGAGATAGGCTTGAAATCCTTAGGCTCCTGTTGGATTTTGGAATAAAGGCGATTAAAGCATGATTCCATTGCTTTAGTAGACGACCCTTGGAGAAAACTCACATACAAAATTAACAAACTGATCGCCGATGATTTTCCAGGTAGTCTTGAAGAAATTGGATGAGAAACCATTAGGGCCTGGTGCTTTGTTATTTCCAATACTATGAACAACACTTGTGATCTCTGATATGTCAATGAGTTCTGTTAGTTTAACACAGAGCTTCGGGCTGATTAGGGGACCTGATTGGATGATTTTCTTTTCAATAAGGGAGGTAATGGAAGTACTTCCCAGCATGTTTTTGAAGTAGGCTTGAAACTGTTTTGAAACCTTAGTAAGAGAGGATGTGGAGGATCCATCTGATTTAACAAGGGAAGTGATGAAATTACGCTTTTGTGTTTCTTCTGACAAGCGAATGGAATAACTTTGTTGGCTTGTCACTTTCAAGGAGAAACTTGCATTTGGCATTTTGATGATAGAAAAAATTTTATGCTTTACTAAGGAAGACTATCTTGTTTCTCAGGGCATGGAAGTTAATATCGAGTTCTGAATTAGGGAGAGATGATAGGTAGCTTTGCTGAGCTTTTAGAAGGTCTTCCTTGGCTTTTTTGGTTGTGGTCGAGATGTGAGAGTAGTCTCTTTCGTTGAAGGTCTTGAAGGCATTTTTGAGCTTTTTCCGCTTCAACTTTAAGATGTATTGGTGGGTGTCATTGCTTGCTTCATCCTAGATAAATCTCGTAATAGCTAGGAACTGGTGATGATCAGTCCTCATATTATAGAATCTCCAGGGAATCTTGCATGGGATGGTGGGGCTGGAAGTTGAAACTACGCATGAAGTGTGGTCTCAAAGGCCTGTGGGAAGGAAATCTGCCTCAGTATGTGGGTAATGTTGTAACTAGTCGTCATTGACTGAGGCTCTGTCAAGCCTGGTCTAAAGTGTTCAATTAGACCAAGTGTAGTAGCATCCGATGGATGGGAGGTCTCATAGTGTTAGGTTGGAGCAGCAGGTTTTGAAGTCCTTTATTTTCCGATTATAGACTCTTACTTCACTTTTTCAGTCATTGGGGGAGAGGACAACATTGAAGTCCGCCACGATAAGACACGACTTGGAAGAGACAGAGTCGACCTTTTCAAGGCTTTCCCATAGGCTTCTTCTATCCTAGGCTGAGTGGAGGTCATAAACAAAAGAGACATCGATGGATAAGCTGTTGATTTTGCACGTGATGAGTGAGTGGAACTTGAATCTCAATTCCATTAATTTCAACATTTGTTCTATTCGAATTCCAACAAATTGCAATGCGGCTATTTTGGTGGAGGTCAAAATTTGTGTAGAATTTCCATCCTTTGAGTCTTTTGCGGACAAAAGAGAGAATAATCTCAGGAGATGTCTTGGTTTCAAGTAGGCCGAAAGCATCAATTCTGAAGTTTCTTATGAAATGAGCAACGTCATCTTGCTTTAGGGGTGAATTGAATCCCTTAATATTCCAAAAGGATATTCTCATATTGCTGATTAGGACAGTGAGTGTTCCTGGCAGGATGTCGAGCACTTGCAATTACCAATTTTTTCTGCGGCTTGGGAGCATCTCGGGAGGTGGTTTCCTTGGGATGGTGCTCCTTTATTTTGTAACAAGATCGGATGGACCCAAGATCGCCGGTGGACCAAGAGGGTGAATATGAGTTTTTGAGTATTTGTTGTTTTCTGAATTTCGGGTGGTGATATCTTTTTGTTTTGACTTTGCTTGCTTTACTCGGGTTAGCAGCTTGAAGATAGAGAGATCCTCATGTTGGCTTTAAAGTTGTTTAAAATAACCAACTATTTTTTATGATAATTATCGTTTATGTGTATTATTGATTAACCATGTATGAAAGGTAAATTGAATAATGTTGTAATGTATCTCATAGACTTAATCATTCATGTGAAATACCTTCGTCGAATTATACAATTAATGTCTAACAAGTTGGTCGAATGTTGTAGAATTCAGTCAATTTTTCACAAGATATGTCAACCGCTCTATGGTCAAAGGCGTGTTAAATGTCGACCGATGATCACTTGTGTCGACCGCTGAAAATCTAGAGACTGTGCCTATGTCAACCGCATAAAATTATGTCGACCGCTCCGCACTTATGTCGACTGAAGATTTTCCAGAGACGGATTGTATGTCTACCGCTCAAGACTTATGACTGCTCCGCACCTATGTCGACCAAAGATTTTCCAGAGACGGATTGTATGTCGATCGCTCAAGACTTATGTCGACCGATGCAAAGTTCTAGAGATGGATTTTATGTCGACCGCAGCACCTTCAAAGGCTAATCAACGAATTTTATGTCGACCGCTAAGGGACAGCTTCAGAGACAAACTTCCAACGGCTATTTCTTGATTAGTCTAAACGGCTATATTTATGTCGACCGCTCTCGTACATGTGTTGACTGCCCGAGCCTGAGCAGAAGCAAAAATTATAAATAGTTGATGAGAAGCCAATTGAAGTATCCAAATTTCTTGAGAGAAAAACACGCTGAAACACTGTCAAAATTATTCTTGAGCTATTTTACTCTCTCATCTCTTGTATCTACTTTTGATTATTCATTTTGTGATTGACAGAGTCGATTTAGAAATTGCAAATTCTTGTAAATGTTGTACTTGAGTGAACTTGTAAAAAGGGGTGATGCCTCTAAGAAAGAATAGTAAAAAAGGGGTGACGCCTCTGAGAAAGAAGAGTCAAGCTGTAAAGGTTGGATTGACACCCGTAAGCTTAACAAGTGAAAGATCTTCAAGGAGGTACCTTGAAGCACAGACGTAGGCAGTTGTTGGCCGAACCGCGATAACATATCGGTGTCCAAAATCTCTCTCTCAACTCTTTACTTTTGTTGATTGTGCTTGCTTTTTGAATCGATAATCAATTTACATAGTTAATATAGTTAAATAATTTAACTTACGAATGTCCAAAATCTCTCTCTCAGCCAAGCGTTTGCAATTAGAGATTTGATGCCTTATTGCATAACAGTGGGTACAATACTTTGGTTCAGATTCGAATGTGGCCACTTAGGTGAAGACCTTCCATTGTTATATGTGAGTTTCACCTCTCTAACCAATTCTTTGGAGACGTCGACTTCAATTCACACTCTTGTATATTCGATTCGACCTAAAATTTTGGTGAGCATGTCTATCATGATGGGCTTCCCAATCTTAGAGGAAAATTTGCTTAGGCTTGATCGCTCTAATACTCTAACAGAAGATTCTGAAACATTACCCAAATTGGGATAGATATGATTTCATCAACTTCAAAGTTAGACCAATCTGGCATAGTCTTGAGTAAGTGATATGCCAAAGATTGGATAGGGGTCACCACTTGAAATCTTTTTACAGTCCAGGAACAGTTGGAAGATGAAAGTTATCCATCCATTTGTGTTGGGGATAGCTTTCACCAAGACTTTCCATGATTCTACCAATCTTTTCAGGCCTTCTTTTCCCAGGTGTCTAGAGGGGAAGTACCCGACTAAGGAATGACCCAAGGATTTCTTGACATCAAGGAGTTCATTCGAGTTGAGTCGGATGATCTCATCCTCTGTTGGAGCATGGCCTATGATTCGATTATTTTTCACTATATCAGCATAGGATCGGGAGATGGGAGGGGTAGTAGTCACGGGTTCTGGTTGGGGCATTTTGTCAAGCATGTTGTGGGTGCTGAGAATAGTTTCAGGGGATTGGTTGGTTGGGGTACAGGTGCTTCCAAAAAAATTTCCTGCAAAGGAGAAAGATATTTCCCAAGCAGACTAGCAATTTTAAGAATTTTTTTAGAATCAATAATACCTAGATAATCCGCTTTTGACGATGATGCCGGAGGAGATGGGGGCTGGACTTCCAACAAATTTTTTCGGCTAGGAATATGTCAGCGGCAAGGAGAAGGCAGAAGTCCTGCTAACCTTCGGTGGCAAGGATGACATTTTGCCTTCAATTTGCACCGGCAGTTTGGAGGAAGACCCCTTCAACTTTGCTTTTTTAGCCAATTTGGTGCTAGGAATCGCTTCGATAAAGATGTTACTATCTGAGCATTCCATGGAAGGAGGAGAAGGTGGTGGGAAGGAAGCTGGGATCGAACTGGATTTCTCCATTTTGGACAATTCCTGAAGTGGGGTGGAGTACTCTTAGGATTAGAGTTTTTTCGGCAATGATGAACAAAGCCTAAAGTTCTCTAGCCGTTTTTTGAAAACTTTGGCTTTCTGGAGACTGCTCAATTGCAGTGGCGCTACAGAGTTTGGGGAACCGGGCACCGGTGATTGCACGAAGGCCAAAATTGCACTGCAAGCCTTCATTGTTAATGGCTAGTCGGCGACGCAAATTTTTCCAGCAAAGAAAATCTTCAGACAGAGCCGATTATTCCTTACGTCACCAAAGCTGCCTTTGGAAGGTACCGAATAGAAAGAATCATGAGCTTCGAGAGAGCCAGAAACACTTTCAGCCTGGAAAGATTTTCTTTTGCTCCAGGAACTCCAAAAAATAGCGACTCAGGCAGAGGTAGGTATCAAATGGCTAAGTCTTCTTCTCCAGTTACGTTTCTCCGACTCTAAGGAGAAGGAGAAACCGAGAATAGAGGTAGCCAGAAAACCCGAAGCTTGGGAGATGATAAAACTCAAAACACATTTATTACTCACCTGTGAAATGTAAGTTAAGTTTGTTTGGAGGATTCCTAACAAACTAAAAATAGCAAAACGGTCTAGATATTATAGGTTTGACACCCTCTATAAAATGTGGTAAGGAAGACTTATATAGCCTCTGAATTAAATGCATCACGTTTTTTTTAGGATTAGGTAAAACAAGTGAACAAAAAGTATGTTAGAAAGTAGTCTTCAGATTGAAAAAGTAGTGTGAATGTACCCAAATTATTTTCTTCCATTGTGTGCTTCCAGGCTGCATGTCCACCGTGATTGGAAGATAAAGAGGTGATAAATAGAAGGTTGCAAAGATGGTGAGCTTGCAGGTTGATGTCCAAACACGATTTGAGGAGGCGGAGGTGATAAGAAGAATGTAAGTTTTTCACTTAATGACTGCAAAGATGGTGGGCTTGCAGAGATTTTGTTTAAATCTAATTAGATGAGGTGAATGTGATAAAAAGTTGAAGAAATGTGATATGAAAGGGGAATGGACACAAAAAAAATTAATTTTGCAAGCTTTTCTCTAATTAGAAGAATGTGAGGTCAAATGAGAGATACCAATCAAAATGACGTCAAAAAATGAGTTGCTATATACTCTAAAAGAAGCTCTTAATTTCATGTTATTGTCTTCAACATGGCTAGACAAAAACATATGAAAGATGATTCAAGAGCGGTTTGGTTCGGCCTTCAACGTGCTCAACAAGCCGAGAGTGTGGTTGGGGCGTGATGCATCAAGCAAGATTTAAAAGAGATGATGGAGGAAAGCAAAACTATGACAGGGCCAATGACTCGGGCTCAGGCAAAGAAATTTAAAGATTAAATAAGTTTATACACAAATAATTTTCTCAGTCGTCAGCCTGCACACGATCTACCCACCAACAATATGGAGTTTGTCACAATTATTGAAGTACACAAGTAATTAACTTGTATTAATATTTACTTGTCAATATGTGAATTATGCTGCAAGTTCCACTAGTGAAAGTAGGTAGGAGATGAGGTTGTAAACTTGTACACCTCACTCATTTGTGGTAGGTAGGGTAGGTGGGAGTTTACAAGATTAGAAACTTGTACACCTCACACTTTTGGTAGGTATGCTGTAGTATAAAAAGAGGTGAACTTGTACATTTGGGACAACTTGAATTGAATGAAAGTGTCATCCTTTGTGAGAGATCTTCTCCCAATTAACAGGCATTGTACGGTTTTTCATCGGTAAATCCAGCAACGTTATTTTCTGACTTATCAAGCAGAATTCCTCCGTTTGTGGCGTCTTCCCCAACCAAGGTTCTTCGTCGCGTCGTTGTTTCGGGTCTGTAGCTTTTCTAAGCTAAGGTTCAAATACTTGTCGGCTTTGGGTCAAGGTTTCATACTTATCTTTTCTTTATTTCAACTCAATATCCGATCACTGATCAATCCTATTCCGGGAAGGATCATATCAGGGCGATTATCTTGTTGCCAAGTTATCAAAGGTTGTTTGGTTCGGCCTCCTTGTGATGATTCTCCTCAAGCTTTCTTCGATTGGTACCTAAATTTGTATCAAACGTGGAACATCAGCATTTTTCTATTCAGCTCGATTCTCAATAATTAGTATCAGAATAGTTTTGAAGCCTCTCCGAAAATCAAGTTGTTGATTTAAGGTATCGAACTAGGTTTGCTATTTAGGTAAGTGATTTTGCAATTTTGATTCAGAAAGGGAAAATAAAAAAAAATGTTTTTACTTACCTGTACATCGCAACCACCGAAGAAAAAGAGAAGGTGGCATAAAGTTTCTTCTTTTTGAGATTTTCTTCTCTATTTGGTTTTTTTTTGTTCAGCCGCCTATTCCCATAAATAACAAAGGGAGTTTCTTTCTCTCAAATTGGAGAACAAGAAACTCACTTCGCTGTTTAAGAAGATTGTTCTAACTAAGCAATGAGAAATTCAAAAGGATAAAGTTCACAACTTTATTTTTGTTCGGAACATTTGAGCTCCGATATTTTTTTTTTGGTGGAATATTTATGGTTATCTTGAAATTTTGATTTTTGGCGATACTTATTGATTTGTAAATATTTGGACTCTGATTTTGCGAGATGTGTTAGTGCACATGGATTTAGACGATGCTGGATAAAATGCTCATGTTAAGTAAAGAGTAGAAAGTTCAAAAAGATTGAAAAACCCTGTCTACGATAGGTTTGCATTTATCAAATCAAATTTTCAAGACATTTTGAACGAGAAAAATGCCACAGATTTGTAGGTAAAATCGAAGCAGATATATATGAAGATAACCTTGACAGGCAAGTTGTATTTAAAGCAACAGTTAAATTCTCATTAGTTGATGTCCACTTCGCTGCATTCAATGAACTACTTTCCAATGTGAAAACTATATAATGCATGTACAATGAGGAGGGATCTCGATTTTTCATATATAAAGGTAACTAACGTATCTCCTTCATAAATGATTTCTCCATAATGGAGATGAACAGTTGCTCCTGAAGTGGCCAATAAGGCTTAGCTAATCTTATTACTAGAGAATCAACTTGAACAATTAAAATTTGACCCGAGGATTTAGAGTTAGTTCTTTTGTGCACATTGTTAGCTTTAAAAATGTGTTTAAAGCAATCAATTGTTTTTTTATGATAACTATGTAAGATGAGCGTGAAATATAAAATAAACTCTTTACAATGCTTAAATTAGACTTAACCATTCATGAGAAATACCATCTTTGAAGGGTACAATTAAAGTCTAACAATTTGTTTAATTGCTGCAGAAATTTTATATATATATACAGTTTTGTGTCGACCCCTAGCTTGTTTGTGTCGACCCTTAGACAATCCAGAAACTTAGCTTTCTTAGTTTGTGTCGACCCTTGTACAATCCAGAAGCTACCCCTAGTGTTGATTGTGTCGACCCCTAGAGTGTTTGTGTCGACCCCTGCTCAGTCTTTCCGATTGTGTCGACCCACTCATAAATCTTATGTCGACCCAAAAGGCAGTGCAGCGTGTATATTGTGTCGATCCATCCGAACTAATTGTGTCGACCTCAGATAAGAGTTTGTGTCGACCTTACCATATTCCATGTGTCGACCCCTCGTAGTTGAGCCTCTTGTCCGCAACTACATTTGTGTCGACCCCAGAAACTCAAAGAACAGAAAGAATTGAATTGTCGGAGAAACAATACTTGTGTCGACCCAACCGACATTTGTGTCCCCCAACAATTTCCAGAGAAGATTTTGTGTCAACCCCAACAACATTTGTGTCGACCTAAATCGGCAGATCAGCACCAACGGTCATAAAACTCTCAACGACTATATTTTTTATGTGTCTACCGGCTAGTGCTTGTGTCGGCCCCAACAACATTTGTATCGACCCAATTGGACAGAGTTGCAACAATCCTTAAATAGATGAAGCGACCTTATTTTGAGGAGGAGATTTTTTTGACGAAGAGAAATCACGCCGAAGAGAAATCACGCCCAAACTCTGCCAAATTTATTTTCAAATATCTCTCTTACTCTCTCATCATTGTATTCATCTTTGATCATCATTCTTGAGATCGAGAGAGTCGGTTTAGAAACCGCAAACTTCCTAAACACTCTTGTTGAGGAATTCATTGTAAAAGGGGTGACGCTCATTCAAGAAAAGAGTCATTGTAAAAAGGGTGACGCTCCTTCAAGAAAAGAGTCAAAAGGTTTGGTTGACACCCGTAAGTCAATCGGAGTGAAGCTCATGGTTTGAGCGAGAAAGATCTTCAAGGAGGTACCTTGAAGCGCGGACGTAGGCAAGGTTGGCCGAACCGCGTTACCAATTCGGTGTCACTCTCTTACTCTAAACTCTTATTTATTTGTTTAAGTATTCCGCACTAGAGTTTAAAAATAACTAAACAATTTGCACGAACTTGTAAATTGATTAACCTATATTTTTCTGTTGTTTTTGAGTAAATTGAATTATGGCTTTTAATATGAACAACTCACACACAGTGGGTCAATCTATTACTAGACCTCCAGAATTTGATGGTATTAACTATGTGTATTGGAAAACTAGGATGAGAATCTATAGTGTATGGAATATAATTGAAAATGGTCCATACATGCCAATCAAAACTGAGAATGACATTAATATACCCAAACCGAGTAGTGAATATAATGATAATGACTTAAGGAAATTAAGTCTAAATGCCAAAGCAATGAACACCTTGTACTATGCTTTAAATGGTGATGAATTCAATAGAGTACAAGGTTGTGACAATGCTCGAGAAATTTGACGATTACTCGAGGTAACCCATGAATGGACTAACCAAGTAAAAGAAAACAAATTAAGTATGCTTGTGCATGAATATGAATTGTTTTCTATGCAAAGTGATGAATTGGTTAGTTCCATGTTTACAAGGTTTACTAACATTACTAATGGTTTAAAAGTGCTTGGTAAAGTTTATACAGACGAAGAATGTGTTAGGAAAATTCTTCGAGTTCTTCCAAGAGCATGACAACCAAAAGTAACCGCCATCCAAGAGCCTAAAGACCTCAAGAATTTAAAAATTGAGGAACTCATCGGATCTCTAATGACTCATGAGATCACGATGAAAGCTAATCAGAAAGAAGCAATTAAGGAGAAGGAACCAACTAAGAGTAAGGACATTGCACTCAAGGCATCATCTAGCAAACAAGAGGAAACCGAAAATGAAAGTGAAGATGATGATGATGAGGAGTTGGACCTCCTATCGAGGAGATTCAAAAAGTTCCTTCAAAGAAAAAGGATGAATGGAAATGAGTTCCCAAGAAAGGAAAAGCACCCTAAGGAAGAAGAAAAAGAAGTCAAATGCTATGAGTGCGGAAAATCGGGACACTACAAGTCTGAGTGTCCAAGAATCAAGAAGCATCTCAAGGCTTACAAGAAGAAAGTCATGAAAGCGACTTGGGATGACAGTGATTCATCAAGTTCCTCATCAGAAGACGAGGAGATAGCAAACATGTGCTTCATGGCCAAGGAGGACAAGATACTTGACTACTTTAATGATTTAGAAAATTCTGATGAGAATAATGAATTTTTTTATGCTTTCAATGATTTATTTAATGATTTCAATATCTTGAAATCTAAGTATAAGAAATTGAAAAAGGAACATGTCATGTTAACAAAAGAGCATGAAAGTAAAGTTAATCCCTTGGAAAGTAAAATAAGTAGATTAAAAAGGGAAAATAATGATTTGAATGACATAGTTCTGAAGTTTACTAATGGAAGCAAAAATTTAAACATGCTTCTTGGTAAACAAAGAATAACCCTTGATAAAGCAGACATAGGTTATGAATCTTTCAAGAAGAAAAAGAAGTATGAAAAATTCTTTGAAAAACCAAAACCTTGCCATGTATGTAACAAAATAGGCCATACCTCATTTGTTTGTCCTTCGAAATTAAGAGACAAAAATCGAAATTTTGTTCAAAAGTGAGTTCCCAAAGGAACCAATGCTAACCCCCTAGAACCCAAAATGGTTTGGGTATCTAAGAAACTTGTTTGATTTGTCTTGAAAGTGGAAGATGATCCCGTGTAGATTTTTTGGCTTCTCGATAGCGGTTGCTCGAGACACATGACGGGTGATCCATCAAAATTTGTATCATTAAAAAAAAGAAGATTGTTTCTTTTGGGGAGATCAAAAAGGAGAAAATTGTTGGCATTGGAAATTTTGGTAATCCTTTCTCCCCTCTTTTTGAAAATGCTTTGCTGGTTCATGGATTAGAACACATTTTTTTAAGTATAAGCCATTTGTGTATCAAAGGTTAAAGAGTTATTTTTGAGTCTAAAAGCTTGCATGATTGAGGGTAGTTCAAATGGTAAAATTCTTTTCATAGGATATAGAAGGGATAATATTTATGCTTTTGATATGAATAATGTTTTAAGATATCATTTTATCAAAGATCGCGTCCAAAAAGGGGATATTTATTAGCTTTAAAAGGTTTTAAAGCAATCAATTATTTTTTATGATAACTATGTAAGATAAAATTGAAGTTTTAGCAAGTCCAGCTAGGCTCGTAGAAGCAACTTATGTCGACAGGTGAGTACGTATGTCGACCGCTTAAAGACCAGAGAAGAATCATATGTCGACCGTTTATCAAGTATGTCGACCGATTGAAGACAATTGAAGTTCAAGACATTGGATCTATGTCGACCGAACGCAACATATGTCGACCGCTTAAAATCCAGAGAAGGATCGTATGTCGACAGTCTATCAAGTATGTCGACCGATTTGAAGTCAATTAAAGTTCAAGAGATTGGATCTATGTCGACCGGACGCAACATATGTCGACCGCTTAAAATCCAGAGAAGGATCGTATGTCGACAGTCTATCAAGTATGTCGAC
>QAOC01004592.1:210832-347981 GCA_003255005.1 Begonia fuchsioides
CCCCCACTTAGGTTAAACACGATCCTACAATATTATCTTGTAATTTTTCAAGTAGAGTGATCAATTAGCTGATATATTTACTAAACCCTTAGATGAAAAGACCTTCAATGAAATTAGAATTAGATTAGGAGATTCTATATATTAATGTCTATGTTTATTCTTTTTGATAATGTCAAAGGGGGAGAAAATAAAATGCATAAGTTATGGGGGAGCAATAATTTGTATCAATAATTTGTATGGGGGAGCAATTTATCTTTTATGCATGCTATGTCTATGGGAGAGCAATTTATCTTTCAAAAGTTTTTGTCATCATCAAAAATGGGGAGATTGTTAGCTTTAAAAGTGTGTTTAAAGCAATCAATTATTTTTTATGATAACTATGTAAAATGAGCGTGGAAGATAAAATAAACTCTTTACAATGCTTAAATTAGACTTAACCATTCATGAGAAATACCCTCTTTGAAGGGTACAATTAAAGTCTAACAATTTGTTTAAGTGCTGCAGAAATTTTATATATATATGCAGTTTTGTGTCGACCCCTAGCTTGTTTGTGTCGACCCTTAGACAATCCAGAAACTTAGCTTTCTTAGTTTGTGTCGACCCATAGTGTTTGTGTCGACCCTTGTACAATCCAGAAGCTACCCCTAGTGTTGATTGTGTCGACCCCTAGAGTGTTTGTGTAGACCCCTGCTCAGTCTTTCTGATTGTGTCGACCCACTCATAAATCTTGTGTTGACCCAAAAGGCAGTGCAGCATGTATATTGTGTCGACCCATCCGAACTGATTGTGTTGACCTCAGATAAGAGTTTGTGTCGACCTTACCATATTCCATGTGTCGACCCCTCGTAGCTGAGCCTCTTGTCTGCAACTACATTTGTATCGACCCCAGAAACTCAAAGAACAGAAAAATTGAATTGTCGGAGAAACAATACTTGTGTCGACCCAACCGACATTTGTGTCCCCCAACAATTTCCAGAGAAGATTTTGTGTCGACCCCAACAACATTTGTGTCGACCTAAATCGGCAGATCAGCACCAATGGTCATAAAACTCTCAACGGCTATATTTTTTATGTGTCTACCGGCTAGTGCTTGTGTCGACCCCAACAACATTTGTGTCGACCCAACTGGACAGAGTTGCAACAATCCTTAAATAGATGAAGCAACCTTATTTTGAGGAGGAGATTTTTTTGACGAAGAGAAATCACGCCGAAGAGAAATCACGTCCAAACTCTGCCAAATTTATTTTCAAATATCTCTCTTACTCTCTCATCATTGTATTCATCTTTTATTTTCAAATATATATAGTAGGAAAATTCTATCTTTGAAAAAAGTTTATGACGCTCTCAAAGATAGACTTTTTTTACCTTGATTATATTCACCTTATTCGTTTCATATGAGTTATAATCAAAATTGGTTTTCGACATATGAGACAATTTCAAAAGGTATGGTTGCAACAACCTAAAAACCAAACCATAATTTAAGTCTCAGTTCGTTACTATTTTCATTAATAAAATCTTTTCATTTCATAAAATAGCTCGTAATATAAAATATGTTTTGCAGTACAAATTCCTTTCTTTTAAAATATGTACTTAAAACTTGCAAAAAAAGTCTAACATTTTATTAAAATAAATCACTTTATAAAATATACAAAAATAAATTCTTCTCAAACGATTAAAATCTCATTTAAAATATAATAATTAATATCTTTAAAAAACTTAAAAACCATTAAGCCTTCAACCGATCATTTTTTGCAAAACGACTACAATCTCCACATGGACCATGAATTTTTTTATCTTTCTATTGATCATCGTTCATATCTGCATCATAAAGTTTTTTACACGAACTATGCATATTTGTTTCATTTCACTCTTTTCTTATTTCGTTATTTTTTATATTTCTTAATTTTTTTGTGAAGAAACCTACGGAGTCAAGATAATGCACTTTTGGTTCAAACTTCGTGGACAACCATCCCTTGAAAGCTCCATCCCACAATAAATCACACAAACACTAGTTCTTTGGTTGTTTCAAAATACCACAGGAGGAGATTTGACACCATTAGGCATCCCTCGAGACATTCTTGTCTGATCTCTGCTAAAAAACAACCTCTTGTATCTTTTTTGTCATTTGAAAAACCATGATACATAAAATGTCTATCGCATGATGTACCGAGTAGCTCTAGTATATTTCGTGAAAATAAACTCATGTCACATTTCATATCCTCAAATAATATAAACACTAATGTTCTTATCTACCACAGTCAAATCAATATTAGCATATTCATCCAATCCTCAGAACAATTTATATCATTAGCATGTCATTTTAATTATTTTTATTTTATCAAGTAGCATCACACTAACAAACAAATCATATTCAGTCACGAATTTTAATTTTATGATAGAATGGTATCATAGTAAAATTGTGAGTTATGCATTAAACATGTTCGAGGATAAAGATTCTTGGATGGAGTCTTTGGCATGTTCAGAAATAATTTGTCGCGACGACCCTAATAGTTCAGTGATGCATTGGAGAAGGATGTGATGTGACTTCTTCTGAAGTATGTCTCTCAAGTTTAAGTCTCATTTAAACTTGATAGGTATCAAATGCTTAGCTGGCGTAGGAGGGGTCTTTGTAGAAGAAGAGGTTATTATTTATATTTTAATGAATTTTGAAAATTTGTGATCTCACACTGAAATTTATTTGAAGATGGAGGTTGTCAGAGTTAAGTATTCTAGATTCGTCTTTGGTTGGGCAAAGTGCCCGTTAGATCTCTCATGGTGGAATTAAGTCAAGGTGGAGATTGTTGAAATTTAGTGACTCTAATTCCAGGTGAGCCGAATCGGCCCGTTTATTCAATATTAGAGTTTTAGATTTATTTTCTATATATTGATGTTTGACTCGCAAAACTTACTATAATTTGATTTCTTTATAAGTGATTTCTTCTTTGCCCATGATTTTTTCTCATTTTAGGTTTTCTAAGTAAATTTTGGTGTCTTTGTTATTACACGTTTATTTCTTTTTTCGATTATTATGTTGGATTCTCAACATAGAAGAAATTCCTTTTTCATTCCAACAAAAGTCAATAGAATATCAATCGTGATGTCGCATGCACAACCTATGCTTTAAGGTCTAGAAACTCCATGATCAGAGGAGGCAAGGCCGAGACAGAAGCTTTGCATATTATTCCATTACCTACCTCATTACTTCATGTTTTTTTGTTTCTTTTGTCTGAACCAAACTGCACTTTTCTATAGCCGTCATTTATAGTAGAGAACTCTTGGATGGTTGTTATTAAGATGGAGCAAATGAATACTAACTTTTTTCTTTCCAATGTTGAAGCAAGCTGATGAATGTGGTGTGGTGTCTTTGTTGTTCTTTTGCTGATGACCTTAAATGTTGATAATTACGGGTTTTGTTTTGTTTGTGCAAATGGGTGCGAGATCTTGTGGAAGCGTGAAAGACTTTGCTAAATATACTTGATTCAGATGGTTCAAATGACACGGTTACCATTTTCTTCTCCACGCTTTCACCTTGCCGTGAAATGAACGTTCTTATTCTTTCATTTCCTTATCTATAAATTTTTTTTTAGTATGGTTCCGTCTTCGCTTCCATGTAATCTGCTAGAGTACACATTGTTTTTTATTTGAGGGTCATTTCATAAACATTTTCATCAAATAATCAATAAAGGTTCCAGCACTTTTGAGGTGGATACTGTGATATGATCTAGTTTTCTAAAACTGAAGGAATTCGACGGGCATGGAGCATACCAGAAGTATTTGACGGGTAAGAAACATTCCTGACCTTGTGTATTTTTCGAGTCGCTTGAAACGAATATGACATGACCACTAAACATGCCTCTTCAAAGATTACAACTTTCATGAGTTGGTCACACTGATGCTTCATCTCTTAGTGCTTCAGGGAGCGAATGCACCATGAAACTCTTTATCGAGAAGAGCGGAGACTTGGAGTGAAAGTATGATAATTTTGCAGGTCCATCAGCGGAGAAGAAGATGAAAAGATACATCAAAGACTCGGTTCCAGTGATACCATATATACACAAGCTTTTGCTTTCCCAAGGCTCCCTTCCCCTGGCAGTCAGTGTTAAGTTCGTAGTAGTTTCGGCAAACTCAAGCTAATGTTAGGATAATTAACTTGTCAAAAGCTATTTACGACATTTAGTTGTTGGATAAATCATATGGCTTCATTGTGGCGTTTGTATCCAATTACGTGCAGGTATATTAATTTTTGAGCTTAAATATTATTCATATCCATTTTGGATGGTCAAATATTGAAGTTAAATGTACACTTGTAATTAAATTGTATAAGAAAACAATACATTTATGTATTTCTCAAGGGCAAAATAGGGGTTGTCATGATGCAGTCTTGCTCAAGAGCTACAACCGGGCCCCTAATCGTGTTATAGGATTCTAGGACCAGATTGTATGCGGTTCTGGTTATAGTTCCGGCCAAAAAATATTTATTTTTAGAGTTTGGGTGATGCTTTCAGAGCTTTCAAGTATATGCTGTTTTTGGAATTTCCGGTCAAACTGGTTTTGAAGTTGAAGATTTTAGTTCTGATTCATTTTGGTTTCAAGCTTTTTTCAAAATATGGAACCATAATGGTTGAAGATTGATCTCCGTTCCAGTTCAGTTTAATGCGATTTTTTAAAATATGACCGTACTAGAATCTTGACGTGACAATCCTAAATTGGTCACTGATTTTCAGGTCATGATTTCAAGTGTTTCATGTATATAGTAAGCACTCTACTAGTAGATAAACAACATGCAAGAGTGTCAATATAACTTAAAATTAAGTTCAGCGTTCAACCGATTCAAAAATTTGCCAAAGGACAAGACATCTCGTCGCATACTTCTTCTCAATATCTAGTTTTCTTAAACATCCGAAAAATGGTCGAGAACAATTCAATCCGGTACATTGGGATCAAAGTAGAAACCAAAACATACTCTATAATGTCAGGCTTTCTGGTTTCTCGATTATCTTGGCAAAAGTCTGGAGGAACGCAGCCAAATCAGCACCATAGATGATTCGGTGATCCCCGGTCACGTTTACCTGTAAATCAGAGTGAGACATAAAGTAAGATCCAATGCTTTTTATGGAAACTAAGCTATCACGTAATCTTTGTCATCTCATCATATTCCTCTACTAAGGTTAGTTTCTTAATTTACCAACCTTTTGCTGAATTAACCCCTGATTGATGCTTTGACTAATTGCACCACCTTGGAGATTTTGTACAGATCGCAAACTTAAATATTCTACAAAAAGTGGCTTTTCATTTTGTGGAGGGTTACGGTTCTCCTCTAACTTTACACTCTATTTTTACCTTCTTCTAACGTCATAAAACTTAAATGTTGCTCATTAATTTGTTTAATAATTACATAATTTTTTTAAAACGATGAACATAAGACATTAATTGAACCAATTATTGAAAAACCCGACACAACACGAGATAAAATTTGAGGGTAGAATTAAATGATGAAGATAGAATTACTTTTAGAAAAATAACCAAGAACACACAAAGAGGGACTCAAGTTTTCCTATAACTAGGCTACGACCTCCTCCCATGAATAGATACAGAGCATGAAAATATTGGGATAGGCATGCAACATCAAGTATACAATATATCCTACTTGTAAAACAAATATTAGGAAAATGCAATTTTTACATGTTATACTGATAAAACAATTACCTTCGGAGTTTTAAACATTGTAAATGTATCAACCCAGAAAAATTCAACTTACCAGCATTTTACTTTTCACACTAAAGAAACCATCGGAATCGGCAACAACAGTAGGCTTTGATGCTCCAACAGCCATTATAGCTCCCTGATACATTTGAAAAAGAGATTCTTAACACCAAACGTGTTTACATGATCGAGGGGATCTCTGTCAATTCATAGATAAAATGCAAATCTCAACCTGGCCAGGAGGCAGAATCGCATCAAACCTGTCCACTCCAAACATTCCCAGATTTGAAAGAGTAAAAGTTCCTTTGCAACATAATTTGTTTAATCAGTAATTTGAAAATGTATGCCAGAAAAAAAAAAAAGAATCTAGCTTTACAATGAAAACAAAGAGTGAACTAAGTAAAAAGCTCATATGCCACAACTAGCCTTGTAATGAAACCTGCAAAACACAAATCTCTACCCCAATGGGACGATATCAACCAATGCCCAAGACACTAAGATTTGTTACACGACCTAAAATAAGTATCTGGAAATGTTTTTTTCATGAGAAACGATTTATAATGAAAAACCAATTCATGAGAGAAAATGGGGGAAAGAACCCTTTTGAAAAAGTACAAACAATTACACTTAATCAGCAGCAAATCTTTTCCAATCAGAGAGAACTTCAGTAAAGGGATAGTTTCGAAAAAAACATTCTAAGCCCATTTATCAATACTAGAATTAGTGTTGTCAAAAATTGTTACTTGCCACAATATCTTCAAAAAGTATATGACTCTAAGTAGCCCAGACTAGGTCTTTGAAGGAATAAGGAAAGAAAATTGAGAAGAATGTAAAGTTTTTTTTTATGAAAACCTGAGTTGTACTCATGGGGCTGAAGTTGCTTAGCTCGAGCTTTCTCCACTAGCTCTTTCCAGTTTTGGGACAGAAGGTAAAGATCCAACTAAATTAGCAAATACAAAAGATAATATCAATCTTAACTGATCTCCAACATTAAAATTTAGATTGATCAAATCAATGACCCATCATATGACAGTATGTAGACTTAAAAGTAGAAACTCCTGCCTTATCTGCATCCTTGAGAACAGGAGTTATCAATCCACCATTGATAGCTACAGCCACTGCAATATTTATATTGCTATTGTATGTGAAGCTCTTCCCATCTTTGCAGCTAGCATTAACAACGGGATGCTGAGCAAGGGCCATTGCAGCAGCTTTTGCCAACAGCGCAGTCATTGTTACACCCTTTGGTTTCACCTGCAAAAATCAATTTTCCCATATACATTCAACGGGGCATAAGACAGCCTAATGCCTGTGATCTATGAGCTTCAGATTAGCCTCCAGAAAGATATTTATATAGTCCAATCAAGGCATGAAATTAAGAGAAATACCTTCTCATAGAGCTTATCCAGAGCATCCATGGTTACCGGATAACCAACCCGGAATGTTGGGACGGACAGACTTTCCATCATGTTCTTAGCCACTGCCGATTGCATTGTCGTGAATGGCACCACCGTGGAACCAGGGAGTGGAGGTGGGGCCGATGGAGCGACTTTGGATGGAGCGACTTTGGAGGGAGCAGTAGGTGTAGCCTGGGGAGGTCCGGAAGCCACAGCTGAGGCCACATTGCTTTTTGAAGGGGTAATGCCAGCGGCAGCCTCCACATCGGATGGGGTAATTCTACCGAATGGCCCTGTCCCAGCCACCGATTCGATCTTCACCTTGTGCTGCTTTGCTAGCTTCTTCGCATATGGAGTTGCAACAATCTTCCTCGGCCCATCTGAAACTGCTTTTGCTGGCGGAGGAGGAGGCTGAGCGATTGCTGGAGCTGGAGTAGTCGTCGCCGGCGGAGGCGAGGGGGCAATTACCGCAGCCGGAGGAGCTGATTGAGAACTCGCCTTTGCCTTCGCCTCAGCTATTTCCTCCTCAGTTTCAGCCAATAACCCAATCGGAGCACCAACCGGAGCAGTTTCCCCTTCTCCAACAACAATCGCGGCAAGAATTCCGTCGTAGAAAGTTTCAACATCCATGTCAGCTTTATCAGACTCGACTACAACGACACTCTCGCCTTTGGAGAGGACATCGCCTTCGGATTTGATCCAGGAGACGATTTTCCCCTCCGTCATGGTAGAGCTGAGTGCAGGCATGAAGATCTCCCGGATTTTGGATCGGACGGCGGGAACTTTGCGGCGGAGGTTGGTAGGTAGAGTGGTGAAGGAGCGTGCGGAACTCGGTGGAAGGCGCGGGGAGAGCGAAGAAGAAAATGAAAAGGCGGAGGCGTTGTCGGATATGGATAGCTTAGAGAGGAAGGGGGAGGCCATTGTATGAGACTCTCGATCTGGGCTAGAGAGAAATGGCGAGAATGAAACAATGGCAGCAATGAGAGAGAGAGAGAGAGAGAGAGAGAGAGTTAGAGAGCAGGAGGCGGAGAAGACGAGGGAGGAGCCTACAGCCTTGCTTTCATCGCCAACAAGTAACAAGTGGCATCTTCTTCAATCCGCCTTAATTTTCTCGTTGCAAATCTTACTCTAATGTGTTCTCTTGGTGCATGAACAATATTTACATTTATGTAACTTCTTTTTTGGTCGAGTAACAGTTTGAAAATTCTTCCGGAAACATGATCCAAAGTAGACATTTAATTGAACTCGAGATGAAGAACAAGACATAAAGAGATGTTTTTTCGAATTCAAAGCAAAAACATGGCCCAAAACCTGAAGTGGAGATGCAACTCAATGCCTGTATGATGTGAAGTCGGCACGAGGAACAGGATGTGAGCTTGTCAGAGGCCTCGACTCGTGAGTCAACTAGCCGATCAGACCTTGTTCTATCAAACACTTGGGAAAGGACTTTGCAAACTGGCTTAGTAAAAACTTAATGTGCATGTTTTTCATGAAATAGTTCCAACATAAACTCTCTCTTAAAACATTATTCGAAACTTGCATGAATCATTTCATAAAACACTTCAATTATTTTTTGAAACAACAATTCCAAATAAACAAATTACTGCAAAGTAACTCAAAAACTTATTTAAAATAAATAATTAATTTCTTAAAATACTTTAAAATCATTACGAGCCTTGTCACGATCACTTTCGTTCATCAACTTCCATTACATCTCACTCTTTTATTTGATATTCATTCATATCCACCTTATAAAGTTAACTATGATTCAAACTAAGAGTGATCTGGCTATTTGCGAACCTATTGGCCATTTCATTCACACTCGTCCATCTGCACTTAGGATCGTTAGCAACATTGCAATTGGGGACGTTCGGACACAGTGTACTTTGCAAAGTACCTTTGTGTCTCTCATTGGTTGGCTATGTCAAGCAGCATCGGATTCTCAGAGTCCACGGCTCTTCCGTGGTCCATGCAGCTCACCCCTCAATCAATTCAATAAATCTTCTTTCAACATTTTTTGTCCTGTTTGATTTTTTTGTGGGTTGACCAAATTCTTTGCAACTCTGTTTTCTCTGAATGAAAAAGACATGGTAGATCACTTTGGTGACCAGAAAACTTAAAATCAGAATGCATTTCCAATCGTTTCATTAGATGCGATTTTTTTTTGTATTATAATTTAGAGAACCTAAGAGAATCACAAAGACCTCTCTAATTACTCACATATTCAAAAGAGCTTCACGCATTTTCGAAGAAAGTTCGGACCTTTGAGAACAATCCTTTCAATAATTCGACTTTCAACTCATTATTTCTTTCTTTCATTCATTTTTTTTTTTATTTCTTTTCATCTTTTTACCATTCTTACTTTGTATGGATATGAATATATACTCTTGTTTCGATTGAAGTTTTTTTTTTGGCCAATGTCATATATACAAGTTTTACTCTGCTCGTTTTTTTTTTTTGGTGTCGTAGGAGAAGAATAATGCATAAGTTAGGAAATGATGACTTAGTAAAATTTATTTTAGGAATAAATAAAAAGAAAGTTGAATGCATATATTATGAGGGAGAGCTTACTGTTTAAATATGCATGCTATGGAGGAATTGCTACCAATTGTTTAAAATATATTGATTAAATATGCATGAGTTTGTTATCATAAAAAAGAGATAGATTGTTGGCTAATTGAGTATTCAATAAGTTTTTTTTGTTATTTTTTATGATAAATTTAATCAATTATTTTCATTGAAAATATCTTTTAGAAATAAGTATTTAATACTTTTAACATGTGTGTTCAAATATTTTTATTTTCGTTCAAATTGGAATTCGTTTGAGTTATTTTCATAAAACATTTATGTTGAAATGCTGTAGGGGTTGACACCTATGTTTAGGTCGACCAAACATGGAAATGTCAAGCTACTGTAAGGGTTGACTAGAATACTTTAGGTCGACTCAAACTTCAAAAGACAAATTTTTTTCTTTAACAACTTGTTGAAAGAGTTGACCGAAATGAAAAAGAGTACACCGAAAACTTTTCCAAAGCAAAAATTATAAATAGAAGAATGATAACTCAAAGAAATGATATTTTGGTTGAGAAAAAAGACGCGAAAGTGTTATCGAATTTTTAACTCACACATGTGTCCTTTCTCTTGAATTTTTATTTTTTGTGTGAGATTGTGCAAATTGTAAAATCACAACTCAGTTAAGTTCTAGTGTTTTATTTTCTAAGTGAAAATTGAAAAGTAAAGATGACGTCCTTCAAAAAGAAGAGTCGAGAAATAAGGGTAACGCTCTTCGTAAAGAAGAGTCATTGTAAATGTTTGATTAACACCCGAAAGTCAATCAAGTTTGTTCGAGATCAAAAAATAAAATAAAAATTCTTCAAGATATGGCCTTGAAGCGCAGATGTAAACAAAGATTGGTCGAGCCGCGTTAATACTTCAGTTGTCTTTCTCTAACTTTTTTTTTAATTTTAATTGATTAAATCACTTAGAAATTAGAATTTATAAAATCATGAAAAAAATTAGTAAACCTAAATCAATTCCCTCTTAGGTTTGAAATCGATTATGCACTCTTGAAGTCATCTAGTTGTTGGAGAACCAAGGGAGGAAAATGAAAATCTTAAGACCCTTTTGGAACATTTCATTTCTATTTCTGTCCATAACATCATGTTGTTTCTTATATCATAAAAATATATATAAAAAATACTTTTGTTCGTTTAATTGAAAACATGAATGCATGAACATAAATCATGGTTAATTATTGAACGTCCATATCCTCGAAATACAAAAGACAACTATAAACGATATATTATGCCAACATAGATACATTATTTAAACATGCAATTCCTACTATCTACAATGTAAGTCTTTGATGAGATAAAATACATGCATAATTATTTACTCATACTATTTAGTACTATCCAAATATACTTTGAGTAGTCATTAATATCAAATCATGTTATCAAATAATTACCACTTATTTTACCAGTTTTTCATTTTGTTATGTTCTTGAAAATGGGTCAAAAAGTCTTTTTTCAGAGAAAACTAAAATGGTAATTCAACTTATTTGAGGAATATATGATCTTACAGTTTCTAGCATCCCCTTGTTCATTCATAAGTTTATTATAATTTTATTAAAAAACAAAAATATGAAAATTTCTCAAGACTCTCGTTTGTAATGATTCTAAAAATTGTCTAGTTTCTCCTCATTTTTTTCCCAAAACCTAACATTTAAAAGATGATAGAACACACATAAATTTTCTTCCAGTGTCTAATTAATGCAACTCTAACTCAATTTACTTCTTATGACGTCTATTAAAACTTTGTACAAGATTTCAAATTCTGAAACTATTGTCAACCAACTTGCAAAACAATGGTATGGACGACCATGCCAAGTCGAGGTCAAGATTTGAAATTTTGGTGGCTGCATGTAATCGCTCGGCTGAGGTCAAATTTTGGAACTTTAGTGAACATATTGGATCGTACCAATTAAGTTGATATAGTTGGCAAGACTCATTAGAATCAATTTCAATAAGTTCGACATGGTTAGCATGTTAATTTTATTGAGTCAGTCATTCTTAATCTCGGCCTGACTTTGTCAATTAGTTTGTCTTCCTCGATTAACCATTTAATTTTGATCATTTGAAGCATTTTATTAACTTTAAATTAAAGAATAAATTTACATTTATCTTTTATTATATATTTTTATGTTACAAGTAGACGTGCAAAAATAATAATTGCTACAGTTGAAATACAATTAATGTTGTAGATTATAAAAATTAATTAACATGTTTACTCTACCAATTATGTCAATCATTATTTTATACATCAAGTATATTAAGAAGATAAATCTATCATTATTTTAAATTAAAATATTTTATGTTCCTAAACAAAGAAAAAGCAGATCAATACTTTTGTAAGAAACTCCACTTAGGTCGGTTAGAACCATCCATCGATAAAAGGTCGGTTAGAACCATCCATCGATAAAGATTTCTATTAAGTTTGAGGTTTATGAAAATCGAAAAAAAAACTACAGCAGCATACCCAAGCAAAGTTGAAAAGCCAGGTTTGGTTCAAAAGCCGGCTGACTGGTTTAGATTTAGATTTAGAGCGAACCGAATCTGACCGAAGGCACAAAATATTTATTTATTAAAATAGTAAGTCTACACTTACCCTCTTGTCATACTGCTGATGTGACATTGAGGTGAAAATTACACATAATTAAAATTTAATTATATTTATAATTATCTATTCAATTACATTATTCTTCTCTCAAAAAATGTCATTTCTTCTCTATCACGTTCCCCCTTCTCTTGCTCACGTCTTTCCCTCTTATTCTCTCTTCTTGCTCACATCTCTTCTGTTGCTTCCATCGCCTCCGTCTTCGCCCTCTTCTTGTAGGTTCATTTCAGTTTTAATTTTGTTTCTCATAGATTTAGTTTGTTTAGATTTTTTTTTTAATTTTCGTATCTTTTCAAACCATTTTCTGAAATTTCCAGCTCCGGTGTTCTTAACCAATCTACAATCTTCTTCCTGATATAACCATCTATTTAGCCGTTTTAACAACAAACAAAAAGGAAACGACAAAAAGGTATTTTTTTTTTGTTGGTTGATCTTCTGTATTCTTGAAATTTTCATTTATTTGATGTTGTTTCTGTATTTATTGTCGATGTCCTGTTTCTTTTTGTTTATATTTGAGTATGTTCTTTTTGCCTTGTATCGAACCTTGTTCTTTATCCTATTTTTTTCTAGTGTTCTTGCAATTTTGATTTTATTGTTGTTTCTCTATTTCCTTCTGTGTTTGTTGTTGTTATGGTATAGTCTGAATCTTGTGAATTGTTGTTTTAGTTTGTGATTGTTTTTTTAATATTTTGGTGATTTTATCAACAAAAATGGTCATGGAAATAGATAGCGCTTTGCTGCAAAATGAAACAAATGAAACTAAGACAAACAATTTGAATATTAAACCTATTAGAGATAAAATAGAAGAGCCCCAATTCGGAATGATTTTTTATACAATGGATGAAATGCTGAATTTTTATGTTTAAGTATAGCAATGTGATTGGATTTCCTGTATTGACAAGAAGTTCGACCAAAGATTCAGATGGAAATATCAGATGGATAACTTATGCTTCTTCTCGTTCGGGCTATTCACAGTCTACATCGAAAAATGCATTCAGAATGCATCCAATTTCCCGAACAAATTGTAAAGAAAAGCTTCGAGGAGCTTTATCTCCGGATGGAAAGTGGCGTGTTACTATTACTGTACTTGATCATAATCATGACTTGAGTCCCCAAAAAATCACGATATTACAAGCGTAACCGAATAATGAAGAAATATGTGAAAAGAAAGTTGGAAATAAATGATCGAGCAGGAATCAGGTCAAACAAAAACTTTAATTCTGTAGTAATTGAGGCTGGTGGACATGACCATGTTCCATTTATTGAGAAAGATTGTTATAATTTTCTTAGTAATGTTAGACAATTACGCCTTGGTGATGGAGATGTTGATGCGATTCAAAATTATTTTTTAGAAATGCAGTGTAACAATTCAAATTTCTTTTACATGATGGATTTGGACGATGATGAGAGATTAAAGAATGTATTTTGGGCAGATGAAAGAAGTAGAATTGCTTATCAAGAATTTGCTGATGTAGTCAGTTTTGATGCGACTTACTTGACTAACAAGTATGACATGCCTTTTGCTCCTTTTATTGGAGTCAATCATCATGGTCAATCAATTTTGTTTGGATGTGGCTTGTTATCAAATGAGGACACAAGTACATTTACATGGTTATTCCAATCATGGCTTTCGTGCATGCAAAATCATCATCCTAATGTCATAATTACATATCAAGACAAAGCAATGAAAAAAGCTATTGAGAAAGTTTTTCCTAAGACAAGACATAGATGGTGTTTGTGACATATCATGAAAAAACTACCTGAAAAATTGAGAAGTTGTCAATAATATGGTTCAATAAAGTCAACATTACAAAATGTTGTTTATGAGTGTTTGACAATTGAAGAGTTTGAAGATAAATGGAAGTTGTTTATTGAGAATTATGCCCTTCAAAATAGTATTTTGTTGCTAGAGTTATATAATGAGCGCAAACGTTGGATTCCAAGATTTTTAAAGGATACATTTTGGGCAGGAATGTCTACATTTTTAAACGTTGAAAAGACGACATTGAAACAGTTTGTAGAACAATACGAGAATGCGTTACGAAATAAAGTGGAAAAAGAAAATCAAATGAATTATAAATCATTCAATGCTAGAGTTCTTTGCATTACGCATTATGAAATAGAGAAGCAGTATCAAGATGTATATACTACAACAAAATTTAAGGAGTTTCAAGCAGAGCTTATTGGGAAAATGTATTGTGAAATAACACATTGTGATGATTCATTGAGAGTTTATACAATATCTGAAGATTTGAATGAAGAGTCAAAATGATCATGCTTCTTTACAGTTAAATTCAAGACAAATGAATCAAATAGCATTTGAATGAAGAGTCAAAATGATCAAGGAATAAAGACAAATGAATTTTCTAGCAAGAAAATCACATTAGCCTTAAAAGAAGACCCTCCAGGAATCAAATGTCATCATGTGCTTACTCCTTTTGTAGTTCGTGGTAAATGTAGACCACCGTTCAAGAGAAAACAATCGCAAATTGAAAGACTTAGTCAAACCAACAAAACTAAAAGAATTAGAAAAACCGAGAGCATTGTAAGTATATTTATTATGTTTTACATTTTCTTAAGTCATTATTAATTTTTTAACGAGTTGTTTTGTTATCAAGTTAGAAATCAAATAATAATGGCATCTCATGAGGTGGAACAAATAGGTGAAACAATTGTTGAAGATATGGAGGATTTGGTATCACACAAGAAGCAAACTTGAGATCACACCAAAGTGTAACGACCCGATTCCCGAGCCGCCGCTCGCTTGCTGTTTTTCTTACTTACTCACTTTACTTTCTTACTTGCTGGCGACCCGAGAACCGGTCCGTTACTGGGTTCTTACTTACTTACTTACATTGGTGGAACACTTTTTTCTTTAATTTCTAAAATAGTTAAAAGGAAAACCGTCAAATTTCAAAAATATATATTTCTTGTAAATAACGATTTGTGTTCCACCTTTAAAGTAAAATACATAATCATTTAATACCTTAAAACGTACAGCGGAAGACAATTACTTCAACTTAAAATACATTCATTTTCAAAGGCTTTGTAATCCATCACTCCAAAATAATATATACATTTTAATTACATCTTCAAAACATTTAAAACATTTGTGATATAACTTTGTGTGTGTCATGCATCACTCCCCGTCGGTCATCACTCAATAAACTGTATCATTTGGACACTCTTCTGCTCTAACTCCTTGATCAATCATTTGCACTCATTCATCCATTACATTCCCTACATTGCAAAGCCTAAACTATAAGCCTAAAGCTCAGTAAGTAGCATAACTATAAAATGCAATGCATGAGTATGCTATTTTGTTAAAACAATGCACAATTTCATTTCGTTCTTTATTGTGTTATTCTTGCTTATCGATCCAGTTTTCCACCTCGTGGTTCTACCCAGTCCTCGCGACCGAGCTTTTCACCTCGTGGTTCTACCAGTCATTTACATTTTCGGCTTTTCATGTTCTTAACTCATCGAAGACGAAACAAAATTGGCGTCTCATACCACCAATCATATCTCGTTTACCTCCAACTACGTTGTAAAACCATGCATGAAAATAGTGTTAGCTTTAAAAGTATGTTTAAAGTAATCAATTGTTTTTCATGATAACTATGTAAGATGAGCGTGAAAGATAAAATAAACTCTTTACAATGTTTATATTAGACTTATCTATTCATGAGAAATACCCTTTTTGAAGGGTACAATTAAAGTCTAACAATTTGTTTAAGTTCTGCAGAATTTTCATATATATATGCAGTTTGTGTCGACCCCTAACTTGTTTTTGTCGACCCTTCGCTTAGTTTGTGTCGACCCATAGATTTTGTGTCGACCCTTGTACAATCCAGAAACTCAGCTTTACATAGAGTTTGTGTCGACCGATAAGAAAATCCAGAAGCTCATCCTTTCAGTGATTGTGTCGACCTTACAACATTTATGTTGACCTCTATTCAAAACAAAGGCGAGTCATTGCAAATGTGTCGACCCACTCATAAATCTTGTGTCGACCCAAAAGGCAGTTTAGCCTTCAGCGTGCAATTATGTCGACCCATTCAATAAGGTTATGTCGACCCCAGGCTTTCTAAGAGAAGGATTCTTCAAGGTTATGTCGACCCATCCAAACATTGTGTCGACCCCAACAATTTCCAGAGACGAATCTTTTAGTGTTTGTGTCGACCCCAACAGTTTTTGTGTCGACCCAGCTTTTCCAGAGAAGGATTCTTCAAGGATTGTGTCGACCGCAAAAACATTGTGTCGACCCCATCAATTTTCAGAGAAGATTTTGCGTCGACCCCAACAACTTTGTGTCGACCCAAATTGGCAGATCAGCACCAACGGTCAGAATATTCTCAGCGGCTATATTTTTTATGTGTCTACCGGCTAGTGCTTGTGTTGACCCCAACAACATTTGTGTCGACCCAACTGGATAGAGTTGCAGCAAATCTATAAATAGATGAAGCGATCTCATCTGAAGAAAGAGATTTTTGACAAAGAGAAAAACGCCCAAACTTTGCCAATTTTATTTCTCAAAATTTTACTCTCTCAAATCCTAGTACCTAAACTTGTATATCATTCTTGAGATTGAGTGAGTCCGTTTATTAAAAACCGTACAAATTGTAATTTGTTCTTAGAACGATTATTGTAAAAGGGGTGACACTCCTTCAAGAAAAGAGTCATTGTAAAAGGGGTGACGCTCATTCAAGAAAAGAGTCAAAAGGTTTGGTTGACACCCGTAAGTCAATCGGAGTGAAGCTCAAGGTTTGAGCGATGAAGATCTTCCGCTAAACTCTTATTTATCTGTTTAAGTATTCTGCACTAGAGTTTAGAAATAACTAAACAATTTGCACGAACTTGACTTAGTAAACGAAAAAGTTTAGTTAACCTAATTCACCCCCCTACTTAGGTTAATCTCGATCCTACAAATAGTTCGTTCATATTTTGTAAAACTATGATGCATGACCATGTGACTATGAAACATTACTTAAATCACATCAAACATAATATGAAAACAAGCACACAACACACATCAAACATACATCCTAATCTTTGCAATGCAGTCCCACTTAAGGGTCAAACAATCTTAATACTAACTTACCTTCGTAGCTAGATTGAGTTGATCTACTTGAGTCCCCCTTTTAATCCAATCGATGACCTAAACCTACAGATCATTTAAGGATGAGAAATCGGGTAACATGACTTGTTTTATGACATAAAGTCACAATTTACTATTCCAACTTTGAACAACTATAACTTCCTCTATATTGATCCATTCGTAATGCTACGGGTGTCAAATTATTCCTTAAAGAGTCTACTATAACTTCTTAAAAGATACCAAATTCACAAAACTAACGTAGCATAAAATATCGATCAATGTTGACATAATAGTGAGCATGCATCTCTGAAAACCAAGGACCAGTCGACCCAACCTATAAGGGGTCTACCTATGCTGACAAAACAGAGAGCATGCATTTTTAAATCGAGAATCGGTCGACCTAATCAATAAAATGGACGACCTAACTTACAAAACGGTCGTCTGAATTCCTCTCTCAGTTTCGGTCTACTAACTTACAACATCCATATCTTTGTCTAAAAAGCTTCAAATTGAGTAATTCAAACGGCTATAGATCACTATAAGAGTCTACTTTAACTCTTATGAAGGACATAAACTCAAATTCGTGCTACAATTTGACCAAATCTCAAAAACCCTAACCTTGCACACAATCAATTGATTTTCTAACAATCTACATGAAATCCTTCATTTTTATCCATCAATTCAACCAATATCATCATATTATCCTTACTGAAACTAAAAGAAACTCAGAGGTTAGAATAATACCTTGAACTTCAGCTTCCACAAAAACTTCAGAGTTTTCCACTTCACCTCTCTTGAGATAACTAACTTTCTTACTCTTTTCTCTCATAATATCTCTTTTCTTTCTCAATCTCACTCTCCCCTTGTTCAAGACATGATAACTTAAAGTAAAATATGGAGAAGGAGTCGTGCTGGTAGGGAAATGACGGACCATGCCTTCTTATCTCTTTAATTAAACAAAAATCAATGTTTCTCTCACGTCCATCCATCAGGATTCTCCACGTTTTGGCTGACTTTTCAACTCAAATCGGGAAAGTGTCGACCGCTCGTCCATGGTGTCGACCGAATCTATTCCCGAGAATTATTTGTGTTGACCCCTCCTCGATTCTAGGGTCGACCAAAAGTATACAATTGTGTCGACCCCTCCTCGATCCTGGGGTCGACCGTTAGTACTTCGGATGGTTATATTGTGTCGACCACTCCTTGATCCTGGGATCGACCGAAAGAGTTATATTGTGTCGACCCCTCCTTGATCCTGAGGTCGATCGAAAGGGTTATATTGTGTCGACCCCTCCTCGATCCTGGGGTCGACCGAAAGTATTCCTAAACACTTAGAAGATTTTCTAACCCTTCCGAATAACATCATTACTTATACCCCTTAAACCTTATTTTCTTCATCACATTCAACCTTATTTTCTTTATCACCTTCAACCTACTAAATTGCTAACATCAACAATACTTTAATTCTTCAATATTTACCCAACATTCGCAAAACAAATCTTAAACACTTTCATCTTAAAGTCACAAAATTATAAAATAAAAATGAGGGTTGTTACACAAAGCAAATTTGCACAAGATGATTTTGTATAATCTATTATCTTAACCAATTATTAAATTTTTGTTATTTAACATATCGTGAGATATTATTTGGTAAGTTTATTATGATTTTGGGAAATGTTCATGATTATGTTTTTGAGGATCCATTCAAGTAGTTGATGACTTTGATGGGACTATATTTTGTACTTGAGCTATAAAATTTAGAATCTAACGACTGCAGGCACCATCATAATCAAAGATTTTGATATAGTTTTTCTTCCTTATTCGTGAAGAATGAGAAGCATTTAGAAATAAGTTATTTGATAACAACAAATTCATTTCACTCAAATGTCTATTTTTCAATACAAAGAAGGTCAGGACAATGGAGATTGCTAATGGTTTATCAGAGTTTCAAATCATCTTCCAATCATTGTAATGCAAATTGTCCAATCGGAGGAATTTAATTTTCTTGATCAAATTGTCGGCAAAGCATTAATTGTAGCTGCTGGAACACAAATCAATGGTTGAGCTTTCAGAAGAGTTAACCTTGGACCTTTCGAGTTTCTAATGCAAATACCTGTAAATAAGCCAACCCCAATTTCATTTTTGTGTTCTATAAAATGTTTTTCAGTAATTGATTCCATAAAATTGAAAATATTGGATATCGACCATTAATTTAAGGCTGCTCAATTAAGTCCATATCTTCCATATGAGAACGACCTCAAATATGTTTGATAATTCATATGAGATGACTACTGTATTTCCTTTCATAATCCGAATAGAACTTAGGGGATGAAATTTAAAAATTTCTGTTTTCTATCAATGACTGCAGATTCCAAGGATATGCTTTCTGGGAAGAAGAAAAAAAAAACATGAAATTATGAAAGAAAATGGAGATTCAACAAGTAGTTTCACTAATCTAATTCTATAGGATTTCAATAATTTTCATGTAGAACCATGAAATTAGTAGCTTCTTCCCCAATTTCATCCCGCCATTAATAGAGTTCGAGATTGGGGCAAAAAGCATAATAAATGGAAACATTAATAATTGAAAATATAATTCTGAATTTGAAGGTATCAATGAGCTCAATCAAAAAAGTTCGTCTATTATCAAAATGGTCGAAAAAGTAATAATCAATCAAACGAGAAACATATAAAAAAAAAGAGACGAAAAAGACTGCACAAGGGTCAAGAATATGAGAGCCGGAAATTTCAGAAACTGGTTCGAAAAGTTACGAAAATTAAAAAAAAAAAATCTAAACAAACTAAATTTACGAGAAAAAAAATTAGGAATGAAATGAACCTATAATAAGAAGGCGACGACGGAGGCGATGGAAGCAACAGTGGCGGTGGCGTTGTCGTTGGCGAGGTAGAGAGACGTGAGCAAGGAGAGGGGAACGTGACAGAGAAAGAAGAATATTTTTGAAAGAAGACCAATATCATTGAATAAAAAATTATAAATATAATTAATTTTTAATTAAGTGGAATTATCATTTCAACGAGGCAAGAGGGTATGGCAAGGGGTAAGTATAGACTTACTATTATTAAAATAAAAAAAATTAAAAAGAGCAATAACTATGTTACAGTTCACATCGTTTCATTGTCCTTGCCACACTCGAAGCCCGCCATCTCTCTCTCGTCAGGTCAGGAAAGTGGGGAAAATCCGGAAGGGAAAGAAATCCAGCCCTAACCCTAGATTTTCCTTCGATTCTGATGGCTTCTGATTCCGATGATTATCGTCGTAAGCACCGCCAATCCGCTTCCGATGACGACGCGGAGAAGTCTTCAAAGCGCCACAAACACCGTCACTATCGTAGCCGCCACCGCCGTCGTCACAGAAGTAGTAAGCACGATGAGAAACATAGTCGCGATGATGATAAATTTGATATCTCTGACCCTATTCCTCCTCTTGCTTCGAATGGAAATCAGCTGGATGACGAGTTGGAGGAAGGTGAAATTCTCGAGGAGGATTCGTGCGCTGGTAAAGAGGGTAATGCGAGGTTACAGGCGAATTGTGATGCTGTTGAGAATGAAGGTGATGAAACTCATCGTCAGGCTGACGGGCCAAATCTGGTGTGTTTTTTTTGTGTGCTCAAAGTCGTTAGTTTATTTCTTCTTTATCCATTTTACTCATGTTTGGTTCTTGAGAAATTGACGATTAAGATAGAAGCATGTGATTCCAAAATTGTATTCATTTGCTTTTTGCGAATATATAGCAGTTTTGTGTCTTCAATTCCACTAAGAAGTTTTCATAGATATCATTAATATCTTTTCTCAATGATCGTTCAGGTATTTTTGGTCTTCCCTTTTTCAGTTCTTGCTTCACTGTATTGTTGTTGTTTTTTGTTTAAGAAATTGGTTAGAGGATGTGAGTTAGTGTCTCATGTATATCTGTGTACCTGCTTTCAATGCACGATCATGAATGAAATTCCAGTGAAGTTTTCTAGGCGTCACAGTGAAGAATGGTGCTTACTTTAATTTGTAAGACCTGATTAACAATTTTTTTCATTAAATTTATTCTATTTTCACATGGGTTCTTTGTAGCAAGCTACTGCTCTTATCTCTTCTATATGTTATTTATAGGTACACAGCTACGGGGATGCTCTATCTGATGGGGATACTAATATATCAGTGAAAGAGCTGGGCATTCCTATGAAACAAATTTCATCAAGAGATGAAAACTGTATCAAGGGCTTGTTCCACAATTTGACATTGGACAAGGATGACAAAAGAATTCATGCCAGTGTTAAAAGTCAGGCAGGGTTTCGAGTCCGCAGGAAGGAAGGGTCTGATTCTCCATCACAATCAAAATTTATGTTTGGTTCCGAAGACCTTGTGAATGGCGAGTTGGGCCTCGAATCTCACGAGAGTAACCATAGGCGGCATAAAAATGTTAGTTCTCCATGTAAAGAAAACATTAAATGGAGGAGTTACCGAGATGGGAAAAAAACTGATGTTGATGGAGGCAGATCAGAACACATCAAGGATAAGTCATCTGAAAGCACAGATGACAGGTATGAGACTTTGGTGCATTCTCCATGTCTTAGGGAACGTCTCCATGCTGTTCATCAGACCAGTGGATCAAATGGCTCTTCAAAGGGAAGATCTCGTTCACGAGGGCTTGGAGAAGATGAGGCTTGGTCAAAGAGAAGTCGACATAGTGGTTTGGATACCTCACCTTATGATGATAAAAGTAAAATCGAGAATAAGTTGGATGAACAGATGATTTTAGTCGTTAAAGAAAACAACAAGTCATATGGAAGAGATACAAAAGAGAGGAGGAGCGAGGAGAGAGATATTGCTAGAGACTCGAAAAAGCTAATTGACAAAACTAGACTCAAAGACAGAGAATCGAGTAGATATAACAATGAGGAGAAAGAGCGAGAAATTAGCAGAGATAGGGAACAAAGTAAACATGACATCGGAGAGAGAGATCGAGCTGGAAGTAGGGACCGGAAGAGGGATGCATACCCAGTCAGAAATGGAGAATATGGTGCAGATAAATATAGGGGGAGAGAGAAGGAAAGAGGTAGAAGTAGGGACAGAGGATCAGATAGAGATAGTAACAAGGAAAAGGAAAGGAAGTGGAGCACTGAAAAGTTAAGGTTTACAGATAGAGACAGAGATCAAGAAAAAGAAAAGGAGAAGCGAAGGGAACAAGATCGAATGAGGGGTAGAGAAAGGGAATGGGAAGGGGAGAGGGATAGGGATAGGCGGAGGCAAGAGGGTAGAAATAAAGAAATAGATAGGTACCAGGAAAGCGACCGGGAGAAGTTTGCACATCTTAAAGCCAGCCATAAGAATCAAGATTGGCACAAAGAATCTAGATCGTCTCGACATGATAGGAGTGAATACAACCTGGATGAAATCAGGAAAGATGATTCAGAAACTCTTACTAGTTATAAGAAAAAATCATTTGAAGGGGACAAAAAAAAAGTAACAAGGTACATATTTTATTGTATCAATTTTATGTGTAGGATTGGTGGAAAAAGACTTTTCTGTCTCAAGTACACATACATGTACACACATGGACATGAACTTTTCATTTTGTGTTTATACACCATTTGTTGGTTGCAGCAATCAAGACAGGGAGGAAGACTATGAGGACATGGTAGACCTACAGATTGTTGATCAAGAAGAGAAAGATCTCCACAGAATCGAGGAGAGCAAAATACAGAGGTTGGCTATCCTTGAGAAATACAAAAATCGGCAGTTAGAAAGCCAAGCTCAGCCTGTTTTAAAGGAAATGAAAAATGGTACTTATGGTTTTTTATATGCCCCACTGCGTTGAACTTAATTTGAATGGTTTGCTTTTTAGACTGCTTGATCAAAAAGATTATGCTGATATTTTCATTATGACTTTGGAAATTTGTCTCAAACTTCATCTTTCATGTCATCTTGGTTTTAAAACCTGAGTAGATATTATAATTTACTACTGCCCTTTTTATGAAACCTCTCTCAATAGCTCATTAAGTGGGTGTTTTAAAACCAGACTAGGCATAATTTTTGTAGGTTTTTTTTTAACCACGCTCCCTATATCTGATTACGTGGGTGGATATGCTTTTTCTAAATCCCACCTCATTCGATTCTATGCTAGAATGCCATCTTTTATGCTTCATTAGCTTTCCCACCAAGAAATAATTTTTTTGTCCAAAATCATATTTATCTGGAATACTTTCCCACTTCTTTCCATCATTCATGTTTAGATATTGTATTCTTGGTGTTGGATTCAAGAGAGACAAACTAAGCATGGGGTTTCTCATTCAGCCGTACTTAATGCTGTGGTTATAACCAATTAGCCATCGCAAATCTATTTTATGCTAATTATATGTTTGCAGAAAAGTGAACCTTCTTTTTTACAGTGGTTACTAGATATATGGTGCTTTCTATTACATTTGTGCTGCATCCACATGTTAATGTTTGAGGTGTATGTAACCGTCTATCATTAAAGTTTATTATGACTTGTACTTTTGACCTCACAATCGCCATAGTTCAGTTTTTCATGAAGTAGAATTTATGTTTGGTGTCCAGAAAATGAATCTGCTGAAGGTAAAGAAGCATCAGTCTCAGCTGCATTGGAAATAGTAGATGGTATTGTTGACAATGTTGCAGATTCATCTTTTGCTGTGGAAAAATTGCCTTCACAAAATGAAGTTTCTACTTCGGGAAGAAATTTTGTGGTCAGGGAACTTGGTGAGGGCACTCCAAAGGTACGTCTTTTTTCTTGTGAATTATTTTCACATTTGACGTGTATCTGCTGTTACATTGTGCTTCTTTTGAAGTCATCTGTTTTAATGCATGTGCTTTACTTAAGCTGCTTTGGTTTTTTATGTCTTCTTAAAATATTGAATTTGTTGTCGATGCAATCTGGTGTACTTTAGAATGTAATATGTTGGTTTCGAAATTTGTGTAGAGTGAGAGATCGGATGAAATGTTGTGTGATGACATATTTGGAGATACACCAACTGCAGTTCGTAAAATGGTATGCTGTCTATATCAAGCTTTTAATAATATACTAAGTTGCCATCATCCTTTCACTCCCCCATACTAGGATCTTGTTGAGTGATGAAATATTTATTAGTAAATAAGTTTGCAAGCCATTGGTACGGTTCCAATCACATAGAAATTCTTCTAAAAATAGAGCTCATTCATTTGGCAATACACAATTACACTTAGGGAGTTCGAGAGCACTTACTCTCCACAATCACATTTTCTTTTCAGAACACTAACTGCCTACCCACTACAACATCCTTTCCTATTTCTTCTCTACCATTCTTAACCACCCATAACTGTTAAACACTATTGTAATCATGCAACATACTTATTCAACAAATAGATAATATACCCCTTTAACAATAAAACCACAACTATGATTTATAACTCCTCATATTTGTAAAACACAATGGAGGTGCATCAGCCATCCAAGTTATGCCAATAGTATATATACTATTGTAATTGTGTCAAAATGACGCTGCTTATAATCCAGTGTTGGAAAAAGTCTTTGTGATTGCTTTACCCATTGTTGGAAGGTTTGATTTGAGTGATTCTGATGCTGACTCAGATGTGGTCAATTAAATATTACTTTTCCCTCCATGTTGATGTTTTTAGACTAAAAAACTATAAGGAATAAGGATTTCATTATATTGTATTTTAATAGATTTCCTTTTATAGTCTGTACGAAAGTAAAAACTCTTGAAAGTTTTATTATACAATTTTCTGTTATTTTCAGGGAAAAGGAGATGGCTTACAGATTGAAAGAAACGGTCTTCATGATAATTGGGATGATGCAGATGGGTATTACAGTAAGTTCTGCCTTATCATGTTTAAATTTGACGTGAGCGCTTCGTTTCTATCCTCACACATTGCCATTGAGGAGCCTTTTATGAGTATATGAATAATTGCTTGTGTTATATTTGTTTACTGTTCATATTTTAACAACTTTATTCTCTGATTCAAGAGAGTTAATTTTATAAATTGAAATCCCAAAGGGTTTTTCAGTGGCAGTCAATATTAATATATATTTTTATCTATTTGCTACTCATAGCAAAAGACAATGCTGTATTTTGGTGCTGTTTGCAATGATTTCTCATTTTGCTTAATTATTGTTTATATATACTATATTCTCTTTCTAATTACATATCTTATCATTTTTAGGCTACCGTTTTGGGGAGGTATTTGATAATAGATATGAGGTCACTGCTGCCCATGGGAAAGGTGTCTTTTCAACTGTTGTTCGCGCAAAGAATCTTAAGATGGGTAATGGTGAACCAGAAGAAGTGGCGATAAAAATTTTACGTAGTAATGAAACTATGTATGCCCTTCCTGACTTGGTGCTCATCTGGCCAGATTTCCTACGGATATCCTATTGTTTCAAGGTATTGATGTTGTCTCTTGTTGTGTCCAGGTACAAGGCTGGTTTGGAAGAGCTGGTCATATTGAAGAAGTTAGTAGGTGCCGATCCAGATGACAAGCGTCACTGTGTTCGTTTTCTTTCGAGTTTTAAGTACAGAAATCATCTTTGTTTAGTTTTTGAATCTCTTCATATGAATCTCCGTGAGGTTTTGAAGAAGTTTGGACGCAACATTGGTCTTAAGTTAACAGCTGTGAGAGCATATGCTAAACAGCTTTTTATGGCACTAAAGCATCTAAAAAATTGTGGTGTTCTTCATTGTGACATCAAGCCAGATAATATGCTGGTAGGTTTCTTACTTGTGTTTTTCTTTTTGTGTTTTTAGTTGGCTTTGCTGATATATTTTTCATGTTGCTCTGCCAGGTCAATGAGGGAAAAAATGTTCTGAAGCTTTGTGATTTTGGTAATGCCATGTTTGCTGGCAAAAATGAAATCACACCATATCTAGTCAGCCGCTTTTACCGTGCTCCTGAAATAAGTAAGTTCTTCCTATGTCTCATTTTTCCTGCGGATCCATCTGTTTCATAAGTTCTTAGATTTTTCGTAAAGTGTTTACCTGAAGTAGCCTGATTCTTTGGTTGTGTATTTGTTGCAGTTTTGGGGTTACCATACGATCATCCAATGGATATTTGGTCTGTCGGTTGTTGTTTGCATGAGCTTTACACAGGCAAAGTTCTTTTTCCTGGTCCAACAAACAATGACATGTTGCGTCTTCACATGGAATTGAAAGGCCCTTTTCCAAAGAAGATGCTTCGGAGGGTGAGTAAATGCTATCATCCAGATTGTTTGGTTAGCGTTTTTGTGCCGAGATTGTTACAAGACTTGCTATTTTCAAAGTACTTCTCTTGAGTTTAGTATTTTGGCTCTCATTGTCACAGTTGTGTTTTTGCAGGGAGGATTCTCTGATCAACATTTTGACCAGGATTTGAACTTCCATGCAACAGAAGAGGATCCTGTTACTAAAAAGGTTGGGTGTTGATGAGGATGTTCCTTTTTCTAACTTGGTGCCAGTTAGATAGTTTAATTTCAGTGTTACTATCTGCATTTGGCCTGCTGTCTAATGTCATTTAACTTCATATTTCTCCATATTTAGGCAATAAAGCGGATAATTGTCAATATCAAGCCCAGAGATATTGGATCAATTATAACAGGATATCTTGGTGAAGACCCAAAGATGATAAACAATTTCAAAGACATTTTGGACAGAATTTTTGTTCTGGATCCTGACAAGAGAATGACAGTATCGCAGGCATTAAACCATCCTTTCATCACGGGAAAGTGAGCTATGTGGCTACTTTTCTAACACCAAATTGTGACCTAATTCTGTATCTAATCTTTGGTCATTCCCCTTCTTATCTGTGATGGCCTAAGAACCTTTGGCACAGTTGTGGCGGATTTCAGTTCTGAAGGATCATATTTGGTCAGAACTACTCTTAACTGGCGGGTTCTAACAGTGGAATGTACTGTTTCTATTGTAAGACAACTCGTTGAAGACATTTATTTCCCCTTGTAAACATTGTTGTTTATGGTCATTGAAAAAATAATTTTCTCTATTTCCTTTTCTTGTCATTGTTATGATACCTTTAAAGCTGGAGTTTAGCTTGGCCAAAAAGTAGTGAGAAATATATGAATTCTCCTCATTTGGTAAAAACATTTGCGAGCCTTATTAATATGGAATGGTTGTTTTCTGTTGATCTACTTATCCTACTTTGTGAGTTTTTTGTGGTGATATTACACTTAGAGGCTTGCAAGATTTTCCTTGCATCCTGAATTAGTCTTTGTTCTCTCTCGAAACATAATATTTTAATTTTTCAGGCTCTCAAGATTTCTAACACAGTTTTTCCTTCAGGATCTTCCACTGCTTTGAGGGAATCCTCCAGGGTTTAGATGACCTAAAGGCACCCGGAGAAGGTACCTTGGTTTGTATATTGGGAGAAAATTTGGACAGTGTTGACTTTACATATATAACACCAAGTCTATTTCGTCTGATACACCTTGTTAGGACTTTATTAATTTATTTTTTAGGATCCAAATAGTGTTACTTTCATCCATAGAAGTTGTGCTACTTTACTCGCCAGAAAACTGGATCTTATAAATTAATTTTTGATTTTCTACTGACTCGTTACTTTTCTGTCAAATGTTGTATTTTGAATTGTTTTATTGGATCTGGTCTAAGAAGATAGCTTTGTCTTTCTTTTGAACATTTTGAGTTTCAAGTACTATTAAAAGTACCTTTTTCTATCTTGTTCTTTTCTGCCCAAAATTTTCCTCCACTACTCATACAATAGCTTTTGATTGTCTTGCTGGTATTTTCTTGAAACCTATTGTTGCAACATCTGCTTTGCATCAGTGTTTTCTGTTTTTTATATTTATATTATAAGCTGTATCCTGATGAGGTTGCATCGTATCTGATCCATGGTATAGTATTATGGACGCATTTTCTATGGAGGTTAACTGCTGCAAAGACTTGATGTAACGATCAAGTAAGTAAATATTTAAGCTACGAGCTCTCCATCGTGCATTATATGTTTTTTAGTTATTAGGAAGAGATGATTGTGACGCTTCTTCTCGCCTTTTAGGGAAAAAGTTGCTATCATTGTTCTACTTATGTAAGTATTCTATATTCCTAGTTATTGTTCCTTATATATTCTGATGTTTAATTACATTGTTTTTTAAAATTGTGTATCATCTGCGAGTCATGACCTAGAAATGACTTGCTGTTGTCAAAAGCCCCATTTTTGTATTAGCCAGAATACGATTGCTGTTGTCATGAGCTAGAAAAAGTTGCTATCATTGTTATACTAATGTAAGTATTCGTTTTCATTGTGTTATATCTTCTATATATATAAACTGTTACACTCCTTGCATTGTTTTGGTAATGTCAGAGTTGTTAATTTACATTTTAAAAGTGTCTTTTTTTAGCATAACCAACTGCATATATGCATTTTTTGGTTGCTTGGAATACCTATTTTCTTCAGCTCATTTTTGGTAAGCCTGCTAAAGCATTAGGTCGATGTCACTAGAGATTAGAAGCATGTTGAAGCCTCATAAGAATGATACCATGACTGCTTTATTAGATTGTTTGCTACTTTTTGGTGTCGTAACTCCCACTTGGTTTTTCAGTTGGGTACTTGCGAGACAAATTATACATTTACGCCCTTTGAATGAAATGGGGAAGGCGTTCCTTTGTAATTTACTTTGTTAATATGACTTTGTAATGCGTTGATGCAAGTTATTTATTTATTTTTATTAGTTATTATCGATTAATTAATGATAACCTTAAAATGGTAAAGTAGCAAAACACGGCTCCATGTGGTTAAATGATAGTAGAATATTATTGTATGAAGCTTCTACTGTTCTTGCAAGCAATCCGAGATGGTATTTTCTTGTCTGTTGGTGGATCGAGCGGGCGGGGAATGAGTTGTGCGCCAAATTTGTTGGAGCATGTACCGTTTGGGATGAGAAAGCTCTTTTTTCTCTCGTTTTATTTTTGGTATTCACTGTTGGTTGGTTATTGGTAATGATACTGAATAAGTTTAATATAATGTTTATCATTATCATGCATAAGTAACATAATGTTTATCGTACCCAAGGCTGCCCCAGTGGATGCGTTGTTGGCCATGTTTATAAAGTTGTGAGTTCTCATGCGGTAACCATGTAATCCTTCAAGAAGCTGTGTTGTAGAAATGATCACTAGACTTGTGGTCTCGATTGATTTAATTTAAAAAAGCTGAGCATAAGCCGATATTGTCATGAGCGGATGAGTAGACGTCAGCGGAATCGTGATTTCATTTTTATTCCAGCTCCCATTTGTTCAATTGGGTGGTTTGGAATTAGCATCTCACCAAATAACTCGGTGAATCGTAGGTGAACATCATTTTCTAATTTGACTTCTTCACGAGTCAATTATGTTATAATTTACTCTTTTTTTTTTCTTTTTTAACGTTCCTTGCCTCATTTTTCTTAATTTTTGCATAACCATTGATCAAACCAGAACAAACGAGTCAAAGTAACATCAATCAGTCGTCTACAAGACGTGTTAGCGAGCAAGCGGCAATGGCTGGTTTTAATTATTTGCTTGGTCAAGAGCGCACATTATTATTAGACGTTAGGTTTGAAACTTCAAAAATGATGGCTTGCGCAATAACTCAAGGCCAATTGACACATTCACAAGTAAATCATCCCCCCAGTGCCGGACCCAAAACGATCCTTGAAAAGTAATGGAAGATGTCTGAGAGAGGGGCCTACAATGTGAATTACTCGCGTGACGGCTATTTTTCTAACTAGTTTATTGCAACGTAGTAGGACCAAGTCACGCCTTCCAACTCCTTCCGTTCGTTCTCCGTAGAAGGTTTGACCGGACCTCCTCTCCCACGTACAAAATAGCCATCTTGTCTTTCCCATTTCTCACCTACTCTCTCTCTCTCGTCTCCAACATGGGGAGGAAGCTTGATGCTTTGCTGGGGAGAAGACGCTTCTTCTACTCCTCCAAGCTCAAAGCTCTTCTCAATCTCTCTCTTTCTCGACTCTCTTTTCTCAAGAACCGATGCCATGTTCGACATTTGCATGCTCGTTCCGACGTGCTTCAGCTGCTTCATCTCGGCCACCATGAACAAGCCCTCCTTCGCGTACAAGACTCTACTCTTTCTGTTTCTTCGACATGTATCATATTTTCGGAGATTAATCGTGCTTAACCAGATTTTGGTCGGGTGCTTGACAGATTGAGCTAGTGATCAAGGAGCAGAATCTGTTTGACGTTTATGTCATGGTTGAGAGCTATTGCAATCTCTTACTAGAAAGAAGTAATCTCCTTGAAAGACAAAGGTGGCTATTTCTTTCTCTCAGCATAGTTTCAGATTGAATCACGAGTTTTTGTTTCGTTTATTTTGATTGATAAGAGTTCTTTTTTGGGTTTCATGTTGACGCAGAGAGTGTCCCGATGAACTTAAAGACGCAATATCAGGACTCTTGTTTGCATCTTTTAGATGTGGAGAATTTCCAGAACTTCTGCAAATCCGACGAGTCTTTGCCTCTCATTTTGGCGATGAATTCACTGACCATCCGGATCAGTCGAAGAATAATTGCAGCGTAAATCCAACGGTAATTGGAGAATAAATAGATAACTTTCCTGAATGACGAGAAACCTCGAGTATAATAGAGGATTTTGGTCAGTTACAGATGACGAATAATTAAAATAAGTTCAAACGAATGTCAATGATTGTATGTAAAGATGGAAATAGTTTTACTGATTCTGCAGATGATTCAAAAGCTATCACCAAAGCAGCCAAACTTGGAAACGAGAATGAAGATTTTGAAAGAAACAGCGTCTGAGAATCGCATTGCACTGCAACTCGACCAACAGTGTGAAGATCTATCGAGGGAATTGTCGCAAACAAAATCAAGCAAAGGACGAGAAGACGAGAGCAAGCAGCGCTCTGAAGTGCATGGAAGTGATTCTTTGCTACAAACAATAACAGATGAAGGATATTCAGCAGGAGATGCAGCTCAGGCAACGTATTCAGCAGAGGCGGCACCAGCAGTGGCCGAGGTCTCTTGTTCAGAATCCCAAGGCCCTAGAGAAACGCTCAAGTGTGAGCTGAAATTGGGTTCGGGAGTGAAGGGAGATGATGAAGTTACATTCAGTGAAGGGAGCCAGAATGAAGGTGCAGGAGAATGGAAGATTGGTGGGTCATCTTCGAGCTCGGATTCTGAAGATGAAACAAAGAGTGAAGATGAAACGAAGACGAGTAACAAAGCGATGAATGGAAAGGCAAATTTGGATGAGACATAAGATCAACCAGACTGGAGTTGTTTCTACTCACACAGAGGTCCCTACATTTTCAATCTAAACAAGCAGAGTTCAGGCATCAGGAAGATTCCAACATCTTAGAAATCAGAGATTTATTAGGCTTATACATTCGGTATTTTTTGTGATTTTATTTCAAAGTTGACAATTCAATTTCTATGTAACGGGGCTACTAATTCTCATTAGTTAAAGCTTGCTTCAATTTCTACGATGTTTATTCTTTTTTTTTCTACCCCAACTTATGCACAAATGATAACCACAAGCAGAGGTAAAGGGTAGAACACCAAAATCTTCAGCGGAAATTACTCAGCCGGAAAAAAAAAATGATGTGTAAAAAAACTAGTATGAAACAGAGGGCGAGTAATACCAACAGTGGTACTGGTGGCAAAGTAATGAAACAGCTCCGAAGATGTTACTTGGATAGCATTAATTACAGGGATAATAAACGCAGCCTGCTATGCCATTTGATCGTCTACTGACACAATAAGACAGTTACTGTAGGAAAGAAAAACCATATGATTCCATACTTGGTTGGCGACAATCATGAAGCCATTGGGCCTCTTTTCCGCTTAGTTCCTGATTCCAGCAGGTTGCTGAATGCTTGTAAGTCAACACTTACATCTTCATCATATTCAAAGCCAAGTTCTTCCTGCGATACGATACATCTATTTATAACCCATTTTGGTAAAACAATATATACGCTTGCAAGTTGCAACCTAACCACAAAAGAAAAACCTTAAATTCTTTCAGATCCTTCGGCGAGTTTTCAGTTATGGAGCCCCACAAGTCTCGGAACATTCTTTTTCGTTTTCTCCACTGACTTAATTTCTCAGAGTATATGTCCTCGACTAGCTTGCGATCTTCTGGCCTCACTAAGACGACTCCTCCACGCAGTTTATCAAGTTTGACTTCCATTTCATAAACCTGATAACAATTTCAAGGGTCCAGAGCATTTTTCATATATTAAAGTAAGTGCATCTTTGCATAAACTAAATGTTACCTCAAACATTGATTACCTCCTCTTTTAGCTTGTTTTGTCTGTCATTTATCTGTTTCAGTGTTAAATTTGACTGCAGATTTTTTAATTCTGCAACATAATTTAAAAAACTTAATTTTTAACGCTGATATTTAAGATATACAATAATTAATATGAAATTGAAAAGTCAAGATTCTTGAAGTACAGGTCCAATAAAATATCATGAAATAGGTTAGGAAATACCTCCCTCAACCTGAAAATTTTTTTTCTTTAACTCTTCCAGTTGCTGCTGCAGTTTGGCATTTTCCTCCTTCATCAGACAAAGCTCTTCAGTGTTCGGAATATCGAACTGGTCTTGACGGGCAATATATATTTTCTGTTTGCCATACTCTTTGAATGAAATTTTCGCCCCATCAGCGAGACTGTCCAGGCCTTTCTGTATAATTCCCTTTTTAAGATTGAACTTTTGCCAGGCATCAGCAACATTTTGAGTGTTAAGAGGTCTATTTTGCTGAATAGAGAGAAACATGGTTAGCAATCAAATTTGAATTCAAATTAATCAGACAAACAGTACTGTGGTGTGTAGTTGTAATTGAACTAGTAGACTTTGTAAATTAAAAGACTAACGTCGTTGTTTCAATGCAGAATTGAATGAATGAACGAGAGCCACAAGATTTAATTGTTAAAAGTAATTCAAAGTGAAACTCTTGGAGATTAATTTCAAGATGAAACTCATGGAGAATAATCAAAGGTGAAACTCTTGAAGAAATAAATCAAAGGTGAAACTCATGGAAGAATAAAGATTGAAACATTTGAAGAAATAAAATCATGTAGGTTTTTTGTTGTTTTTATTTAATGTTTATTTATGAGTTATGTTTGCAATAGCCTCTATAAAAGGCTACATTGTTGTTGAGAAATATCAATCCAAGCAAAACATTTCTTTCTCTCTTCATCCAATTGTTCAAGAATTATCTCCACCTCCAACAAAGTGGTATCAGAGCTATCCAGGTTCTTTTGACAGATACTCATGGCGATCAACGGCATTTCGTCGATGAGCATTTCACAACCTTCTATGCCAATATTCAAGGGAGAAAACTATGAATATTGGAGCATCAAGATGAAAACACTCTTTAAGTCTCAAGAGTTGTGGGACTTGGTGGAGAACGGTTATTCTGACAATGTTGAAGAAGCGAGAGCAAGGGAGAATAGAAAGAAGGACTCGAAGGCCTTATTCTTTATTCAGCAGGCGGTGCATGAATCTATATTCTCTAAAATTGCAGCGGCAGAAACTGCAAAGGAAGCTTGGTCAATTCTGCAAATTTCGTTCCAAGGATCAACAAAGGCAATCCAAATAAAGCTCCAATCTTTACGACGAGAATTTGAAACTTTACAGATGAAACACGGTGAATTTGTACAAGATTTCATGTCCAGAGTGGCTGCGATCGTAAATCAAATGCGATCTTTTTCCGACAAAGTCACTGATGAGACGATAGTTGCCAAGGTGTTACGGAGTCTAACACCTAAATTCGATCATGTAGTAGCAGCGATCGAAGAATCAAAAGATTTAACAACATATTCTTTTGATGAACTAATGGGTTCTTTGCAATCCCATGAGGCAAGGTTGAATCGTACGGAAGAAAAACATGAAGAAAGGGCATTTCATGTTAAGGAGGAGACATCGGAGCAAAGGAACGAACCAAGAAATGGCAGAGGGCGTGGAAGAAACAACTATCATGGAAGAGGCCGTGGTAGAGGAAGAGGAAGAAATCAAAACGAATCATCAAGTAGCGGAAGCAATCAAAGTAAGGTCCAATGCTTTTATTGTAACAAATTTGGTCATATCAAAGCAGATTGCTGGAAACGACAAAGGCAAGAACAAGCTTGTTTTGCTGAAAAAGAAGAAGAAGAACTAAAACTCTTCATGGCGTTTCAACAAAGAGAAGAAAGTGAAATTGTGTGGTATCTCGACAGTGGTTGCTCAAATCACATGACGGGAATCCATGACATCTTCGAAAATCTCGACAAAACTTTCAAACAGAAAGTTACGTTAGGTGACAGCAACAAGCTACAAGTGGAAGGAAAAGGAAATGTGGCAATATCATGTGAATCAGGTAACACAAAGACACTCACAGATGTTTTCTACATTCCCAATCTTTCACAAAATCTGCTTAGTGTTGGACAGCTAATGACTTCGGGATATGTCATTTCATTTGATGAGATGAAGTGTGTGATCAAAGACAAAGAAACTGATCATCACGTCATAACAATACAAATGACAAAGAACAAGTTGTTTCCTCTCAAAATGACAGATATGAATGCTCATGCTTTAACTGTCAAAGAAACGAACACGTCGGAACTATGGCATTCCAGGTACGGACATCTGAACATCAAGGGGCTTCAACTCTTGTATAAGAAGAACATGGTAATGGGATTACCAAAGATTGGCAAAATCGATGTATGTGAAGATTGCATACTCGGTAAGCAGAGCAAGAAATCGTTCCCGATAACGAAAGTTGTGAGAGCAACAGAATGTTTGGGTCTAATTCATGCAGATGTAGTTGGACCTATGCAAACATCATCAAACGGAGGCAGCAGGTATTTTCTGCTATTTACGGATGATTTTAGCCGTATGAGCTGGGTATATTTTTTGCAGAACAAAGCAGATGCGTTTGAATGTTTCAAAAAATTCAAGCTGCTGATTGAAAAACAGTCTGAAAGAAACATAAAAATGCTAAGAACTGACAGAGGAGGTGAATTCACATCCTGCGAATTTGTGACATTTTGCGAGCAACATGGCATAAAACGAGAATTAACAGCTCCTTACACACCAGAACAAAACGGTGTAGCAGAAAGGAAGAACAGAACAGTAGTAGAGATGGCAAGGAGTTTCTTGAAAGCAAGAAAGCTACCGAATACATTTTGGGGAGAAGCTGTTTCCACGGCGGTATACATTCTGAATTTGTCGCCGACAAAAGCTGTGCTAAACCAAACACCGTATGAAGTCTGGTATAAACGAAAACCAGAGGTAAGCCACCTGAGGGTCTTTGGTTGTATAGCATTTGCTCTAATCTCCCATGACCGAAGAAAATTAGATTCAAAATCAGTGAAATGCATCTTTGTGGGGTATAGTTCTTTTTCAAAAGCTTATAAACTTTACAATCCAGTTACGGGTAAAGTGATTATAAGTAGAAATGTGGAGTTTGATGAACAATCAAGCTGGAATTGGAGAAGCTATGAAAGTGGAGGAGAGATCGGCCTATCTCAAGATGAAGCTCAATCTGTAGGCGAGTCACGAGAAGATATTTTACGGCCTAATGAATCATCATCGCTCTCTGGTTCATCTTCTACATCAACAAATTCAACATCCCCACAAAAATATAAATCATTAGCAGAGATCTATGAGGTAACACAAGCTTTATTCGTTGCTGACCCATACGATTTTGAAGATGCAGTAAAACATAACGTGTGGCAAAAAGCAATGGATATTGAGATGGATGCAATTATCCGGAACAAAACTTGGGAGCTGGTAGATCGACCAAAAGATCGAGCAGTAATTGGAGTCAAATGGATCTACAGAACAAAGACGCAAGCTGACGGTAACATCAGCAAATACAAAGCCCGACTAGTGGTGAAAGGATATTCACAGCAGCCTGGAATTGATTATGAAGAAACGTTCTCTCCAGTTGCAAGATTTGAAACCGTAAGACTTCTCCTAGCTCTTGCAGCATATATGAAATTGATTTTATATCAATTCGATGTGAAGTCTGCATTTTTAAACGGTGAACTACAAGAAGAAGTATTTGTAGAACAGCCAGAAGGATACAAAGCTAAAGGGCGAGAGACCAAAGTATGCAAACTTCTAAAGGCTCTCTATGGATTGAAGCAAGCACCGAGAGCTTGGTATAGCAAGATTGACAATTTTCTTATCCAGTGCAAATTCAACAGAAGCAAAAATGAGCCAAATCTCTACATAAGGAAGGATGGTACAAAATTTTTAATTCTTTGTCTTTATGTAGATGATATGATCTATATGGGCAGCTCAAACTCGTTGATATTAGAATTCAAGGAATGCATGGAAAAGAAATTTGAAATGACTGATCTCGGAAGATTACATTACTTCCTAGGTTTGGAAGTTAAGCAGATAGATGAAGGTATATTTGTGTCTCAGGAGAAATATGCTGAGGAACTACTCAAGAGGTTCAAAATGATGGATTGTAAAACTTCAGCAACACCAATGAATGCAAATGAAAAATTGCAACTCGAAGATGGCTCAAATCCAGCAAATGCTTGGCATTTTAGGAGTTTAGTTGGAGGACTTATCTATCTAACTAATACTCGACCAGATATAGCCTATGCAGTGGGTGTTGTATCAAGATTCATGAACAATCCATCAAGTCATCACTTCGGTACTGCCAAAAGAATTCTAAGATACGTGGCTGGAACAAAGAATTATGGTCTTTGGTATAGTCAAGTATCTGAATTCAATCTAGTTGGTTACAGTGATAGTGATTGGGCAGGAAATATTGATGACATGAGAAGCACATCGGGATATACTTTCAACTGTGGATCTGGAGCCATATGTTGGAGATCAAAGAAGCAACCTAGAGTCACACTCTCAACTGCTGAAGCAGAATACACAGCAGCAACCTCTTCAGCTTGTCAAACTGTGTGGTTAAGAAGAGTTCTGGAAGAATTATTTGTTGAACAGAAAGATCCAACGATCATCTACTGTGACAACAAATCAGCAATATCTTTATCAAAGAATCCTGTCTTTCATGAAAGAACGAAACACATTGAAATAAAAGTTCACAAGCTCGGAGTAGGAAGCTTTGAATTAAGGGAGGGTGTTGAAAGTAATTCAAAGTGAAACTCTTGGAGATTAATTTCAAGATGAAACTCATGGAGAATAATCAAAGGTGAAACTCTTGAAGAAATAAATCAAAGGTGAAACTCATGGAAGAATAAAGATTGAAACATTTGAAGAAATAAAATCATGTAGGTTTTTTGTTGTTTTTATTTAATGTTTATTTATGAGTTATGTTTGTAATAGCCTCTATAAAAGGCTACATTGTTGTTGAGAAATATCAATCCAAGCAAAACATTTCTTTCTCTCTTCATCCAATTGTTCAAGAATTATCTCCACCTCCAACATTAATGTGGTCCAGATGTTAGGGAAAACTAATTAACCAAACAAACGTGAAAAAATTAATCAGGATAATTCCTAGAAAGACGCTCTTAACAGTCCCCTTACGCAGAATTATTTTTTCAAGTATGTTACAAGGAAAGACTGGAGGGTCACAAACGGACACACTTAAATATCAATCTCTTAGACAAAACGTACTTACACAATACAATTACACCACTAACCAGACGGATAATTTTCCCCAACACTAAGACAAATATAATAATACTCGCATTATTGAAATTGAATACGAAACATAAATATCACAAAATGTTAAAGGAAGAAACACCAGAATTTACGAGGTTCGGCAATTTGCCTACGTCCTCAGGCACCACCACCGCAACGAGTCGATCCATTAATCTCTTCAAAAAAATTATAACTTAATAATTCTTAATGAAAGAGATCACCTCAAATGAGAAGTAACTCAACTAAAATACTCTCCAACAACTAAAAGATACAAATGCTTCGGGATACAATAACTAGAAAAGTTTAAGGGTTATTTATATTTTCTGTTTGCCATACTCTTTGAATGAAATTTTTGCCCCATCAGCGAAACTGTCGAGGGCTTTCTGTAAAATTCCCTTTTTAAGATTGAACTTTTGCAAGGCATCAGCCACATTTTGAGTGTTAAGAGGTCTATTTTGATGAATAGAGAGAAACATGGTTAACATTGAAATTTGAATTCAAATTAATCAGACAAACATTACTGTGGTGTGTATTTGTAATTGAACTAGTAGACTTTGTAAATCAAATGATTAACGTCGTTGTTTCAATGCAGAATTGAAGAATGAATGAGAGCCACAAGATTTAATGTGATCCAGATGTTACCAAAAACTAGTTAACCAAACAAACGTGAAAAATACTAATCAAGATAATTCCTAGAAAGACGTTTTTAACAGTCTCATTTCACAGAATTACCTAGGGGTGGTAGTTTGGCCGGGTCGACCCGCTTGTTAGCTTTAACTATGATTAAAGTAACCATTGTTTTTTATGATGAATATTAATGTGTTGTATAATTGATTAACCATTAAAGAGAAGTTGATTTGAACAATGTATATGAAATATCCTCAACAAAGGGTACCTTTTTTGTCTAACAAGTCGGTCGAGTTTTGCAGAAATTGTTAAGTCTGATACAGGTTATGTAGAACGATTATTAGTTATGTCGACCCATCCTCAGACAGAGGATAAACCTATGTCGACCGCTCATCAGTTATGTCGACCGATCCTCAAGCAGAGGATAAACTTATGTCGACCGATTCTCAGATATGTCGACCTATCTTCGGGCAGCAACCTACTTATGTCGACCGCTGCGTTTTATGTCGACTGATGAGTTAACCAGAGAAGAATGTTATGTCGACCTCTAGAAGAAAGTGTCGACCACAAGATATTCAAGCAAGAAGTCTACAAGTTACAAAAGCTTCACTTATGTCGACCGACCAATATTGTGTGGACTGCATACATGTCCAGAGGCTATATTTATGTCGACCGTTCCCGTACTTATGTCGACCGTTCCAGCCTGCTCAGAACGAAATCTATAAATAGCCGGTGTGATGTCGATTGAAAAAGGATTCTTGAGAGAGCAAAAAGAAAGCCGAATTGCCATCAACTTTTAGAAAATCATTTCATTCTCTCAATCTTTGTATTTCTATCTTGAATATTCACTTGGTGATTAAGAGAGTCAGTTAGTAACCGTTAATTCGAATATCATACTTTGTGAACGAAATTTGTAAGAGGGGTGACGCCTCTCCTAAAGAAGAGTCGCTTTAAATGTTTGATTGACACCCGTAAGTCAATCGGAGTGAGCTCAAAGAATTGAGATGAAAGAATCTTCAAGGAGGTACCTTGGAGCGCTGACGTAGGCAAAGTTGGCCGAACCGCGTTAACAATCCGGTGTCAATCTCTCTCTCTCTAACTCTATTAAGTTGTTTATCTTTTTCGCATTAGAGTTTTAGATTGAGTAAACCGTACGCACGAATTTGATTAAAGTTTAATCATCGGAGTAAAATTTTATTAATCTAATTCACCCTCCCTCTTAGGTTAATCTCGATCCTACAATTGGTATCAGAGCAGTAATATTGAATTGATTAACCTATAATTACTGTGATAATCATATGGCCTTTAATATGAATAGCACTAACATCGAAGGTCAATCCACAACTAGGCCGCCCTTATTTGATGGAAATAATTATGTCTATTGAAAACTAGAATGAGAATATTTATTCAAGCAATGAACTTTGGCATTTGGAACATTATAGAAGATGGCCCCTTTATCCCTACAAAATTAGAAAATGGTGTTAGGGTGCCTAAGACTAGAATTGAATACAATGATCAAGATTTGAAAGTTGTAGTCTAAATGCTAAAGCCATGAACATGCTATATTGTGCTCTCTAGAGTAATGAATTTAATAGAATTCAAGGTTGTGAAAATGCTAGAGAAATATGGCGATTACTTGAAGTTACTCACGAGGGTACCAATCAAGTAAAAGAAAGTAAAGTCAATTTACTAGTCCATGAGTATGAGTTATTCACCATGGATAGGGCTAAGTCTATTGGTTGTATGTACACTCGTTTTACTAACTTGATCAATAGCCTAAAGGTTCTTGGTAAGGTATATACAGAGGAGGAATGCGTGCGAAAAGTTCTTCGTGTTCTGCCTCCATCTTGGCAACCAAAGATGCCGGCAATTCAGGAAGCCAAAGACCTCAAAGTGCTGAAACTTGAAGAACTCATTGGATCCCTGATGACCCATGAGTTGACTATGCAAGCCAATGAGAAGAAAGAACTAAAAGAGAAAGAGATATACAAGCAGAAGGATATAGTTCTTAAAGCTTCCTCAAGCAAACAAGAAGAAACCGAAAGTGAGGAAGAAGAGGAAAAAATCGCCTTCATAACAAAGCGCTTCAACAAATTCCTTTAGAAAAGAAAAATGAAAGGAATTCGAGCAACAAGAGGCGACAAAGCAACCGGTGACAAAAACAAGGAAGTCACTTGTTTTGAATGTGGAAAGGTGAGACACTACAAGTCGGAGTGCCCTAAGATCAAGAGAGCTCCCAAGTCCTACAAGAAGAAAGCAATGAAAGCCTCTTGGGATGACTCCGATAGCGACTCAACATCTTCCGAACTTGAAGAAGTCGCCAATATGTGCTTCATGGCTAAGGAAGATGAGGTACATCTCTCTCTTAGCGATTTAGAGCGTAATTTTGAGAAAGAAGATGATGATCTTATATCCGACTTTAATGCACTACTTGATGATTTTAGCATGCTTAAAACTAAATACACGGAATTGAAAAAGGAGCATGTTAAATTACTCAAAGAACATGAAAATATTCATATCATATCTCATGAGAAGTTGCATGATGAAGTAAAAGAACTAAAGAAGAAAAACTTAGATTTAAACAATATAGTTCTCAAGTTTACAAATGGTAGTAAAAACTTGAACATGCTACTAGGTAGTCAAAGAGTAACTTTCGACAAAGCTGGTTTGGGCTATGAATCACATAAGAAGAAAAAGTCCTACAAGAACCTATTTGTAAAACCAAGTGCATGCAATAGGTGTAATAGAATAGGACATCAATCGTTTAACTGCCCTCTAAATTCAAGAGTCGGAAAGGTTAAGGTAGTGGAGAAATGAGTTCCCAAAGGAACCAATGTTAACCCTCTAGGACCCAAAATGGTTTGGGTACCTAAGAAGATGGTTTGATGTGTTGTGTAGGTGGAAGAAGGATCCTTGAAAGATCTTTAGTTCCTTGATAGTGGATGCTCGAGGCATATGACGGGAGATCCTTCAAAATTTGCATCAATCAAGCATAAGAAAGGAAACGTCTCTTTCGGTGGGAATCAAAAGGGAAAAATAATTGGCATTGGAAACATTGGTAAATTTTCCTCCCGTATTATTGAGAATGCTCTATTAGTTGATGGTTTAGAGCATAACCTTCTAAGTGTTAGTCAATTATGCGATAAAGGATATAGAGTTATCTTTGAATCTAACACTTGCTTTATTGATGATATATCAAATGGAAAAACGCTATTCATTGGATATAGAAACGAAAATGTTTATACTATTGACTTGAATGTTGTCTTATATGTTGATGAAAAATATTTTTCCGCAAACTCTTCTTGTGATAGTTAGTCTTGGCATAAGAGGCTAGGACACGTAAGTATGAATACCTTAGCTAAGATATCTAGGAAGAATTTTGTTAGGGGCCTTCCAAAGATATCCTTTGAGAAGGATAAAGTATGCGAAGCATGTCAAATGGGGAAACAAACAAAGTCTTCGTTTGCTTCAAAGTCATTTGTATCAACCACCAAACCTCTTCAACTTCTTCATATGGATCTCTTCGGTCCTTCCAAGGTAGCTAGTCTAGGTGGAAAGTATTATGCGTTTGTCATCGTTAATGACTATTCTAGATTTTCTTGGGTTTTCTTCATAAGATCAAAGGATGAAACCTTTGATATATTCTCCTCCTTTAGAAAGAAAATTCAAAATGAAAAAGAGCTTTCTAGCTTGGCTATTCGTAGTGACCATGGGGGAGAGTTCGAAAATGACAAATTTGAACTCTTTTGTGATAAACATGGAATAGATCATAATTTTTCATCCCCTAGAACTCCTCAACAAAATGGTGTTGTTGAAAGAAAAAATAGATCCTTGCAAGAGCTTGCAAGAACTATGCTAAACGAATATGTTCTTCCTAAGTATTTTTGGGCGGAAGCCGTTGCTACGGCATGCTATGTTCTCAATAGAGTATCTATTCGCCCAATCTTAGAAAAGACTCCTTATGAGCTATGGTCCGGAAAAACACCAAGTGTTAAATACTTTAGAGCTTTCGGATGCAAATGCTTTATTCTTAACACTAAGGACAACGTAGGAAAGTTTGACTCCAAAACGGACCTAGGAATCTTTCTAAGATACTACTCATCTAGCAAAGCCTATAGAGTCTTTAATAGGAGGACCTTGGTGGTCGAAGAGTCTATGCATGTGTCTTTCGATGAATCCCCTAAACCATTTAGCATCGTAGGTGAAGATGATGTTTTGGGAAATGTCATGGACTCTTTATCTCTTAAGGATAACGATAAAGCTTCCTTAGAAATCTTTCCTTTTGATCAACCCTCTAGTTCGACCGCTTTAGATCCACAAGATGACAATGTGAGGAATCTTCCTAAGGAATGGAAATATGCAAGAAGTCATCATAAGGAAAATATTGTAGGTGACCCTAGCTTAAGAGTCAAAACTAGAGCCTCCCTTAGAAATATTTGTGGAAATGTAGCATTTATCTCTCAAATCGAGCTGAAAAAGTTCGATGAGGCCATTGTTGATGAAAATTGGATTATGGCCATGCATGAAGAGTTAAATCAATTTGAGAGAAGTCAAGTGTGGGAGTTGGTTCCTAGACCTAAGGACCGCACCATTATTGGAACTAAATGAGTATTCAAGAATAAACAAGATAAAAATGGTGTAGTCATTAGAAACAATGCAAGACTAGTAGCAAAAGATTACAATCAAGAAGAAGGTATAGATTTTGAAGAAATCTTTGCACCAGTAGCTCGAATAGAATCAATCTGGATGCTTCTCGCATATTCATGTCATAAAGACTTCGTTCTTTTTCAAATGGACGTTAAGAGTGCCTTCTTAAATAGGTATATAATGGAAGAAGTGTATGTAGAACAACCATTGGGGTTTAAAATCTTTGATAAGCTAGATCATGTCTACAAACTTCACAAAGCACTCTATGGTCTTAAACAAGCTCCTCGTGCTTGGTACAAAAGGTTAAAGAATTTTCTCTTGGATAGAGAATTCAAAATGGGCAAAATAGACTCAACTCTCTTCACCAAACATTTTGGTGATGATTTATTAATCATTCAAATCTATGTAGATGACATTATATTTGGAGCTTCCAACAAAAATCTCTGCGATGGTTTTGCTACCCTCATGCAAGATGAATTTGAAATGAGTATGATGTGGGAGCTTAAATTCTTCTTAGGACTTCGAATTAAGCAATCTTTAGATGGTATATTCATTTGCCAAGAGAAATATGTCAAGGAATTACTCAAGAAATTTAGTATGAACTCTTGCAAATCCTCTAGAACTCCTATGAGTACCACTACTAAACTAGATAAGGATGAAAATGGTAGAGAAGTTGACATTAAGAAATATCGTGGAATGATTGGCTCTCTTCTCTATTTAACCGCTAGCCGACCCGATATTCTGTTTAGTGTATGTCTATGCGCTAGATTTCAAGCCGCTCCTAAAGAATATCACTTAAATGCCGTTAAAAGGATATTTAAGTACTTCAGTGGCACCGTTGACTTAGGTTTGTGGTATCCTAAAGGTGTCTCTTTTGACTTATTAGGATATTCGGATGCGGATTACGCGGGTAGTTTAGTTGATAGAAAAAGCACCTCCGGTACGTGTCACTTTCTAGGAGAATCTTTAGTTTCATGGTTCTCGAAAAAAAAAACTCACCTTTCAACCGCCGAAAGCGAATATATTGCCGCCGGTAGTTGTTGTGGTCAAATGCTTTGGATGAAGCAAACTTTAGAGGACTACAATCTCACATTCACTAAGATTCATATCAAATGTGACAATACAAGTGCTATAAATATCTCTAAGAATCATATTCTTCACTCTAGAACAAAGCACATTGAAATTAGATATCACTTTATCAAAGATCATGTGCAAAGAGGAGATATTATCTTAGAATTTGTAAACTCGAGTGATCATTTTTACCAAACCGTTAGATGAGAAGACCTTTTGTGGAATTAGAATTCGTCTAGGGTTGATTCGATTCAATGATGCTTAGATGCATTGTCTTTTGTCTGCTGTCTGCCGCAATGGGGTCGACATAATGGGAAGTATGTCGACCGGACCATCATGCCTGGTAAGGACGCGGTCGACACAAGTATTGATATGTCGATCGGTTGATCGTCTCTGTTAAGTAATCAGTCGACATAATGGGAAGTATGTCGACCAGTTGATCGTCTCTGTTAAGGAATCAGTCGACATAATGGGAAGTATGTCGACCGGTTGATCGTCTCTGTTAAGGAAGCGGTCGACATAATAAGATGTATGTCGACCAGTAAATCATCTCGGGTAATAGAGAGATCGACATACTATGAATATGTCGACCGATATGAGTCAAAACTCCCAGCTTTTAAAAGAACCCAGTCGCGCCCTAGTTTCTTTCTCTCAACCTCTCGCGCGAAATTCCTCCTCCGGCGATTCCAAGCTCTTCTCCGACAATTCCAACCTCCTTTTCGATTGCTCCTCAACCTCATCATCTATCTTTCCTTTGATATCAATGACATCCACTTCCAAACTCCCTATCAAGAGGAAGCGCACGTTAAAGTCAAAATCGACCGGTGAAACGTCGATTCCTCCAGCTCCGACAGTGGACAAACATCTCTTTCGAAATTTGGATGCTCAAGATAAGTATACTCAGATCTTACATGTCAAACCTATTATATTAAGCAGAGTATTTCTACTCGATAGGATTACAGGGATTGATATCACTGAGATTTGTGAATATCTAGGACTAAAAACGTTATTTGGACTATGGAATTCGTATCATGAGGAAGCTATACGACTTTTTTATGCAAATTTGCAAATAGTTCCTCACCCGCTCACTCTCAAGAGTTTAGTCTACGGTACGTGCAAATTTTCGACAGAGCCGGCTCGAATATGCTCGACAGGCTCAACAGGCTCGGCTCGTTTGGCTCATCAGGCTCGACGAGCCGGCCTTTCCCGGGCTCGAGCCTGCTCGATTGCCAGCTCTACAACCAAGCATATAATTTACAGACTAGATAAAATTGTGTATCCTCTTTTCCAATACGTGTAACCACTATCATTAAAAATTGAGTTTCATTAATTGATTGGGCCCTAATAGTGCTGTCAAACGCTCGGCCGGCTCGGCACTGTAGCAGTCCGAGCCCGACTCATTTTGCTACAGTATCGAGCCGAGCCTGGCTCGAGCCCGTACCTAGCCCAGCATGTCGGCTTGCTCGAGCTGGCTCGTGAGCTCGGCAATACCAAGCCAACCGATTCGGCTCGCAAGCCAGCTAGCGAGGTGACTCAGTAGGCTCAGAATATCTGTAGTGCGGTCGACCCTTAGTGTAATAGCGGTCGACACTTAATCGACATTATAAATTTTGTAGCTCGATCGCATAAGAAGGTGTCGACCGCTTAATGTTCCAGAATGTTTTAGGTGTCGACCACGTTTATATATGTCAACCGCAAAGTATTTATCGTTAGTGAAAGTGTCGACCGCCGATATAAAAGGGACGACCGGTATACACAAAGTGTCGACCGACGTTGTAAAAAAGAGTTGACTGGTATAATGTAATGGCTAGAATTTGCATATTCAATGAAAACATCCGGTCAACCATGAAAATACTGCAGGTCGACCGGAGGTAGCTGTTATGAGGAAATTCTACAAATTGTAGGAGTTAGCCGAGAATTTCTTACCTGAAACGCATGATCAAATGCAAGAATGTGCTGCAAAATATGTGACACAACGAGAGTTACCTCTCTCAATGTTTGATCACGAGGGAACCGTAACATTTATACAACAATACATTAATCTAAGCTTTAAGCAAATTCCTCGCAATACATTGCGAGACGACATAATAAAATTGTATGAGAAAATAAAAAATGAATTGCTTCTTTTATTTTCGCATGCGCTCACGATGTCAATATGTATTACTTCTGATTTGTGGAGTGCACCAAATGTACTCGGCTATATTGTTGTGACTTCGCATTTCATTGATGTGAATTGGCAACTTAATAAACGCATTTTAGGTTTTCAGAGTTGTGAATACTCTCATAGTGGTATCACAATTTATCGATACATTGTTAGTATTCTACAAGAATACAATAGAAGAGATAGAATTTTTAGTATTACGTTAGATAATGCTTCCGCTAATGATGTTTGTGTTAATCAGTTTAAAAAATATTATCATGTCGATAGCTTAGTCTTCTCTTTTTCATATGCGGTGTGTTTGCGATATTTTAAATTTAATTGTTAAAGATGACATGCAATTTGTATCACCGCATATTGATGCAATTAGAGGTTCAATTTCGTTTATTTCTTCGTCAAACGCCCGACAACAAGAGTATCGAGAATTTTGTAAAGCGGCTAACCTCAAATCTAGAAAACTAAAAACCGATAAATCAACTCGGTGAAACTCAACATATCTAATGTTAACAATTGTAATCGTTTGATATTTTGCACATGATTGACACTTAGATGAGTGTCAACCTAGTTGGGATGCATCGACGGTGTAGTGATGCAAATGTCGACCTTGCTAATGTAAGCAACGTTCCATTCTTCTTTCGGTATTTTACTTTCTTAAAATAAGCGTCAGTGCCGACCGCAATTCTACAAGGTGTCGACCGCTTAGCAATAGTGTCAATCACATTTATACGAAGGTGCCGACCGCAAAGTAAAGGGGTCGACCGCATTTCATTCCAGAGCGTATTAGGGTCGACCGCAGGTCGACCGCATCTCATTCCAGAGCGTATTAGGGTGTCGACCGCAAAGTAAGAGGTCGACCGCATCTCATTTCAGAGCGTATTAGAGTGTCGACCGCAAAGTAAAGGGTCAACCGCCGTTCAATACAGAGCGTTTTCGTGTGAGATATTGATTCGATGCTATTATTTTTGTGTTTTTTTGGCATAATGGAGGCACTACATACAAACGTTATCATGCAATTTTTTTTTTTTGATTGAAGAAAACAATATGCAAAATTTTTCATCAAAATTTAAAATTACATAATACTGAAAGTTATAAAACTTCAATATGCGAAAACAAAATTTCTATGTTGGGCTCGTCTGGCTCGACTCGTTTAGGCTCGACTGGCTCGGTTCGGCTCGCTCGTTTAGGCTCGAGGCTCGCGAGCCGGCTCGAGCTAATTTTTTTTGAAAAAAGCTCGAACGAGCCGGCTCGAATATGCTCGATAGGTTCGACAGGCTCGGCTCGTTTGGCTCGGCAAGCTCGACGAGCTAGCCGTCCCGGGCTCGATTGACAGCACTAGGCCCTAACATATGTATTATCCAAATTAAAATCTATAATACAACAAAGAAATTATCTACAATAAACACAAAAATATCACAAATCACAATCAAAGCATTTAAACTTTACTCTGGCATGACCTTGAACGTATTAAATAGAAATTCTTAGGATTCTGTCATGTTTAGATCAACTGAAATTTGATCTCAATTCAGCCACTTCTTAAAATATTGACCTAAACTCATTTTGATAATTTCTTAGGATTCTGTCATGTTTAGAAGTTACTTTCCGACTAGCTAATAGTATATCAAAAATATTGACCATATTCAAAATTACCCTCCTCGCCTAATGTTTGAGGAAATACTTGAGAAATAAAAATAAATAATGAAAATGTTATAAAGTCCTACAACAACAATCCTCTAGATTCTTCTAGTCTATCAACTAAATCATCTAGGATTTGGGAGAGTCGAGAGGGTAAATAACTAACTCGTACTTAGGTTTTCTCTTTTAAGTCAAAAACGCAATTCAAACTACAATGGTGCATGAATTAATAAAATCATTTAAAAACCATATTTTTCATTTTTATCTATTAAAATTGGTTTATCAAGTTTTTATGATGTAGAAAACTAGCAGCATACATAGACAATTATACTTATCAAAATACTCTCACAACTGTCATAGAAATCACAACCTAATAAAAAAAGAGTGTAAACTCATGAACCAACTTTCGTACCACCACACAATAAATCGGAGTTATATTTTTCATTATCTCAACCGGCAGAAAAAACCTCACGTCATTCTAAAAGAGTTCAAAATGCTACATCATTAGACAACAGTCAATCTGTCACATCATTGATTGACATTTAACTTATCACATCATTGGTCAATTATCAATTTGCCAAGTCATTACTGATTTCGATCATCTTCTCTGGAGACAGTGACTTTGTTTGGTGACTTGCAGACAACTTTCTAGCAACTTTTATATTTTTCAAAATTTTATAAACGATGTTCCTCGTTGCGGAACTAACTGGATTTCAAAGATCTCAATCTCTTGACTCCAACTATGTCATTAGTGTATTTTACCAAAATTTTTCAGGTGAGGCGCGTGGCACAACATGATAAATTACTAGTCAAAGCTCAACATATAACTATTTAACATTTCGCGAAAAATTTATTCGTAAATTCTAGAGATTGAGAATTCAAGATGTTACACTAACTATCGATATACAAATGTACATTATGCATTTTCTTCCATAAATACTTACAAGTTACAGACCTGGTGAGACTTTGAGAAGCATAACCATGAGTGGCGACTGGAAGGTCGGAGTTTTTCTTGCTTCTTACCTTGCAATAAAATACAAAATTCTAATTTTTTTTCATTATTTTTCTTCCATCCTCGACAACTTGAAGAACTTTTCAATGTATCTTACTCTATCGACTTCAAAAGAAATCTCCATTGTCAAGATGCTATCCACTATCTAAAAATTGTATGTTGAGTCTAATTGCTAAAGGATGTCCACTTTTAGGTGCCAAAAATATGTCTAATTGCTATGATTTCTCTTAGACAATTTCAATCTGAAAAGTTTCACGTGTTCAAATGAAGCTTTCTTTGAGTTGCATCTTTGGATTTTCACGCGAGTTACATTAATATTCTGCTAATACACATGGGTACCATGTCGTTAAAAATGAAGTTTTGATATACTATTTTTGGGTTGCATTTTTTTGTTCTACTGGGTGTCGCAAAATATGGGCAAAACAGAGATGAAGATATGCATCAACTGAGCGGTGCGTGGACAAAAGGTTGTCAGCACCTTTTTTATCACCAACGAAAGCGTTTGCGCTTGATTTGTCGAATTTATAGAGTATGATTTGATCTGCTTAGTTGGCCATTCCTTAAGAGCTTAAATGCATACCCAATAACTCATTAGAAGGATTTCATTAATTTCTCCTAATAAAATTTTTAGGATAATTATCAATGAACACTCTATTGCTAAGAGTATTTTTCAAGTGACAACCTAAATTTTTAATTATATTAATTGATACCTCAAAATATGACTATTTTTTAACTGATACATTAAACTTATAATTTATCAACTAACACATCAAAGTTTAGGCAAATATCAACCGACACTTTATCGACAAATTTAAGCCTCTTTTTACAATTTAATTTCTGATTTTTGACATTATTATATATTTTCGATTAGGATGATCAAAAATGAAAAATTGTAATGAAAAAAAATTAAAAGTGCTCGTAAGAAGATACATAATAACAAAAATTTAATGTTTTAGTATATGTTAATAAAATTTGAAATTTAATGAGTTAATGGAAAATATACGAATACTTTGAGATGTTGATTGATAGATTAAAAGTTTAAGATATCATTTTAAAAAAATTCATACTTTAAGGTATTAATTGATACAATTAAAAGCTTAAGGTGTCACGAGAAAACACACACAACTGTAAGATGTTCATGATAATTACCAAACTTTTATTAAAAACATTTGAAATCCAATTAACTTTTTTACTATACAATGAAATATTTTATCAACGAAAGTATGTATGGTGACATCAAATATACGCAAAATTTGGGTCACCACCCTACCCATAATCAAAAAGTTTCTTCTCACATATGTTGAGTTTAATTAGAGTAAAAACATACATTAGTTTATAAGTTATTTTTATTTAGAGTAACTTTAGGCTGACCATCTTATCATATTCTCTTGTTATATTTTTTGACATGTCGTCCCGTTATTAGATTAATTCAAATGCATTCAATGAATAAAAATGTGAATAAATATTTATTATTTGAATTGACTTAATGTATGGTAAGAGTATAAGTTTAGACTAACTATTTAATTTAATAAATTAAATTTACTTTAATTTGACTAATCACAGTCACACACATCACATAAAAGATAAACATATCATTACTCTTAAAAAAATGAGTTGTAGAGCTAAAATGGATTAGTGTTTTGAATTTTTTCAATAAAAATTACACGTGCAACTCGCACGCTCGCCCATCAAAACCCCCAGCGCGCGCACACGTATATATTATAATGTATATATTGCATGAATAATCAATTCTAGTTCGTTACGTAATGCGCTCAAGTTCATGCCATCTGCAACTCAACAACCAGTCGGAGACGATCGGCTTTCATCCATCTCTCTCAAGAACAGTCTTGATCCTCCCTCCAACTACTTTTCATTCTCCAATTTAATTTGCTCGTCGCATATTTCTTCTTTAAGATTCCAATGTTTCGTCTGCCTTTCTATTCCTTACTTATTCCACAATTTGATCAGTTTTCCCTTGGAAATCTGATCAAGCCAAGGGAAAACTGATCAAGCAATGGCTTCCAAAATGGGGTCTCTTAGGCAAAGTTTTCTCAACAAGAGCAAGGAGCAACTGATATTCAGAAAGGATTGCTCCTACTTCGACCCTAACACCTCCAATGGCCGGGGCGATAGCGTAAGAAGACGGTGGTTTCAGTCCCTCTCCGACGCGATCGCTAAATTCTGGTATGATACTCGAGAAGTTTCCGTGAAGCTCTACGAAATGGGGCGATCTGATCCTCGTAAGATTTTATTCGCCGCCAAGGTAGGCTTGTCACTCTCGCTCGTTTCGCTAGTTATTTTCTTCAGAGAACCACTCAAGGATGTGAGCCAGTACGCAATTTGGGCGATTCTTACCGTTGTTGTCGTTTTTGAATTCAGCGTAGGTATTAATTACGTTTATTGAAGGAATTTCAACCTATTCATTCTAATTTAACTTGTTTTTACCCTTATTATTCTCTGTTTTTCCATCGTATGATGAATCGCAGGTGCCACGCTGAACAAAGGGTTTAACCGTGCCCTAGGGACGTTATCTGCCGGAGGACTTGCGCTTGGGATCGCAGAACTATCTTTATTAGCAGGAAATGTCGAAGAAGTTATCATTGTAATAAGTATTTTCATTGCAGGTTCGTTTTCTACTTCATTAAAAATTAATTGAGAATTTTACTTTCTCGGCTGATTGAGAATATGATGAATATTTGACTATGCTGGTTGTAGGATTCTGTGCCAGCTATCTTAAACTTTATCCTACGATGAAGTCATATGAATATGGGTTTAGAGTATTCTTGTTGACTTACTGCATTGTAATGGTATCTGGAAAATCTTCCTTCTACCAAACTGCTTTATATCGGTTGCTGCTCATCGCCGTTGGAGCTGGTATATGTTTGGCTGTAAATATATTCGTGTTCCCCATTTGGGCAGGGGAAGATCTGCATAAGCTGGTTGTCAAAAATTTTGCAGACGTTGCTTCTTCTTTAGAAGGTTAATTTAGTGATAGATCTGCTTTGGATCTTTACATTTGTGTAACTAAATTAATTTTAGTTATACGTTCCAGCAGGCTTGGAATCTTATGCTTTCATTCTGAGAATAGTGGAAGACACGTTGTCCCCTGTTGCTGATAATGTTAATTTGACATTAGATTCGACATGTAAATGATTGGTTCCAAGAAAGTATTATAATAATTTTAAGTTAAAGAAACAATTTAACTAGTTCAAATGATATTTTTTATTTGTGAAACTTCCTTGGGTTTCAATAGAAAACAGTATATATGCTGATGTAGAATATCTGAGTACTAGAGCAATCTTGCGGGTTGACAGAGTCTCAACAAATTTATAATCCAGTTAGTGGTCAGTTAAAGTTGATATATTGTTGGGTTGAAGATTTTCCTTCTGACCAGTATATCAAAAGTTCAAATACTTCATATTTAGTTTCTTGAACCATGATGTTCAGGTTGTGTCAGCGGATATCTCCAATGTGTAGAATATGAGAGAATTCCCTCAAAAATTCTTATTTACCAAGCTTCTGACGATCCCATGTACAGAGGGTATCGAGCGGCTGTGCAGTCTTCAAGCCAAGAGGAATCTCTGGTATGGTTTTTCATTCAGTAATCCACGTATTGCCAGTAGTTTTTTTTCCTGATGGAGAAATAAAAAATTGATTCAATCTGTGCAGTTGGAATTTGCAATCTGGGAACCTCCGCATGGCCCTTACAACAAATTCAATTATCCATGGAAAAACTATGTTAAACTTAGTGGGGCCTTGAGGCATTGTGCCTTCATGGTCATGGCAATGCACAGCTGCATACTTTCTGAAATTCAGGTAATTTGAACTTACCCTTTAGTGTGCAATGTTCTGATGTCAATTTTCATTTACAGCAAGATCAGATCAAAACCTTGTTGATACTCTTCTTGTTTTTTTAACACCAATATATTGATAATGCTTGACTGTTTGTGCACCTAACCCACCAGAATGTGAATTGCAATCAATAAATTTGTATTTTAGCGTCGAAACTCAAAAGTAATCATTGGTTGATCTCTATAAATACATGCTTATTGTACTGCAACGTTCTGCAGGAGCGCAAGCTGAGGGGGATAATCACAAATAAAACTAATGAGTGCTGTTCTCACGGGTCATGTTCATAAAGATATAAAATGAGCATTTGATTAGGGTGCGTGGAGTCTTTTGTTTTCTTTTCACGAATTTTCATTTTCAGAACATTATTTCATTAATTTTGTTATAATAATATTTGAAGAGAAAAAATGCTACGTTGCATGATACGAAGTCCGATACAACAAAACAAACTCATTGGTTAGAAGTCATTTGGTTTTTGCAGTTCATTTTTCTAGTAATTTCTTTGCACTGAAATATAGATCTACTGTCTCTGCTCAATTATCCATGTAGGCACCAGCAGAAAAGAGAGAGGTTTTTGCAAGGGAGCTTCAAACGGTTGGGGAGGAAGGGGCAAAAGCTCTTCGAGAACTCGGAATCAAAGTAGAAAAGATGGAAAAATTAAGCCACAAAAACATGCTTTATGTAGTTCACGAAGCAGCCGAAGCTTTGCAAATGAAGATCAACCAAAACTCTTTCATTCTGATCAATTCCGAGAACTGGGATTGGAGAAGAGGACCGAAAAATCCCGAAGATCATCAGATCGAAAGCTCTTCTCAAATAAAAGACGAAGAAACCAAACTGCTCGTGATGGAGCCGGACAGTTTGAAGCCAGAATTTACATCCTCAAATAACGAGTTGGCGAAGCCATTTTTGTGGCCACATATGTCATTCAATTCAGAAGCCGTGCTCCACGAGCAAGAGTCGATTATATACGAAAGTGCAAGCTCGCTGTCATTGGCGACATTTTCGTCGCTTTTGATCGAATTTGTGGCGAGGCTGCAGAACGTGGTGAATGCATTTGAAGAGCTGAGTGAGAAGGCAGATTTCAAGGCGTCGACCGAGTTTTCAGACGGAAAAGAAAGGGTCGGGTGTTTGAGAAGAATGTTGAGAGCCATTGGATTGAAGAACTAGTTGCTTATCCCACTTTTATGACCTCTACAAGCAACTACATTTGAAGAGAATGCAAGAAAGTTATAGGAAAATGTTACACAACATTTACGTTATGCATATTATGTTGGCTGTAATGGAGGCATTATCTTAAAATTATACGTGACTGATTGGATTATAAGCCATTTCTCTTACTTGCTCGTGTAATTTCTTAGATACTAATACGATACACGTTGATGCGAACTTGCTGGTATAAGTCTTAGATAATGATACAATGTGCATTGATGTGTATTGTAATAGATTACTAATAATTACATTAATTAATATTTATCACGTTTGAAAATAAAATAAAATATAATAATAATGTCGGATTATTTTTATTCATTCAAATTTATGTTATTGTTGTTGTAAATGTGGAATATGGAAATAACGATGTAACTGAGAGTGAAGGGGAGATCCTCGTAAAAATAGTGTGCGACAAAACAAAAGGAAATGAAGGTCGGAATAAGGAGTTTTGAAAAGGGGCACCATGAGTTTTACCAAGTGGGTTATCGGATCGGATCAGATCAATCCGATCCGATTGCTGTAAATCCAAAATGTTATCGGGTTATCGGATCTGATTCGATAACTGCCTTTAAAGGAAAACACCCGAATCCGAATCCGATCCGAATTCGACAGATCCGATCGGATCGGATCCGATAAATTGACAAAAAAAAACTTCCCCCGATAATCCATCCAATGCAGTGCAAGAGCAAGCCTTCGTTAGTAAAAATTGATTGTGAGTTCTGGAAACTGAAATTCGACAAAAGTATGCAGTGATTGAATAAGAAATCCGACATATTAAAAAAAAAAACATGCGTTCAGATTAAAAAAAAAAGAAGAAATTTATACATCGACGGAGCAGCAGAGCGATGAGGTTAGGGTCGTCGGCGTTTGGAGTTCGTTCAGAGTCGGAGACTCGGAGGCCTACGCTGAGCTGAGCGTTCGTCGGCCTTGGGTGATGGAGTTAGGGTCGGAGACTCCGAATCGATCGGATGAAGATCGATCGAAGACATTCAGAGAATTAGGGTTCAGAATCGAGGTTATTAAAAATATCTCAATCTGATGGTCGAATTCGGATATTATCGGATTTCAATCCGATAAGATCCGAATCCAACAACAATCCGAAAATCAGATTGATTTTTTCATAACCTTACCGATTACCTTATCCGATCCGATCGAATCGTCGAGTTGGATCAGATTCGCCTACCCCTACTATTTAAAGTCCAATCAAAGCTGGTAAACTAAATTGAAGATATATTTTACTCTCCTCTGTCTTTTCTTTCATCCCCTCGCCTCTCCTCCCCGCTTCCCCCCTCCCTTTCTCTCTCTACATCTGCTTATTGAATCGGATCCAGCCGGCGGAAAGGCATTGAGTGTCGGTAATGACAATTCCTTTTTCTCTTTTCCTCATCTTTTCTTCGCTGTTGACTATTTTAGTCTGGAAAGTTGATTTTATTTTTTTCGAGAAAATTGAGGCGAGAGCGAGATTAGATTTGAATCTAGGACTTCGTGTCTATCAGAAGCGAGGAAGTGGGTGGACGGAACCTTCTCTCTAATTCGCACGAGAGCCGAACGCAAAATTTAGGGCTATTGGCTTTGGTGTTTCAATTTTTTGGTATTGCTTACCATTCTCAAGAACCATTTCTAGTTTTTCTTTTATTTTCTTATTTGATCTCATAATTTTGCATCGCTGATTTTATATGTCCCTTCTTCATGCACCATCTCTGAATTTGTATTTTTTAAAGACTTCTTCTATTTTTTCGGATTATTTTGGAATTGTTTCGTGTTAGATTTATCGCTGAAATTTTATTTGTTTGACTGAGGTTTAAATGTATTTCTGCCCTTTTCTGGTGATAATTTTGTTGTTTGTTTGATGTTAGACAGAAAGTTCTTTAATACGATGGCTATAGTAGATGAGCCACTCTATCCCATAGCCGTTCTCATAGACGAGCTTAAAAATGATGACATCCAGCTGAGGCTGAACTCGATTCGTAAGCTTTCTACAATTGCACGTGCTTTAGGGGAGGAACGAACTCGCAAAGAATTGATCCCATTTTTAAGTGAAAATAATGACGATGATGATGAGGTGCTTCTTGCAATGGCTGAGGAGTTGGGAGTATTCATTCCATATGTAGGAGGAGTGGAGTATGGCCATATCTTGCTCCCTCCTTTGGAAACCCTTTGCACTGTTGAGGAAACATGTGTTAGAGATAAGGCAGTGGAGTCTCTATGTAGAATTGGATCGCAGATGAGGGAGAGTGATTTGGTTGACTGGTTCATTCCTCTGGTTAAGGTTAGCTTCTTTTTATCTTAATTTGCTGCTGTATGTCACTTTTCTCTTCTTTGTTTATTTGCCTTTTTCTTTTGTTCAGTTATAACATTAAAATCGTATGGAGTTTTGTCATCTAAATATTCTGAAAACCTTAAACATTCTAAATACCTCCCCATCTTTGTCTGTTTATCATATTGGAAGATATTTTCTATTTTTCTACCTGTGTACTCATCACCACACTCCACCCTTGGAAAAAACTAAATATCTAATGTTTCATGTTATCATGATCTTCAGAGGTTGGCAGCTGGCGAATGGTTTACAGCTAGAGTCTCTGCTTGCGGTCTTTTTCATATTGCCTATGCTAGTGCTCCGGAGATGTTGAAAACAGAGTTACGGTCAATATATAATCAATTGTGTCAAGATGACATGCCAATGGTGAGGAGATCTGCTGCAACAAACCTGGGGAAATTCGCTGCCACTGTTGAACCTGCACATCTAAAGATTGACATTATTTCAATCTTTGATGATCTTACTCAAGATGGTAATCTCTAGTTCATGTAAAAGCAATTGGCATGCAGTATAATTTAGGATTTTTTGGTCTTGTGATGTGGTATTTTATGTCAAGGGAAATGTTAATTGATGTAACATAGGTTTCACTGAAAAACAAAATATTATACTGTTTGAGGAAGTTTGATATAAACATAATCCGTGTAAAGGGGAAAATAAATGATAGGTCCATCCACAACTTCCTCTCTCTCTCTCATACATTTGGAAGTAAATTAGTGACTAAGAATCATATACAGTGTGTATGCTTCTGTTATTGGAAGTTCAACCACCTCTTCTTTTAGTCATGCATGTTTTTGCTAACAAAATGGATAGAAATTAATCAACTTCAATCTCCTTGGCAGACATTAATATCATATATTGTTTACATTTAATGTTATGGAAATCAATCCAATGGACTCTTTCGTAGGGAAACAATATTCCAAAAAAAGAATTTAGTAGTTTCCTTTAGTATTATTTATTTAATAATTTAGTAGTTTCCTTAAGTATTATTTTTCTAATTATCAAGTTTGTTAATTTAGGTTAATTTTCTAAAATAAATTAGGTTTTCCTATTTTGAATATTGACTAAAATAAATTAAGTTATTATATAGCTTATTTAATAGGCATCAGCCTTATGGGGAATAACACTTATCAATCAATCAAGTTTATTAGTTATTTCTTTCTTTCTTTTTTCCTTCTCTTTGTTTTCCTATGACAAGACGAGTGGTTCTTATTCGTTCCATGGATAAACTCCATGAATCTGATCATAACAATTTCAATCTCTTTTGCAGACATTAATACCCTATATTGTTTACATTTGATGAGCTTTTAAAATTTAGTAGTTTAAAAGTATTTTATCTCAGGTGGCTTTCCTTGATGGGATGCCTAATTGAGTATTTATAGCTACTAATTTTAAAAAATATTGCAAGTTCGAGTTGCAAGTTTTTGATTATTGCAACTAATTAATTTTGTGTGATAAGGTACCTATGTTGTATGATATTATTGACAAAATTTAAGACATTTATAATTGTATTTAATGTCAATATGAAGTAGGGATATTTGTAACTGATACCTTGAATTTTAAAGTAATCAATTGGCTCCTTGAATTTTCCTTAATTTAAATAGATACCTTATCGTTACGATGTATGTTAATTTTTGTGATGTTGTTTAACATTAACGATTTGTAGAGAAATAAAAAATATATAATATTATATTTATATTTTACTTTAGCACTATCTACTTTTGAAAAAATATTTATTTTCATTAAACTATAATATTTATAAATTTTTTATCATCATTAGTTGATGAAAGGTAATAACCACATTAATGGAGATAATTAATAATTAACGAATTATGATACAATTCAAAACCTATTGATGAAGATAATTAATAATTAACGAATTATGATAAAATTCAAAGTGTTTAGTGACAACTTCTATAATTCGAGGTATCAGATGCAAATACTTGTATCATCCAAGGGTAAGTTGATATTTACCCTATAAATTATATATTTTTTTAAATAGAGCTTATTGCGGTCTTTCATTTTCTTTATTCAATTTGTATAATTGTTCTGTTTTTCCCCTTTTCAGATCAAGATTCTGTACGATTATTAGCTGTTGAAGGCTGTGCCGCTCTGGGAAAATTGTTGGAGCCTCAGGATTGTGTAGCTCATATACTACCTGTTATTGTTAACTTCTCTCAGGTATGATAACTGATGTTTTGTTTCGAAAATAGAACCTGTTTCAGTCAGTAATCTGCCTTTGTAAATTATTTGGAATCATATAACATGCTATTTAGTATATTCTTTTATTTTTCTTTGAGTTTGTCATTATGAACCCTGGATAAATTTCTCTCATAGAGTTAAAAGTTTTCTTCTTGGTTTTGTGAATGCTTAAATTTTTTTAAGGAACATATGTGATTCCTCAGTCAACATGTGGTCCTAGAAAAAAAAATAGTTATACACTGATAGTGTATTCTGAAAGCATTTATAAGGATGCAGGTTGAGCCGTGCAAATTTATTTCGTATATGTAGAAATTAGCTTGGACCAGGGGACACTGTTAGTGTCTTTCTGATATATGTCTCGTGAAAGAGTCTTATGCAAGCGTCCTCTTGGAAGAAAATTCATGTTTCTGCTATGTGTGGAAGAAGAATTCGTTTGTGCATATTATGGCATAAAAAGTGATTTTAAGCTTCTCAACACTAGTTCAGGTTTTTTTGTTCATGGTATCATAGCTAAATATCTTTTACTTGCCTTTTTTGACAGGATAAGTCTTGGCGCGTTCGTTACATGGTTGCCAATCAATTGTATGAACTATGTGAAGCTGTGGGACCTGAGCCCACTAGGTAGCTTGTTGAACTCTTGTATTTTCAACCTATTGTCATGTTTTGGTTGTGATTGAATGTTGCAGCAAGTATTGTTTGGACATTAGTTTAAGAAATTTTTTTCTTTCCACGATAATATTTTATCATGTATTTTTTTTTATATTTTCTTTTGGTTACATTCGAATAGTGAATTGAATTTTCTCTGCAATAATACTTTTTTTGTATAATTTGAGTTATGGTTAATGCATTTGAAGGACTGAGTTGGTGCCGGCATATGTACGCTTGCTTCGAGACAATGAGGCTGAAGTTCGTATAGCAGCTGCCGGTAAAGTGACCAAATTCTGCAGGATCGTAAATCCAGAATTGGCAATTCAACACATTCTTCCTTGTGTAAAGGTGAAAATGCATATGAAGAATTGCTTATTAATTTGGTTCATTTCTATTCAAGGGGTTTGAATAAGATCAGACGATGCTTACATGCTAAGACTATTGGATATGTATTAAACCTTTGCAGGAACTTTCATCAGATTCTTCCCAGCATGTCCGGTCTGCTTTAGCTTCTGTTATAATGGGAATGGCTCCTGTATTAGGAAAGGTATGTTGTTACTGCTTTGTACTGATATCCTTGTATAGGTTAAGGATCATAGTTTATGTTTTACATTTCATCTGGGAACTTTTGAGATGTATTTGTTATTTGTTATGTTTCACTCGTTGAAATAAGTTCGTAAATTCTTAATGATCTTAAGTGCAGCATTATATTTTTCAACTTAAAAGATTTCATTCTGATGTTTTGTGCAGGATGCGACGATTGAACAGCTCCTTCCAATTTTTCTCTCTCTTTTGAAGGATGAATTTCCTGATGTTCGTCTGAATATAATTAGCAAACTTGATCAAGTGAATCAGGTTCATCAAAATTCCTATCCCAATTGGTGTCTCTAGTATGACAATTTATTCAGGAATAGGTTTGGTTTGTCACACACTTTCATCTATAGTGGTTTTCTGAGCCACTTCAAGCAATTTTTTTTTTGCAGGTTATTGGAATTGATCTCCTGTCACAATCATTGTTACCCGCCATTGTTGAGCTTGCAGAGGATAGACATTGGAGAGTCCGACTTGCAATAATAGAATATATTCCTCTGCTGGCTAGCCAGTTGGGTGTTGGGTTTTTTGATGATAAGCTCGGTGCCCTTTGCATGCAATGGTTGCAGGATAAGGTTTGTCTTTTCAAATTTGAATATAAACTGCTTGATGTAGTTTTCTAATATCTATGCGCATAGAAAATCAAAATATTTGTAGTTTCGTAGTTGCATGTTGTGCTATACCCATAGTGGTTTCAGTAATTATTGAATGAGGAAGATTGATAGGTGCATGGACTATAATAAAACCGAAAATGATGCATGTATATAATTGCTAAAGGAACCAAATGAAAATAGAAGCAATGAACATTTCATATTGCATTCTTAATAGAAATGAATTTAATAGCGTGTAAATGCGTTTAAAATTTAGAACTTGTTTAAAATAACTTACAAAAGCATTAATGAGGTTAAATAAAATAAATTGAGCATGTTAGTGCATGAATATAGATTATTTTCTATGGACATAAAAGAAGAGAGAACGTGAAAAATATACGATAAAAGAGTAGAAAACTTCTGAAATATACGATAAAACCAAGAAGAGAAAGGGTGTGTGAGTAATTAATGGAGGATCCCTCCCTCCTCTCAGTTTAACCTAATTCCTCGATACCTTCCCTAAACAGCCATAGTCTAATTTATTCTCACCCTATTCCTGCCAAGTCAGCTCACAAAAAAGACAATTAAAAGATAAGTAAAGGGTATGAAAGTTGCTCCCAGGATCAGCTGGTAATTGGGCTCCCCTTTTTCTATATGATTGTAATAAGGGGACATGTGATACCCATGTGGGTTGTTCCGGGAGAGAGATATTAATAGTAAAGGAACACTAGGAAAAAGGGGATTGGTATTCTGTTAGAAAGAGGGGGAAAAGGATATACGGCGCAGCTGGGGGAGGGGATGGCAGAGAAAGCGTTTCTCTGCCATAGCACGAATTGTTTCCTTGTTGTGTCTCAATTAATACTAGTCTGTTGAATTTCTTCCATCGTTGGGAAGTCCTGGGTGTATCATATACTTAGACTTGGGCCCCTATCAAAGACATCTCAGAGTAGTCAACGTAGGAAGTCAATTTCAAATTGAATTTTTATGACTCAGGGTTTTTGAAAGGAAAAATTTGTGCTAAAATTTGGGTGTTCACTTCAAGATACATTATATATCTATCACTAGAAGACCCAATCATAGCTGTAAAATGTCAGACTAAATCAAATTTTTTCTTCTTGACGACTAGCTATGGAAGGCATATAAATAGATGCAAAAGGCTAAATTTACGAATAGGTGGTTTGCTGGGTTTCCTCCCTCAAGATTAGGCTGTGATTATGGTTAATACTTCGACATGACTCATGCTGTCATAGCACTTTCTATTTTACTTCTTTTGGATTGATATTTCATTCCACCATTGTATTAATGAATTTGGGCAGGTTTACTCAATTCGTGATGCAGCTGCAAATAACTTAAAGCGCCTAGCAGAAGAATTTGGTCCTGATTGGGCAATGCAGCACATTATTCCACAGGTTTGCTTTGATCATTTTTCATACTTGTCTGCCAGGAAGAATATTTTGGAGCACAATAGCGTAACATTTGTGCATTGAACCTGTTGTAGTGGCCACGACCAGAAGGATAATTCAATTGCATAACACTAATTTTGATAAAGTATTCCTCTTTTTTTTTTACAATATCGCAGCTATAGTATTGTTAAAGAACAGGCATCCACTGAAGAGAGAAATCTGCACAATATTTTGTGCTGATTTAATTAATATCAGCTGCATTATATTATTCAGAGCTTTGCAGATGTGTAGAAATCTGTTGCCTCATTCTTTAGCGCTGGTCCAAATAGATGGGTGTAAAAAGGCCTTTTGTTGTTTGCGTTATTTGATGCATTGTCTTCTTCTTTTGAGTATTATAGCTGTCCCCTAATTATTTATCTTTTGTTTCTTCTATACCACTGTAGTTTCCCTAACCCAATGATGACATGCCATCTTGACAGGTTCTTGAGATGACTAGCAATCCACATTATCTGTATCGAATGACGATACTCCGTGCAATCTCTCTTCTAGCCCCGGTAATGGGTTCGGAAATCAGCTGCTCAAAGTTACTCCCTGTTGTTGTCAATTCTTCGAAGGACAGGTACTTCGTTGTTAATGTTTGGCTTCTCTATCCAACAAAGAAAAAGATAAACTCATCAAGCTCTTTCTTGGTTTGTAATGCCCGTCTGAATTTTCCATATTTGCAGAGTTCCTAACATTAAGTTTAACGTAGTTAAGGTGCTTCAGTCGTTTATTCCCATCGTCGACCAGCCTGTAAGTTTTTCAATGAGAGTGATGCTACAGAATCACATTGAATAATAAATAAGTGACATCGCATGTTCAATCTAACAGATCAAAATTAATTTTCTTTTATTTTCTTAAAATATATATTAATCTAGACAGTTATCTATTTTGCATGTTTCATTGTTCTTCCTTTTAAACATTGTAACTATCTGATGAAGGGGGTGGAGAAGACAATCCGGCCCTGCTTGGTTGAACTGAGCGAGGATCCAGACGTTGATGTCCGTTTTTTTGCCAACCAAGCACTGCAGTCTATTGACCGCGTGATGATGTCAAGCTAGACACGGTATTCATTCATTTTTACAATTTTAATTTCTATGGCAGGAAGACCTTTTAATCCCAGCGATTACTTGTTTTTTAACATTTCACTAAGTTGGTAGTGCAGTTGTGTATTGTGTGGGGGCGTCAATGCCATGTATTCTGGCTTATAACGGTATGTAATCTAGGTGAGGCCAGATACTGCTCTTAAAACACCTTTCCTTCATAGCTCTTCGTTTTGATGTTTATATCGTCTTGATGTATGCAAGATCTTTATATTGTTCCCGGCTTCAGTTCAGTACTCTTTGGCCGAGTTGAACGAATCTCGCGAGTGAAAAAGGTTTCGATCGGACTTTTGTCTTAATATTTTGAAATAAATTGTGAGGGCTTTTAACATTTTAATGTCAACCAGACCGTAACCCATAACCCATGATTCTTCCAAGTGTTACTTTTCCTTATTGGGTGCCAATTGCCGAGTTTGAATCTAGTTCGACCTTTTAATTGACCGAGACTTCAACTTGGAAGGCTGTTAAAATTTAAGTGTGTATTATGTTTGATTCAAATTAATGATGAAACTTGGATTACATAGATGACTGCACGTTGTAAATGAGTAATTTCACAAAATAATAATAACAAATAATATTGTGAGAGGGTAGAGCTCATGAAAGTAATGCGACCTAAAATATTATATTTGAAGCATAGTAGTTGAAGTGTGTGGAAAAGAGGGTGAATCATGCGTTCTCCACACATGAAAAGGCATATGCCCCTTTCTTCACTCTGGGGACACCTCCCTCCCTCCCTCCTACTCATTTGGAACTAGTTAAATGATCTGAGCTAGGCTAACCAACTAGAGCGCAAAAGTTGTTCTATCGAATGTGATTTTCAAACTAGGGTTTGATTGATGATACAAATAAATTCATTTTATCCTATTCGATTATGAATGATTTGCAACATCAATGTTTTTCAATGAATTTGTCGACCCATAATAATTGGATCGTCCAAAACTCTTTGCCATCAGAAACCTAAGTTTGGACTGTTTTGGAGTAAAGTTTAGATGCTTAGGCCGTGACACTTGAGGATTCGAGGATAAGGTTTTGAATATTTCTCAATCAAAAAAGTATATATTACATCGTTGTTATCATTTCTTTTAAAAGTTTATACGGGATAACAACAACTGATATCATATTATTTAATTAAACAATGATCTGTCAGTTGCTCATTAATATAATATTTTGTAATTAGCTCAATATTATTTATAGTGAAACACAGTTAGACATAGGTGTTGTCCAAATAAGATATCACTTACATTGTATCAATCTAAGGTTATGGAAGAGAGAGCATACATTAATCTCTTTCATTTAGCCTAAGTTCATTCTTGTATCTCGTACATGAAGTTGGTCCAAGTTCATTCTCACTCTCTCCCCCACTTGTTCAAGCCATGTTCATTCTTTTTAGGTCAAACATTTTTTTATTGGGATTCTTTCATTTTAGTTGAGAATCAACTTTGCATGAACAAAGCAGCATCCAACAAGGATTGAAATGAGATAAAATCATGCACAAATATTTAAATCTTCTATTTTGGCAACTGAAATACTATTTCCAGTCTTGCCATTGTAGCTTATATGTAAAAACTAGATCGCTATTGCCAACTCAAATTTATCAAAAAATTGAGCGACACAAATTTGATTAATATACTCATATACTAAAGAACGTTGTGAGTTCTAAATGATATGATTATAATCTTTGAAACTAAATTTTGATAATTAAATAGAAATAAGTTGGAGCGTTTAGAATTATTTCAAAACATTAGGTTCATTTTATTATTGAACTTTCTTATTATAGACACTGTTGTATACTTAATGTATTAAAATATACATATTTATTTAATATATTAATGACACCAATTCATAATTAACATGTCAAAATGAATCCCAACAAATTCTTGCTTCGTGAGTACGCACATGAGTAAATTCTTTCACACACGCTCTCGTGGTGGAGACGATGTTATTACCATGACCTTAATCTCTGAATGAGTCATCCCTTCACAGAGCGAAGACCTGTTAAAAGTCATTTATATATTTCAAACTGTTAAGATTTTATTTGTTAAAGGGTCTAAATCACAAGGTTTTTTTGTCGAAGTTGGATGAATTAATTCTATTAGATCACGAGAATATTTGAATATATAAAACATTTTCTTCTATTCTGAATAAAATAGAATTTTGGCTTTCATTTAAATATTTTATTCGATTATGCTATTATTATTATTTAATATTTACACCAAAAGGAATGTTAAAATTCCATTGAAAAAATAATTATAATTGGATATTCGAATTAATGCTATTTTTTTGGGTCACGTAGCAGCCTTTGACCACGTGTTTAATGGTCTTTCAAATGATATAATTTATTGAATTTTATATTGGCGAGCTAAATCTCTAGCCAAATGCATACATAATCTTTAATGAGGTAATTCAATTCACATTTTAAAAAATAATAATTAATTATCATTCCAGGTATACACTATTTCAGAAGTCAAATATATATAATGATGGTACTAATATCTAATTTTAAAAAATAAAATAAAGGAAATATTGTGAATAATATTACCAAAAACATTTAATCCAAGTAACAAATATTACCAGTGACTTGCAAATCATGCAGGATACTTGTATGCGCGGTCCTTCGGCAAAAACAAGTGCTTATTATAGTAAAACAAGTGCTCCTATAATTTCGACGAATCACACCTAAGATATAGGTGCTTTTTTTTATCTCAATGAAATCAATGTTGTTATCGCAATAACAAATAAATTAGTTCAATATGCGAAAACAATGCGTAATCAAGAGTTTGCTAGCAGAGATTTGTAAGCCGATCTATTCTAAAACATAATCGATGAAGCCTAAAAACAACTTTCAATTCGGATATGCGAAAGAATCGAGACGACCATTTTAAGACTTTGTATTTTTTTGTTTTTGTTCGGCAAATGAGCCCCGACTGAGCCGTGCTAACTTGTCATTGATAAACCTAGCCGCAATCCCACAAGAAAAAAAAGAAAAAAAAGTTTAAATCCACAGATTTCTATTCAATTTCTCAATTTCCAACTTTTTACATTCTCTCCACCAAAAACCAAAACAAAAACTGGGAATTACAAATGAGAAACTGAAGTGGCCGTCGAACTCGACTCCACTACTGCTTCTCTCTCTTTCAAGACTTTACCTTCACCCACTTCTCTTTCTATTACACTGCCTGATTCTTCCGATTCCGGCCGAGCCACCACCGGAGCATAAACTCGGTTGGCGGTGCTGCTGGTGATTGGATCTGCCGCAGCCGTCGCCGGAGGAACCCAGATGCCTCCGACCACCACAAACTCACGCTGTAAACTGCCATTGTTTTGGACTGCTGAGCCTGGTCTTCTAGTGTAGAGCCGATACTTCTGAAACCCGAAACAGGAGAAAACATTAACAACTCAAGAACAGTCGAGTAATAAGCAGAAAGGATTCCAGTTCTGGCGAAGAAATTCCGTTGCGAGAACCTGCAAGTGACTTTTGACTTCATCATTTGTTAGACCATCGACCTTCATTAGCTCTCTGATTTGCTTCGGAGTCGCAGCTGAAAAGAAGAATGCGATCATACCAAATCAATAATTCTCGTTCATCTCATTCATAACTATCAAGATTGCACACCACTTGTCGATAGAAACTCATTCATAGTTTCTCGTGAATTCTCTAATGACCAATCAAATTCATGTTGCCTGGAATTCAATCTGGAAATTGGTTTTGCAGATATTCGAGTGGTAATGCAACCAACTAACAATCGATAGGATTCAAATTTAGACATAAGCTCGTCTACCCATTGTGAATCACTATGATCAAACACAAGATCAGATACCTTAATCCAATAATGTAAGAAAATGTTGTAAAAAGATAGAAACTTGAAGGTTTATTTGAAAGAGATGTACCGTGGGAGCCTCCTAGCTGCTGTAGAGCATGCAAAAACAACTTATGCAACTCCGGCGACCAGCTCCGCCTCTGCTTTCTTTGCGTTTGGTGGCCTCCTCCTTCCTTGTCCTTGGGTTTGGCGGCCCCACCACCGCTGCCGGAGACTGTTCCAGCCGATGAACTGGCCGCAGCTGCCGGAGTTGGAGACTGGTTATTGGCCTTGATCGCTTCAGTCTGATCCCGTTGAAATGGCTGGAAAGCTCCTCCATGTCTCACTATACTCTTCTTCTTAGGGATATCCTGCAAAAACAAGAATCTGAGTTGAAGTTCATTTCTCAGCTTCCAAACAGATTGACTTGTCTAACCTCTTTGGCCGGAGAATCGACGGATTGATTCCAAAGCTGAGCAGATCTAAGCCAATCTGCTTGGCTCTCTTCCTTCTCATCATTCATCTTGTTCTCCTCGTCGGATTCTTCATCTCCGTCAACCAAATCTGACCTCTTTATCGGAATAAATTCCTCCAGAACCGGAACTTCGCCGGAGTTATGTTCTGAGCATTCCGATTGGCCTCTGTTGAAGTATTCCGTTGTCGTCCCAGACAACTGCTGCCTGCAAGATTCGATAGCTGCAAACAAGCCGTAAAATTAAAGTCATGTATATGGAAGCGTAATGAATATTGAAGTTTAAAAAATGGGGGATTAGAATCGTTTGAAAAACCTTGCGTAATGAGCTCCAAACACAGAGGCAGCTCTCGCCGGAAAACATGTATCTTCTGGCGTTCTTCTTCCAGTGCCTCCACATATTTTCTGAAAGCCACTCCCATCTCCACGCCTTCCATTTTCTCCTCGTGATACAACTTCGATCTAACCCACCTACTTCTGTTTTAACCTAAACAATTAAGCAGATTAAACTCCTATCACCCAACAGAAAACAGATTTCATCAACAAATAACTCAGATAACAAATCAAATACCAAAATTTTGATAGGTTTCTCGAAGCCAGATTAAACTCCTACCTCAGGTTTAGGACGGTCGAAGCAGAACAAAATGGGAAAAAACTGGAGCCAGAATCTGGGATCTAAAGCAGACTCAGAAGACGGAATAAGGTGCAGACCCAGCTCCCAGAAGATGGATTTAACGAGAGGAATGAAAACATGGAAATGATCGCAAAAAAATAGAGAGCTCATAAAAAGAAAACATCATGGTCGGGGCGTCGCGTACGACGAGAATCTTTGATTGGAGATTGGGAGCAGTGGGCAAGGCATGTAATACAAGGATGGTTGAATATTCCTCGCTCCGATTCCATTCTCACCTTGCCCATGGCCATGGGGCCATGGCTGCCAAATGGAGACTACTAATTTTGTATTTTTTATTTACAATAAATTTCTAGTCGAAAATGGAGTTCAAGAGGGTGTGATTTAAATAATCAAAGATTAATCTCTGTTATTCGAATATACGAGCGTGGATCGTGGGCCGAAAGAGAATCGTTGAAGAGCGCGTGTACTCACCTGGTTAATCGCGCGTGAATATCTAGGTTTCACGCAAACGCCTCTTCAGTTTTCCAAAGGACAGGTTCTGATCCTTATCCCGCACGCAGATTTGATGGACACGTCAGCAATTGTCTGTCCCACTCGCCCTTTAAAGCGCGTTTATTTAATAACGTATGCAGGCCTTACCTAACAGAATCATGGATATTCATTCGAGATTCTGAACCCAGGGGGATCCGTATTCCCTGCACCATCTCCACCTTTCATCGTGAAAATCATGACTGTAAACTCGATGGACGGTCCCGATTTATTCTTGTTCACGGCATAGCCAAAATAAATAAAAGAACATTCATTGTACTATGTTATTCTACTTTTTTCGACGACGGGGGTTATATTAGATTACCGTAAGAGTTATTTTTAGACTCTAATTTTGTTATACGAAAAAATACCTGAATTTTTAAAAATAATAATAATTTTGAGTTCTTCGGGTGTCGAAAGAGGGTCTGCGTCTGTATCAGAAGTTCAAAGAAGGATGAGTGTGTCAGTATCAGACACATTCATCATCTTTCGGACGTTTTTTAAATTGATAATATTTTTTTAATTGAAAAAACTTATTACTCATACATAGAGCCGGCAAACGAGCAAGTTGGCTCGATAGCTCGCTCGGCAGACTCGGTTAGGTGTCGAGCCGAGCCAGGCTCAAGCCGGAACAGTGTCGAGCCTGTGGGTCGAGCCCGAGCCGAGCTCGACGGATGAGGCTCGCGAGCCTAACGAGCCAGGCTCGAAGTCGCCAGCCCTCGCTGTCGTCGCGCCTCGCCTCGTCAGTCGTTTGCGTCGTCTCCTCGCCAGATCTCGTCCCAAGTCGGTCGTTCGCGTCGTCGCCTAGCCAGATCTCGTCGCCTTGTCGTCTGTCGCTTCGTCGTTCGTTCCCTCGCCAACTGTCGCCTCGCCATCCGTCGTCACTTGGCTCTCACCTCGTCGCAGATTGTCGCCGTCGCGGCATCGGTGAGCGAACAAGGAGCACGCGAGAGATAGAGAGAGAGAGAGAGAGAGAGAGAGAGAGAGAGAGAGAGAGGCCGAGGGTCGCGCACGAGATCTACGACCCCTCGGGCCTCTCTCTCTCTCTCTCTCTCTTTAACTCATATGCATGAAGGACTCGAGCGACGGCGTTGTGAGAGAGCAACAAAGAGATGATGAACTCGAGGAAGAATTCAAAAATTTAGAATTTGACGACTAGACTTTTTTGTACGACTATTTAAGTTATTTGTACATTTTTTTAAAGTTTACATATGTATTGAATATTGATGCACAAAATAATTATTTTGATACAATGCTATGTAATTTTTCGACAAATTATAATGAATATTTTTTAAACTTCCGGTTACAACATAATATATCAAATTTCAGACAATTTATAATGATTAACCCTTTCGGTCGACCCCAGGATCGAAGAGGGGTCGACACAATAACCCTTTCGGTCGACCCCAGGATAGAAGAAGGGTCGACACAAATAACCCTTTCGGTCGACCCCAGGATCAAGGAAGGGTCGACACAATATAAGCATCTGAAATACTATCGATCGACCCCAGAATCGACGAGCAGTCGACACTTTCCCAATTTGAGTTGAAAAGTCAACCAAAACTTGGAGAAATCCTGATGGATGAACGTGAGAGAAACATCGATTCTTGTTTAATTAATGAGACAAGAAGGCATGGTCTGCCATTTCCCTACCAGCACGACTCTTTCTCCCTATGTTACTTTAAGATCTCACGTCTTGATCAAGGGAAGAGTGAGATTGAGAAAGAAAGAGATATTGTGAGAGAAAAGAGTGAGGAAGCTGAAGTTTTCGTGGAAGCTGAAGTTCAAGGTATTATCCTATCCTCTGAGTTTCTTTTAGGTTCAGTAAGGATAATATGATTGTATTGGTTGAATTGATGGATAAAAATGAAAGATTTCATGTAGATTGTTAGAAAATCAGTTGATTGTGTGCAAGGTTATGGTTTTTGAGATTAGGTCAAATTGTAGCACGAATTTTAGTTTATGTCCTTCATAAGAGTTAAAGTAGACTCTTAAAGTCATCTATAGCCGTTTGAATCACTCGATTTGGAGCTTTGTAGACAAAGTTATGGATGTTGTAAGTTTGCAGACGAAAATTGGGAGAGGAATTCGGACGACCGTTTTGTAAGTTAACCGGTCGACCGGTTCCCAATTTTTACTCTTTGTTTATGAACAGCGGTCGACAACTTAAGTTAAGCGGTCGACCGATTCCCGATTTTAGAAACGCATGCTCTCTGTTTTTTAGCATGGGTCGACCCCTCCAAGGTTGGGTCGACCGGTCCTTGGTTTCCAGAGATGCATGCTCACTGTTAAGTCAATATTGATCGACACTTTATGCTACGTTAGTTTTAGGAATTTAGTGTATTTTAAGAAGATATAGTAGACTCTTAAGGAATGATTTGACACCTGTGGCATCACGAATGGATCGATATAGAGGAAGTTATAGTTGATCAAAGTGGGGATAAAAGTTATGACTTTATGCAATAAAACAGGTCATGCTACATGAATTCTCATCCTTAAATGATCTATATGTTTATGTCCTTAATTGGATTAGAAGAGGCTCAAGTGGATTGATTCAACCTAGCTGCTAAGGTAAGTTAGTATTAAGATTGTTTGGCCCTTAAGTGAGACTGTATTGCAAAGATTAGGATGTATGTTTGATGTGTGTTGTGTGCTTGTTTTCATGTTATGTTTGATGTGATTTAAGTAATGTTTCATAATCACATGGTCATGCATCATAGTTTTACAAAATGTCAACGAAATGATTTCATGCATTGTTTTTAAGAACATGAAAAGCCAAAAATGTAAATGACCGGTGGAACCACGAGGTAGAGAGCTCGGTCGCGAGGGCTGGGTGGAACCACGAGGTGGAGAGCTGGATCAATAAGCAAGAATAACGCAAGAATAAAAATGTAAATGACCGGTGGAACCCCGAGGTGGAGAGCTCGGTCGCGAGGGCTGGGTGGAATTACGAGGTGGAGAGCTGGATCGATAAGCAAGAATAACGGAAGAATAAAAATGTAAATGACCGGTGGAACCACGAGGTGGAGAGCTCGGTCGCGAGGGCTGGGTGGGTGGAGAGCTGGATCGATAAGCAAGAATAACACAAGAATAAAAATGTAAATGACCGGTGGAACCACGAGGTGGAGAGCTCGGTCGCGAGGGCTGGGTGGAACTACGAGGTGGAGAGCTGGATCGATAAGCAAGAATAACGCAATAAAGAACGAAATGAAAATGTGCATTATTTTATCAACATAGCATACTCATACATTGCATTTTATAGTTATGTTATTTACTGAGCTTTAGGCTCATAGTTTAGGCTTTGCAATGTAGGGAATGTAATAGAGGAAATGGTGCAAGTGACTGACCAAGAAGTTAGAGCAGAAGAGTGTCCAAATGATACAGTTTATTGAGTGATGACCGACGATGAGTGATGCATGACACACACACAGTTATAATATAAAATGTTTTGAATATTTTAAAGATGTAATTAAAATGTATACCTTTATTTTGGTGTGATGGATTACCAATGTTTTGAAAATGAATATATCTTATGTTGAACTATTTTCTTCCGCTGCAGTTTAAATTATTAAATGCTTATGTATTTTATTTAGCGGTGGAATTCAAATGTAAATTTTTATCATTTGACGGTTTTCCTTGTAAACTGTTTTTTAAACTAAAGATAGTTTCCAGAAATTAAAGTAACAAGTTTTACAAGTTTTCCACCAACGTAAGTAAGTAAGTAAGTAAGAACCCAGTAACAGACCGGTTCTCGGGCTGCCAGCGAGTAAGTAAGTAAAGAAAGTAAAGTAAAGTAAGTAAGAAGAGCAGCAAGCGGCGGCTCGGGAATCGGGTCATTACATTAAAGTACCAAATCGTGTAACATTGTAAGGTTACATGTCTCGTTCAACAATCAATAAAATGTAGAATGATTACATACTTAGATACGTATCCCGATGATATAATCAATAAATGTAATTATCGATTGGTGCTCACATTCACTGCATAGCAGAGATAGCATGTACACACGAAATTCTTGTCAATTGTCATTTACAGCAGTTGCAGGTTGCATTACTCATATTGATGATGGGTTGCCTCATGTCACTGCTGACCTCATATATGACATTTTCTGAAAAAACAGTACTCCAATTAATTGCATCTCGGGTCAATTTATTTAATATTTTCCCTATTCTCAGGCATAATATATCTGCCGATCGAAGTATCTTCTCATGTATTTTCACAATACTGATCAAGATGAATTTTTTTATCATCTCTAGCATTGTGATGATGAATTTTTCTCGAGCTAGAAGGATAACATTGTTGAATGACTCACTAAGCTTATTCAAACTCATATCACATTTTAGAGTCGATGAGAAGGCATATGCTACTCATATTTCTGTAGGGATGACCCGTATATATTCAGCGGCCAACACGTTACGGCGGTGCATCCTTGTCATGTGTCTTTCGAACCCGGCTTTAGTCGAGGCATGTACTGCGTTCTACAAAAAATCTTTGTATCTTTTCCACGAAAGTTTTTTTTTTAAAATTGACGTATAAATGTCTGAGACAAAATCTATGATTGGCATCATCAAACTTCTCATGAGCTACATTCACAAGTCTCTTCTGTTTGACTGATATTACAGTCCACCCAAACTCGTTCAGACTATTGAGGTCTTGTCTTAGTTGATGGAGAAACTAACTCTATGAATCTCTACACTCCAACTCCACTACTACGTATGCTGCAAGATAGAGTACATCGTTAGAGTCAATATCGACCGTCATCAACAGATAACCCGGACACGCACCCTTGAGATGAAAATCATCAAGACATATAATTAGTTTGGTAAATTCAATGATTGCTCGCATGCATGCGAGCATGCACATATATATTCGTTTGAATTCACAAACGGCTCATTCACCTGTGCTGTACAACAATTGGGCTTGGATGTCGACTCTGCTTCCAGGGTTAAATCAAAGTAGCTCCTCCACATACTACCGAAGAAATTGAAATTGATCATTGTCAAATCCTTCATTCAACTTACACGCCTCTAGCTGACTTTTAATTACAACACTCGTGGTTGTGGTAACATTGTGATTCTTCGTACGATCTCGATGATCGATGAAAGTCAATTTTTTAAGACTCGAATACAAGTATGACTATCAACAAATGTTTTTATTTGAATCGTTTATTTATCATGCATTTTTGAAGCGTGAAGGCGTCATTGACATCCCTCTATGCATATTGTTGTTAGTCGCTATGATCACTTCTTTTAAAAGTGACTTCGTATCTATTTGACAAGGCATTTTCAATAATTTTATCTTTTAAATACTTAAAAAATTTATACCTTTTTACGAGTTAAAGTTCGCTTTTGGCTCTTGCAGGAAAGCTTAAAACTTCCTTTGCATCATCGTCTGAGTCGGGTGACATAGTTAAAATTATCATATTTATACCGTTTGATGAAGATTGAATATCTACATAATATCTACTATCAAACAGTTGAAGGTTACCATATATTTGCTTATCTTCCTCCATAGGCACGTCGTTGCATGTCGACTCGTAACCTCCTTAGAAAATAATTCGACTTAAGATACATTCATTTTCAAAACATTTGCAATTCATCACTTCAAAATAGTATATACAATTTAATTACATCTTCAAAACCTTCAAACCATTTTCAATTATGACTGTGTGTGTGTCCATACGTCACTCATCATCAGTCGTTACTCAATATCTGTATCATTTGGACACTCCTCTGCTTTAACTCCTTCATCAGTCATTTGCACTCATTCCTCCATTACATTCCCTACATTGCAAAGCCTGAGCCTAAAACTCAGTAAGTAGTATGACTATGTTGTTAATAAAACAATGCACAATTTCATTCACGTTTCTTAGGTTTCATATCTTCTTTATCTTTGGAAATATTACAGGATCTCGAGAACATTGCCTTCCACCTACTTCAATATCTACTGGCCCATTTACATTACTGCTTGGAGTGTTCATGTCTGTAATAACTATTTGCTTTACTGTTCTGATATTCAAGTTCTTAATTCATCGGAGACGAAAAAAAATTAGCATCCCATACCACCAATTATATCTCGTTTACCTCCAACTACGTTGTAAAACAATGCATGAAATCATTTTGTTGACATTTTGTAAAACTATGATGCATGACTATGAAACATTACTACATTACATCAAACATAATATGAAAATAAACATACAACACACAACAAACATACATCATAATCTTCGCAATGCAGTCTCACTTAAGGGCCAAACAATCTTAATACTAACTTACCTTAACAGCTAGGTTGAATCAATCCACTTGAGCCTCTTCTAATCCAATTAAGGACATAAACATATAGATCATTTAAGGATGAGAATTCATGTAGCATGACCTGTTTTATTGCATAAAGTCATAACTTACTATCCACTTATCCATTTGAGTTGATTCTCATGACATTGAATCACTCAAGGTGTCTATTAAAGTTCATTAGAAGACCATAATTTCAATGGAGCAACATAATTGCATGTATAACACATAATTCCAAAATCGGTTCCAACCCTCCTGATTTTCAACTTTTGTTTTCTATTCCAACTTCAAACAACTATAACTTCTTCTATAATGATCCATTTGTGAGGCTCAAGGTGTCAAATTGTTTCTTAAAGAGTCTACTGTAACTTCTTAGAAGACATCAATTTTAGAAAACTAACGTAACATAAAGTGTCGACCGATGTTGATAAAACAGAGAGCATGCCTTTTTTGAAATCAAGGACCGGTCGACCTAACTTATAAGGTGTCGACCGATGTTGACAAAACAGAGAGCATGCCTTTCTTAAAATCAAAGACCGGTCGACCTAACTTAAAAGGTGTCGACCGATGTTGACAAAACAGAGAGCATGCATTTCTTTAAATCGAGAACCGGTCGACCTAACCTATAAGGTGTCGACTGCAGCTCTCTCCTAGTTTTCGTCCACTGACTTGAAGCATCTATAACTTTGTATACATAGCTCCGAATCAAGTGATTGAAACGAATATAGATCACTCTAAGAGTCTACTTTAGCTATTATAAAGAACATAAACTCCAATTCGTACTACAATTCGACCGAATATCTAAAACCCTAACTTTGTACATAATCAATTGATTTCACATCTATTGGCATGAAATCATTCGTATTTATCCACTAATTCAACCAATACCATCATTTTATCATTACTGAACCTAAAAGAGAGGATAGAATAACACCTTGAACTTCAGCCTTCGTGAAAGTTCAGGATTTTTCCACCTCACTTCTCTTGAGATAACTCACTTTTTCACTCTTTGGTGTCTAACTTCACCCTTTTTTTTCTTCACAATACCTCTTTTCTTTCTCAATCTCACTCTCCCCTGGTCAAGACATGAGAACCCAGAGAAAATAGAGAGAAGTCGTGCCTGGAATGAAAAATGGCAGCCAAATGATTTTTACGTCCTTAATTAAACAAAAACAATATTTCCTTTACGTTCACAAATCAGATTCCTCTAAGTTTTGGCTGACTTTTCAACTTAAATCGGGGAAGGTGTCGACTGCTCGACCATGGTGTCGACCGAAGAAATTCCCGAGAGCTATTATGTGTCGACTGGTTGCTAAGGTGTCGACCAGTTGTTAAGGTGTCGACCGCTTAACCATGATGTCGACCGAACCGATTCTCGAGAGCTATTCTGTGTCGACCGGTTGCTAAGGTGTCGACCGCTTAACTAAGGTGTCGACCGAATCTATAAAATTTTACAACCTTTCCGAATAACATCATCCCATATACCCTTAAACATTATTTTTTTCATCACCTTCAACCTACTAATTTATTAATATCCACAATACCTTAAGACTTTAATATTTAGCCAACATTCATAAAAAAAATCTTAAACACTTTCATCTTAAAGTCGCAAATGCTAAAAATAAATGAGGGTTGCTAAAAATAAATGAGGGTCGTAAATGAGGGTTGAGATTTTTTCAATTTATTTCCTCCTAAGTTTAAGGTTTTTTAAATTTTTGGACCATGATTATTCTACATTTTTTTTTTATTAGTTGGAATATCATGTTTGATACATTAACGTGTTTTTAGTTGAATGAAAATATCAAACGGAACACAATGTTTCTTGAATATTGGTTGAATATGTCAAATAATAGAATACAAATGAATAACATAAGTATCAATTTATTGTTTTGTCTAGTGACCGTTACAACGAACATCTCAAATTTTAAAATCGTTAATTTAACATTTTAGCTATACCATAATTAGAATGAAGATCTTACATTTAACTTTTTTACTAATTTCTCTACTTGTGTTAAAAAAAAATTAGGCTCCTGATTGAACCAAAAACTGATCAGCTCACTTGGACTGTCGGTTCAATGTTTTGGAAAAAATTAATTGAACTTCCTAATTTTGTATCAATACGCAAACATAGCAGACCTACTGTCAGGTACCGACTTTCTTCATTGATAAATTGTCCTAAGTCTTGCTTAATTGGCAAATCAACTTTGGTTGTGCGGGTTGAGAGTTTGATTGCGGGTCAGCAGGGTTTAGAACCCGCCTCAATCTGTCAACCCGCAACACATTTTGGGATTAGGTTTTCTTATTCTTTTTTCTGTAAATCAAGCCACCCACCAGGGAGTTCTCGACGAGCATGACAACGCCAGCTATTTTTATCTTTTATTTTTTGTATTTATTTTATGGATTTCAATTGAGATTGAAATCTGTTAGCAGTTTAACAGTTTAGTGAAGTTTTTTTTTTTTTTTTTTACTTTGTAGGGATATTTTATTTTTATTTTTATTTTTTTACTTTTTATATTTATTTTATGGATTTCAGTTGAGATTGAAATCTGATTTCTGGATTTCAATTGGAATTAGATTTTACTTGATTTTTGTTATTTTAATTGAAGTGCAATTGAATTGAATTTAGATTGAAATCAGACTTGAACCGAACTTAATCGATTTGAATTGGTCAACTTTCGATTTTGTACATGGATAATGTATTACTTGAATATTTTTTTTTATCTAATTGTTAATTTTGATAGATGATATTTGTGTTTTTATATATAATTGGTACAAATCTTGTTGTCATAGAATTATAATTGTTTAAGAGATATATTTCCTTTTTTTAGGGACGGATGGCTTGAACTTTGAAATTGAGGACTGACTCACATCGACCCAAACCAGTGCGGGTTGGCTCGGGTTCGGATCAAATGAGTAACGTAACATGAGCGGGTTGCGATTGTAATTCTTAATGTTTCAGGTCGGGTTGATTTGGATGTCAACCGACCCATTCAATAAAAAATATTAAAATTTTATAACTGTGAATACATCAGTAGTGATAATACTATTTATTAATATTTTGCAAAATATACTACTAGAGAGAATTTTTAGTATTACTCTAAACAATTAATGATTTTGAGTTTCTCAATTTAAAATATTATTTCAATAATAGCTAGTACTCAATTAAAAATGATATTGTCAGTTTTGTGATGAATTTGAATATTCAAATGTTAGTCGTTATTTTTCTTCCACGCTAGTGATTCTAGTTTTAGACATCCACAAAATTTTATAGAAATTGAAAACGACCTTCATTTTTGTGATTTACAAAAGAATAAGCTCAAAAGAACTTATTTTAAACTTCCTTGTGACGAGGATATTGATATTTTAAATAGGTAGATAAGTAATTCAATTATATATTTTATTCTTTCTAAAATAACACGTGATCTATTGACAACTTCAAATTCTGTTATAACATTAGAGTCTGTGTTTAGTGCAGGTCAACAAATATACGATGATTGGCGAGAAAGTCTTGTATCGGATCTTGTGAAAACACTAATATGCACGAAAAATTAGAACGATGGCGTTACATGATATCACCAACTCGGGGATACTTTATCGAAATAATTAAAAAAAATTGACGTGAGGCAACTAGGAGTAAAATTTTAAAAAAAAAAAAAAAAACTCGACAAACTTAGTAGGCTCTACGAGTTGATTTTTTTCATAGGGAGCTCTCTTGAGCTTGCTTGTTTTACCGCTTTATCCTAACCCCGTTGCAAAAGGCAGTGTAATTGCACACATCTTCAATTTTTGTTATTATAAAGTAGACACTACCTTATTATAAAAGTGGTTTTATTAAGCTATAGAATTTAAGAGTAAATTTGTTAATGATCATAGTTTAAAAGTTTTCTGTCTTTATTATTCTATTTAATTTTACTTGTTAAAATCTTTATTTTTAATACTAAATATCAATTTACCCCCAGATGTATGGATACTTGTAGCCAGGATGAGGCCAAAATAGTTTTGTTTTGAACTTTTCAGAGTATAACTGGCTCAAGAAATTACTAGAGTCAAACTAAAACTAGCTTGTATTTTCAATTTTGGTAATGCTTGGGTTTTGGTTTTCCAAAGAAATTGATAAAAAAGAAAAGTTAACTCAAAATTAGCATAATTAATATACAAGACACTAAATTAGAGCATTGCATTAGCATAATTAAAGTAGACACTTTGACGTTTCCGATTGTGAACACTCTTTTCACAGAGGGAATGCAGTCATCTTCAGCTGCTGTGTTTATATGCACGCATTTTTTGAAAGAATGGGTGAAGAGTTGCTTCAACATTTTGCCTGCTTCCCATCGTCAGAATTGGTTCTGCAACCCAACGGCCTTCAGGGTTTCTCATTAGACATCAAAATATCCCCCTTTTCCTGTCTCATCTCCTACCAACCAAACCCCCTCCCCAATACTTGCTCTTGCCACACAAATTACTCAACACTTGTAAATGGTTGACCCTCCACCATGCTACCCGGTTGCTCGTTACCTATCAAACAACAATGGATTATCAAACCAGACGTTCAACACGATCGACAAGAAACTAGGCTAGAATATCTAACAGGTTATATTTTAAGATATATCGAACAGATTGCCGAAGCATTTACGATTATCAAAGATGAGGGGCTCTGAGTGAAAAACAGTCCCAACACCATGTCCGACGAATCGCTCCACACTCCAAAACCATACTTCTGCACGCTCGCTGTGATAAATGATTCGTCCAAATCATGTGCAAATTCAAAGACTGCAATTCACTAATTCTATGCTCCATCATACATGAATTCAACTTCAAGAAAATGCTCAAATTTGTGACCATAATAAACGAGGGGGGGTAGTTTTTGATATTTACATCCAGCGACATTTCTCTCTCTTACCCTCTCCATCCCATTCAAAAATGTGACAAAAAATCAATTATAAACAATTGCATTAAAAACTGTCACAAATTTAAGCATGCAATCATAGAAATAACAACGAACATTTATCTTAACCAATCGTCTCATTCCATCACTAACATCGCCGCAAAAATACATCTTCGATGTGTCTCCATGGTATCCCTACCACAAAATTAATGAAGGTCCTCAGACTATTTGCAACAAAGCATACCAGAAAAAAGTCTAAACGATTATCCCTTCTGTCTACCTTAATCATAAATCACCAATGAGACCATTACACACAATAAATGACAAAAAAGAGCGTTATTGATATTCCTGTACATGAATACAAGATTGAATACGTACATTTAGATAACCTGTGACGTCGATATTTATTATATCCCCATTCTGCACATCAGAAAGTCATTAGTAACAAAGGTAATGAACATTCTGAAAGACGTGACATACAATAATGCCATGATAAACCTGCAACTGGCGAGAATCTGGTATTACATGGCACATGCAGTCATTCACTGATGTGCACACACTTTTTGGGAATCCCCCATAGCCAAGAGGTGATGGATAAGCATCTGCCTCGATGATTATCTGGAAAGGACTCTGATTATTTTAGACCTGCAAACATTATTGACAATGAAAATTAATCCCAATATTCTTCACATAAAATGGGGCATAAATAAAACCTGCAGTGATTTTACATGATGCGAAAAATGGTTCGAATAAGTTCAACAAGAACTTTATCTTATATAAAATAAACATGAATAAGAATAACAAGGAAGACGATTTTTCTTTATTTTTTAGAGATAAAGTTTGAAAACAGAGAATCAAAATTGAATGCATCAGTTCAAAAGCTTTACCTTAATTAGTGTTCCTGCATATTCCAACACTCGAGCAGCAAGCTCACATGCTGCTCTCATACGCTCAATGCCTTGAGAATCGTGAAGTTGAAAATCCTTGGAAATGTCTGGTAAAGTGGGGGAGCCAACATAAGGAGGCTTTGGTATGTCTTCAGGTACAGGGAGACGGGGGGACACTCTTCCTCACCTTAAAGATGGCCTCCTTCTGACTTTAGTCACACTTTGAAGCTCTCTTTCTCTATGGAAGATCACATTAAACACAGTAGAAACCACTTATTTTTCAATGCCAATTCGAAATCCCAACAGATAAAAATGTACGTTTTAGAATTTTTGTTACAAAAAATTATTATCGACAAAGAGGAGAGAGAGCCTAAAAAACTATCAAAGCGTTCCAAGTGCCTCAAACAGGCCGAGTGTGTAACTCTACCATGACGAAAAACAGTATAACAAAGCAATTGTTTTGAAAATTTAGTCTCCGTGCGAAGAAAAACTTCAGATTTATTCAATACCATACACCTCGAAATTTCATATTCTACATTTCTATATCAATTATCTCTGCATAGATTAGCAAATGAATGCAGCATATAACATCAATACTATCACATAGAGAATTGCTAAACTCGACCGTCCAGCATGGGATGTAGCACTCCGCCAAATAAGAATCCTACAGCCAACAACAATGTCTTACCTTCGAATTCTCTTCGCCTACTCCAGACCTGAAATCCTCTTCGAAAAATGACAAGCTGCTTATGAAAACGTGATGGTTTTCCTGTATAACAGACACAGGTGTGAGTAAATGGAAAAAAGATTAGAAAATTAGCCTCAGTAATTTCGATACATTCATTTATTGAAACAGAAATGAAGATAGAAATGAATAATTTCTAAAGATTTCAATCCATGAAAATGGAAGAATCGTCCGTGAAGTGAATCTAATGACAGCGAAGTGTGAAACTGTGTTTTATTCTCTTCTTCTATTTGCCATATTTTCCACTTTCTTCCATTTTAGGTTAGGAAAAACCAAACCCAAAGCTAAAGATTGTAAAGCATCACAGAACGAATAAAGAGATGAAGAGAGCCAGATATACTACTATACGAAGTGGGTGAGAAGGAAAATGTGGTATTAACTATGGGTGGCGATTCTAATGAAGACGACGAGGCTTTGCCATAGAAGGGCGACGAAAGTTGGAGAGACCCACCATGAACGAGGGAAGCACAGATCGCCATGCTACGCAGAATGTGAAGTCAACAAAAGAGAAAATAACACTTCTTGTGGGTTATATGAGTGAGTAGTAGTGGGCAGGGGGCAGCCCCAACTAACCCGATAACCCGAATTAACCTAAACGGTTTGGGCCGGACTTTAGTTCAAATAATCAGTTTTAAGTCGGGTTCAGTTGTGGCTATTTTGGTTCAGTTTGGTTTTCAATTTTTGTTCGAAAATCCAAACCAAACTGAAAAAACCCGATGTCTGCCATAATTTCATTTTCCTATTTTCGTTTTTGTTCTTCACTCGTCACTCACACGGAAGCTATTCACTCACTCACTCACAGTTCACACTGCTCGTCGACCGTCGTAGAGAACTCGAGAGTGGATTCAGATTGAGCACTCGGCCGACGTTTAGGTCTGTTCTTCACTCGTGTGATTTGTTTAGTTATATTTCAGGAATATTGATTCACAATCTAGTATGCCAAGTACTTCGAAAAAAAGAACATTTAGGTCTGATGTTTGGGAGCATTTTTTTTTTTTTTAGTTTTAGGTAAATAAAATAAAAGCAACGAAGAATTACAGATCAGCGAAATCCAGAGTGAGGAGCCAGGGGGAAATCAACAACCCAGAATGACCGCCCCGGACAACTCAATCTCAAAACGAGGAAGAGCAAAAACACGATCGGAAAGCCAACATGCTGACTTACCAAATTACAAAAGGCCCGAGAAGGGAGACACAAAGATAAGCCCTCACTAACACAAAGCCGACAATAAACAATCAAGCCAGACACAAAAATAACGGCAAAGCAGAGAAATCAGCTTAACTTATAGGCCACAAAAAGAGCATCGCGGGGAGGAACACAAATTGGGCAGCAGCATTTGCGGGATCAAATTAGAGCAAGCGAAAACTAGAGGCAAGGCAGCGGCAACTAATGTGACAGCAGATCGGAGCAAGCAAGAGAGCAACTGATTGTTTTGAAAAGGACTTCATAATTCCATCTTAGAGCACAGTAGGCAGAGATATCGAGCAGATTTATAAAAAAGAGAAATTACAATTGACTGCTTACATTCGAAAAAGTGGTCAACGAATATGTTTAACGACCGATACTTGGACTTCTGACCAAAACGTCAATTACATGGTATTGACAGGGCATTTTCTTGACAGTAATTGGAAGCTGCACAAGAAAATTTTAAACTTTTGTAAGATTGAAGGGCATAGAGGAGACATAATTTCAAAGCAGCTTGAAAAATGTTTGCATGAATGGGGAACTAAGAAGGTCTTTAGTATTACAGTTGATAACGCTTTATCCAACAAAGTTATCATCGACCTATTGGTTAGAATTCAGAGACACGGGAAGAAGTTGGTGTTAGACGGCGATTACATTCATGTGCGTTGCTTCACGCACATTCTTAATCTAATTGTTGTCAAAGGACTCAAAGAACATCAAGCTTCAATTGACATAGTCCGTAAAGCGGTGAAATATGTTAAATCTTCACCTCAAAGGTTACAAGTATTCAAGAATTGTATAGGCACTCTGAAAATAAAATTTAAAGGTAATGTGACATTTGATGTACCTACCTGATGGAATGGAACATATTTAATGCTAGACAATACCGAAAAATACTCCACCGTATTTGAGCTACTAGCAGATTCTGATAGTCATTTTCGGTTGGATATTGAAGCGAGCAATTATGTTGTTGTTATTGGTCCTCCACACTTGATGATTGGAACGAAATTCGAGAATTATGTAAGTTCTTAAAGGTCTTTTACGACACCACTATAAAAGTTTCAGCATCTTCACATATTACAGCACACATATATGTTATTGAAGCATGTGACATCAAGGTTAACATTCAAAATTTCGTCGATAGTGAGAATACAGTGTTGAAAAATATGGCACAGGGAATGATGATGAAGTTTGAAAAGTATTGGGGAGGCTTTGAAAAATTCAACATTTTTTTCTTTGTAGCCATTCTATTTGGTCCAAGGTGTAAAAGTAAGATTGTCAAATATTGTCTTGATATTTTATTTGGCGAGGACAAAGTTCTTGATTTATACAAGCGAGTAGAAGACGTATTAGAAAAGTTGCATATGGACTACAAAGGAGACGACGGTCCTGAGTGTACCATTATTGGACATCAAGAAACTGGCGATGATCTGGTTTCAAAGTATTTTGACAGTGTGCTTGACTCATGTGATGTTACGTCTGAATGTCAAGGTTATTTGAACGACCAACTTATTCAACACTCAAAAAATTTAAATATATTAGCTTGGTGGAAAGTTCAAGAATCTACGTATCCAGTGTTGAGTCAAATTGCGATGGATGTGTTAATCATTCCAACTCTACGATACCTGCCGAGTCAGCTTTGGAGGACGTATCATTAGTTCATCGTGTACCTCTCTCTTACCATCGACAGTGGAAGCGACAATTTGCACTCAAAGTTGAATTCGTTCTACGACTCCAACTTTGAATGAAGCTGCGACGATTGTGGAAGATTATCCGACTATAGACGAAGGTAGATAATTAATTCCGTCAATAACAAACTCAAATTTTTTACTTTAATTTTATTGTATTTTCTAACGTTTGTTCTGGATTTTCTTAGAACTAGCAGCCTTCAATCGTGAGAATGTTTCACCTTCAGACGTAGACAATTTGGAAGCAGAAGATGAAATAATTATTGGCTAACGCTCGTTGAAGATAGACATTTCATATTTGTATTCGAATTGTGTTGGGCAATGGAAGTGTGTTTCAGATATATGTTTTGGAATTTTTGGATAGATTTTTTTTTAATCAAACTCATGAACATGTTTGCGTTGGACTTGGATATCATGCAATGGACATTTATTATGTATTGAATAGATGATTTTGTTAATCAAACTCATGAACATGTTTGCGTTGGAATCTTAATCATCATTAGAGTAGCGGTCGACCCTTACGTATGGCGGTCGACACTTTATTGTAGCGGTCGACACTTTTGAATCTTCTGTTGTATAGCAAGGTCGACCCTTACGTCTGGCGGTCGACACTTTGGAGTTCTGGTTTACCCTTGTATGTTTAGTTCGACACTTTTAATTCTTCTGTTTCACCAAGTGGTCGACCCTTACGTCTGGCGGTCGACACTTTAGAGTTGCGGTCGACACTTGTAAGTTTGCAGTCGACACTTTAAACAGAAACAAAATTCCATGTACTATTTTCATCTAGCGTTCGACCCATAACTTATGGCAATCCAAGAAACACAAACAAAACAAAACTGTCAATAGTACTGAATCTTACTGCACCAACTATTAAGTCTTAAGCATTATCCAAAAATATATATTTATACAACAAGTCAAGACTATTACTATTAGAGCATCAGTCAAAAATCCAAAATATATATTCGTACAACAAGTCAAGACTATTACATTTACATTAATCTAATCTCCTGATGGAGCAGTAACACTTGAAGGTTCAGGAGCTAGTTCCGGTTCAGCCTCAGGAGCAGAGTCATTCGGAGGATCTGAAAATGAAGATAAGTTGAGGTCCTCAACTTTTTGATATAGACAATAGAGCTTGTCTTCTAAGTCATCTATCCTCTATTCCACGTAAATTCTCAAGTCATCTATGGTTCCTGTTAACTGATCGAATTTGAATTCTATATAGGCTTTGAGTTGATCTGGAATAATGGGTTGAGGGGCAAGAACTGAAGGCTGAGGTGTTGAAACAGAGAGAGCTCCCTGATTGACATTTTGGTTGTTCGCTTTAAATATCCAGGTAGCATTTCATCACGAACAATTCACATGCGAGCAAGAGTAGACTCAGAGTAAGAGTCTACCTTCCTCACATGCAGTGAAGGCTCATTTTAGGAAACACGACTCTAGAATCATTAAAGATTGTCATTAATATGAGGTTATATAGCAACGACCTAGAAGCATTTTCAAATAATTCGATCATGCGTTTGAGAATAACATAACCAACATTAAAATTGGTTCTGTTATAGATGTTGTGGAGGAGAAACAAATTTATTCCACTTATATGATTGCGATGACCATCCCTCGGAAGAAGATTATAAGTAATCATGTGGTGAATAAAGCGAGCTTCTACGTTAAGGTCACTAGCTTTAGGTCGGGAAGGAAGAGAAGTATCTGGATTTTTGACAATCATTCTCAGAAAGGAAAGATAATTACTATTCTTGATAATGGATGCTTAACAAATGACTCATAATAGCAGACTGCACGCTCATTGTCCCTGCATTTCAGTAGATCATTGATTTTCCTGGAATTGTGCATTATGTGTTTGTCATACACATAACTTGTTACTTGAAGGGGAGTTGTACATAATATGAGAAATTTGCATAGAATAGTCTAATTGCATTTTCAAAATATGGACCGGGAAATTGAAACAGAATGGCTAATCCTATACGATTTAGCAAATTGTAGATGTCTAATCCAGTAAGATAATGTTCTTCAAAAAGACGACTAGGAATGATCGACTTATATTGAAATTCGGACTGATAAGCATTTTTAGACTTCATGTTTGCAAACAAATGTTTAACAAACACTTCGATTGTGGTCGGTATGTCACTATTTGAAGTCACTTTCTGCATTTTTTTTAGAGCGGGAATTGGATGAAGAAGTCATGATTTTAAATTTTGAACAATTTAGATAGCAATTAGTAGAGATGCGACAGAAAGATCTTAGAGCTCTAGAAGAGAAAACAGATAAAATGAGCAATTACTAGGAATTGAAGCGTCGCTGATGCAGGAAGATCTCAGAGTCGAGAACGACGAGAAGTTTTATTTGAGATTAGGGTTTCCATGTTCCGTCTCTGTTTTGTAACTTTAAAAGCTACGTGGTCAACACTTTACATACGTGGTCGACACCTTGTATTTGCGGTCAACAGTTTGCTGTATTTGCGATCGACACTTTGCACATCGACCATAACGATCGTTACAAACTTACAAGAGTTACAATGTATTTACATTTGTAATTTTTTTAGTTTTATATGTAAACCAAACCAAACCAACCAACCCGAAACCGTTTAGTTTGGGTCGAGAATTTTTTTTTAGTTTGGGTCGGATTTTGAATTCTCCTTTTAACTCAAAACTCATTCTGGTTGGGCTGGCCAAATGAGAATTCGACCCAACCCAAACCGTGACCACCTCTATGAGTGAGTGGGCTTGAAAAAACAAAACCTTTAGCCCACTGATTTTACATAAATACAGACAGCCATGGAAGGAAGACATCCCATTCCCGATGAAGCTTACCTAAGCGTAATGGCCTCATGCTAACTTGGCAATTTTAGTTTGAGCGACTACAAGCCTATAAATCTCACACACTTTGATGCCTATGCTTCCAATTTTGGGAAAATTAATTTCTGGTCTAATGAGTTTAAATGAGATATTAAAGTCTCATTCTCACATTTGACTTACTATACATTTGACATTTTAAGTACTTTTGATTGGTTTACTGAAGCTCTACATGGTTATCAACTCGTGTTATTACTCGGGGATTGCTTCGTGAGCTTACTAGCGTCGATCGTGTCAGTCCAAATCTGATTACCTGAGAGTGGCAACAAGTTTGAAAATGAAAAGAAACATCTAAAGATGATGTTGAAAGTGAGAAAAAATGCATAATTTTATTCTATTGCCGTACGTCAAAATTTGTGAAGAAGAGAAACAGAGAGAGGAGAATCTGAGTGAAAAAGGTTGAAGAATATTGAATGGATAAGGACTGAGTGGAATGCGTAAATATGGGCAGCACAGAAAAAGAGGGCGTGTATAAATGGAAGCTATTTTAATTCTCCAGATTGGTAAATATCTAAACTTGGAGGAGGAGTGGGTCCCGTCTTCACCAAAAACAATCTGAAACACGTTTTGACAAGGCTGGCAGGTTTGATTAATTTAAGAAACAATGAACCTAAATATGGTAACAGCAGAACAGATGAAAGGAGCAAAAGTTCTTGCCTTGCATGTTGTAAATCGAGAGAATCAAAATCTGGTTGAAGATCTTGGATGTCTTTTTTTTCTAAAAGCTTTTAGAGATCGAAATAGGGTTTGAAGCTAGTATTTGTCATTTACAAACAAGATGGGTCTGCTACACTCTTCTTCTTCTGCCTCCGCCATTTGCAGAGACCCACATAAAAGAAAAACTAGAAATGATGAAGAAGAAAAAAGATTAAAGGTCACAAAGCTCCGACTACCCTTTGTTTTTTACTGCACTCTAAAGCTAAAAGCTCGACCTGATCTCTTATTCTTTTCCCATGGCAACCGCCCATAGTGACGGCGCCGTCCATATCACAGCCACCGTGTCCGGGTACTTTCAAAATGTTCACCCCAAACAGTCTTACTACTTGAACTGGTGGCGCTGGGTTCGATTCCCCCATCTTCGCGGCCGATCCATTCCGAGGCTTGAAGTCAATGTAGAGCTGTTTCTCCGCCCCGGTTGACCGGAGAAAGGTGACGACGTCTCCGGCGTGGAGGTTCTTCTCCTTGACGAAGCGACTCCAGCCTTTTGTCAGAACGTAGCTCTGACTGCTATTCCAGTAGGAGTAGCGGAACCGCCATACTTTTCCGCCGACGTCTTCCAAATTGAGAAGCACGCCTTTCGACGACGCCGTTCCGCTCTGCAGCGGGAAATGTTTCTCCGCGTGCTGCTTCGGGATCACCAGCCGGTTCAGTTTTCCGACGTCGCTGGGCGTCACCGCCTTCTCGAAAAGCAGTTCGCGAGTCTTGGACTCACGGTCCAGTCCGGCGCCGGTCATCCCAAGGGATCTCCGTTTCCCGCAGCCGTCGAGTAACCCGTTTTTCCGTTTGCTCTGCTGCAGCTCATCGCTGTAAGTATGCTTGCGTAGCATATCGACGATCTCAGATTTGGAGCGGGAGTTAAGAAACGCCAACTCGACTTCGTCGTCGGCGGTGTCGGCAAGTGGCTTGAAATTGGTGACGGCGTCGCGGCCGCGGAAGCGCTGGGCGGCGATGTCGTAGGCTCTGGCGGCCTCGTCCTCCTCGTTGAAAGTGCCGAGCCAAACTCGCTGGTGCTTCTCGTAAATCTGCGCGCCCCACCGCCCATTCGGCTGCGGCACCACCCCCTTGAATCTGGAAGAAGGCAGCTTTCTCGATTCCGCCTCGACGCCGGTGGAGGGATCGGAGTCGACGACGACACTCGTTCCGCTGCCCATTCTCGATAGAGCCACCGGCGGCGAAGAGCCCTTCGTGACCGGAAAAGCCGACGGACTTACGGGAGAGAAAGAGGTGGATTCGGTTGCCGTACTTTCATCAACGCTACTTGCATCCATTTTCGCAAGATTCTGAGCAAAGCCCTCGTTCAGGTGAAGAGAGAGAAAGAGAGGCGCTTCAAGTTGGGGATTATGGGAAAGACGGGTGAACATATATAGGAGGAGAGAGGGAGAGGGTGTAGGCTTGTAAGTGTATGGATTTTGTTTGGGAAAATATAACAAAATGAAGAGGTGGGTCAACCCAATTTTACAGGTTGAGGGAGGAGCTTGGAAGCTTCAGCAAGAGGGAGAGGAGGGAGAAAGTAGAGAGAGAGAGAGAGAGAGAGAGGGGTGTGTATGGGGATGGATGGGACCCTCCAACAAGTTGATGGGATTCACATGACAGTGTGGACCTCGTTTAAATCAAGTTCATCCCCCCACAGCTTTGAATCCACCTCTCCTCCCCTTAACCCTTTCCCCCTTCCCCATTTAATACTTCCACCAAGTTCTTCCATGTCTCAACTCACGCCCACCATTTTCGAAGAACAAAGCTACTCGGGGAGTCGACCGATTCCCAACAACATGTACAAGGCCACGAGATGTTTTGAATTCTAACGTATGCACCATAAGGTCGTATGTATGCCCCATTGAGACGCGTAAATCTAATCACAATACTTAACTTTTCAAGTTTCAATGTCCCGTTCGAGCTGTGATCGATCTTCCTTCAGTAGCTCATGTCGCTTGCTTTTGTTGCACAAAATACAATCTAGATAACACATGAAACAAGTTTGTACTACTATTTCCACTTCCACATATATCTTTTAGAGAGAGAGAGAGAGATGGGATGATGGGTAGCTTGCTTCCACTAGGATGGGTTGTGGGGCTAAGTTTTTTTTCCCTTTTTTAATGAGGTCTTGTATACAGAGAGAGAGAGGTTTTGAGCCTATCCAACTTGAAATTCTTAAAGCTTACGTGGCACTATTTCATTGGCCTTTTCGTCTCATTGTCTAAGTTAACCTTTGCGTTTATGAAAAACCAAAAAAGATTCCCATAATAAAATTCCTTGTCTCCAAACCAACTGGCCTCTGAAACTATCACGTTGAAGATTATAGCTTTCAAACACTGGCCATGGCCGTCGGATCCAGATTGCACCTCTAATCAACGGTCGCGAACCCCGGATCTTCAAGCCTTGTCGTTTGTAGGTTCGTTCATGCCTAATGGGGGAGATGAACGAAGGGTGCTGGTCAGATCTATACGCGTGGATGTGATGTACGGATTTGTTCTTTTTCCTCGTGGGTCCCTTCCTCGCCCCCTCCTATTGGCTGCTTTGGTGGCCTACGCCTTCCCGTTCCACTCCCAATTATCACGATAATCACATCACAACCGGTGATCTTCTGCCACGTCACAACATTCTTTTTTCCTTCACCAAATAACTAATTATATTTTGTGAGAGATATCCACTAGATGAGTAAAAATAATAATGTCACAGATAAGGACAATATATCTTGAAGAGATGAATGGAGTATAGCCAAATAAAATAGGGTTATAAATATCATATTTTCATCTTCAATTAATAATCAATGCGCACTCTTATGATTATAAATATTTTCATTTTCAATTAAGGAGGTCAAGTGAATTTTAAGTCTTGAACTTGTGGCAGTTCGGAATCATTTCTTCAAACGAGTTCTCGACCGGGTACATGTGCGGGAGCTGCCTACATAGCAGGATTAGGATCTGATATTATATTTGTGAATTGGAAGGAGGTACGGTCCGTGTATGGAGCATACGGACGGGGGGAGAGAGAGTGAATGGAATCCTCCTCGCAATTTGGAAGGTGCACAAGAATGGATGAACACGAACATCGAGTGATTAGATGCCATGCAGTTGACGACAATTGTAGGCTGAGAGGAGATGTATGCCATTTAGAGTGGGCCCTCCTCCTATTTATTATTTCACCCTTGCTCCACTCTCTTCATCTCCGATTTCTCTCTATCCATGCCCTGCCTCGTTGGACGCAATTGTGCATCCTCGTCACATTAATCAACTAATTAACCTTATCTTATGCTTCATAAACGTGGGTGATTAGGATGCTAATCCTTACCCAATCATCACTCCATCCTACTATTCTACCCATTATCTTATCGTATAAATTCAATCTCCAGTGCGTCGCATTGAGCCTCGTATCGATATAATGAAAAAATTACTTTCCACAGAATTTTTGATTTGGTAAATTCTGTCTTGTGCTCTTAAATTTAAAATTTTATGTGAATAACAAGTTTGACTAAAACACTCCACCGAGTCGATTTGAAATATTAAAATTTCGGGCTCAAACAATTTTATTAGTAGGGCACTGAAGAACGTCACATATCTTCATATGTGAACAACTTCTAGTACATTTTCTTGAAGCTTTTGGAAGATCAACATAAGCATATTACAATATAATATCTTATTTTTGATAAATAAGTATGGTGACATTTACATGTGGACGTCTTAAACATGCGACTTTCCCGCTTACTTTTTAGTCTCTTTTAATCACAAATATAAATATTGTTTTTAAAATTAGTTTATTTGAATTGTAATAATAAAATAAATCAGCTTTTCCTCTTTCCTTTTTGAACATAGATATTGCATATGCCCTAAGATAACATCTGGATTTCCTTTTTACGTGCATATCAAATCAAATCTACAAGAGAAGATGATTCTGATTTCGCGTACCATCACTCTCCAATATCATGTCAAGCTCTGCATTGAACTTTATGATAAAAATATATTCTCCCTAATTGGATGTCACGTAGAGTCGATCAAACTGCCAACTCCAATTGAACACCGACTGGGCAATAAAATGAAAAAAATGTACTATTTGTTCTCGTGTTCGTATGGTTTATCCTTAACTTTAATTTACGTTGTTTCAATTGTATAAGTTCCGCTCTGTCGATTCTGGGTAATATTTAACATCGCAAATGTTTATCGGCAGCTGATTTTATATCTAACTAAAAATGGATTTATTTGGCTAGCGTGACGTTCCCACTTTCCCAAGCCTAAGTAGTTTCATGAAAGGTGACGTAATTAGCTTTAATATAAGATCAGTATGCCACATCAGACCAAACACCACCACTTATGTGATGATTAGATTATAATTTTAAAAAACGGCTCATTTATTCATACTCCAAAAGATGACATTTTGTATGTGAATATGACATAATTAGACCTTTTTGACATCATAATATAATTTACTACAACCTAATTAGAACTCTTTATTCAAATCTAGTACGTGTTACGAGCTAATCTCGAAATTTTAATTTTGTACATTTTTGGTCAGTGACATATTTTCCTTGTCACAGATTTGACAAATTCTTTGAAGAACAGGATGCATTTATTTTTATAATGTCAAATAGTTAAGTTTATTAGGTCAATTTCCTAATTTGAAATGTCAACTTATTTTTTAAACGAAAGTATTATATTTTGGCTGTCGGGTCATGTAGTATGATTTTTGAAGTAGATTAGGAGAGTAAAATTAGTTTAACATAAAATAATATAAATTTTAGCTCATACTCATTTCGAAAAATGTGATTTATGTATATTATTCTCAGCTGTTTTATTTTAAATTAAAGAAAATAGATGAAAAAACAGACGGGATATTTATTACATCCCTGACTCTTCCTACTGAGGTGAGGTGGATTACCACCTACATTTAAGGGTCAAACCACGTGATTAATACATAATAGTCCAACGCATCATAGTCCGTGCGATGTGAACAAGCTAAATAATATAAATTAAATTAATTATTATCTGCCCTATTTTTTGATGTTTTCAATAGATTAGAAATAAATCTATATTGCAAATTAGTTGCTACTAAACTAAATAGATTGGATCATTGACAAAATTATGATGTAATATTGAATTGGTTAGATATTTGACACATTGGCAAGTCAATTACTTTTCGAAATCAGGTGCTTGTAAAAAAATATGAATTTTATTTGGTCAAAGTACAACACGGTAAGGTTGAGAATGAATTGAATAACACTTAAATGCATCGTTAAACAGATGAAAAATAAGAAAATGGTTTGGTTGACAAGTCAAAGCATCAGCTGCGTCGTGGGACCTACCAAACGCTGTATGCCTTGCAGTTCTTCTCAATCCTGATTGGCCAGGATTTAAGAGGATAAGGGCAGAAGAAAGCAACGGATACTCTGCCGACAACACGCATTATTGATTTAAGGTCACAAGAGTGTGTATTTCGTGTAATGATAAACATACAAATTACGTAATTTTAGACAGAATTTGACGTGGCTCGAATTGTAATTAAGTCAGATCGAACCCATATATCACAACAACGACAGCTCAGTCAAATTTCAACCCTGAGCAAGATCGATATGCCTGGGATCTTCCATCTTCTTGTAAGTTTTCTTAAAGATTTCTTTTCACCTGTAAATATTTTGGGGTGGAGGCCAAAATATGATTGGAGTGACCACAAAAGATGGTTTTAAACGTTGAAGAAATAAGAGAAAAGGATGGGAAAAAGAGGGCAAGTGGGACAAAGAAAATGGGAGGATGTTGCCGACATGGTACGCATGAGGCTAATGTTGCAAGAAAAGTCAAAATGGAAAGGAGTTGGCTATGGCTGGCATTGCCATTTCCTTTTCTGTTTCGAATCTCTTCCCCTTGTTCTCTCTCTGTTGTTCCTTCTCTCTCTCACCTCACTCATGCTTTGTTTCTATGTCCTTTCCCACCACACTAATTATCTCTCCTTCTCTTTTTCTTTTTCTTTTTGGCCTAAATTGAACCCGTTTGATGCTCATTTTTCGTTATGGGTCGTGAAATTTGAATAACACTCTGTTCAGAACACCTAAAGCTGCACGATCTGTCATTGTTTGCCCACCACAACACTGTGTCCTCCAAAATCAAGAACAACTAAAAGTTTTGTTGATTTTGAGACCTTCGTTCTTTTACCAGTAGAGATACACAAATTCACATTGCTTATGAATAGAATTTTGCTGAGTGAACATAATTATCCTTTGTACAATTTCATTACAACTTTGCTCCAAAATGACAATATTTTGCTTGGCATTTCAAAGGACTCCAAGGACACATGGGGAGAAAGATATTTATATGATGTAATCTTCCATCGGACTAAGATAAGACTTTTGAACTAAAATCAAATATAGAATTGTACGACGCTCTTGGAAAGTGGACAATGTTACACTATTTTAAAGAAATCTAGACATGTTGCATGAAACGTAATAACTTAGTTTAGTTTTTAATAAAACTCATGGAATCTAAATGTAGATGCCTTCATAAGTTAAGTCAAGTAGGAAGTACATTAACCACGTACAGTTTCTTGTTAACTCTTGAGATGATTTTGCATGAATCATGACGTGTGTACAGTTGCCAAACACGAGAATTTAAGAACAGTAAACCAGGTCAACCAAGTCCAACACTTTTGATATTTTTGTGGCCAAAAAGTCATAAAATTGGGCTTTTTACAATAACAGTTTATTTCCGAATATTTCAAGTAGACGATTCAAACTAGTCTTCAACAATTATGGGTTTGTATAATAACAGTTTATTTACTCTCTGTTCTTATTTTTAACCCGAAAAAAACAATAATCAGTGCAATTTACGCTATCTGGCGTTATAATCGGGAGTTGAAGAAGAAATTGGTAGTGTTTATCTGAACGTATGAAATCAATAATAAAGCGAAGAAGAGTTGACATTGACTCACCAACAACAATTGGCCTAGGCTAATAAATAATCATAAAACAAGTTGGCAGTGCCCAGCATTATCTTCCAATGCTAGGCCTGCGGGACAAATAATCACACCCATCCACCTAAATTCCCGGTGAACTAGAGTGGGAAATTGATAAAAGAAAAATAAGTAAGGATGTAATAGATTTATAGTCGTTGCACTTGAGGATTTATTTGTGACTGTTAATCAATGTTCCATGCAAGACAGTTTTTGAGGTTTGTCAAACCCTAACTGTGGTTTAATATCGTGCGTAAAGCCTCGTTCCAAAGTAGATTTTAGAGAGGATTGGTTTCTAGATTTCCGCAAATTCAAGGGAATTTAATGCTTTCACAACGAGCCAAAGTCCTTTACAAAACTTCTCCATTTTCTTTAATAATTTGAAATTATTAGTCAATCATATTTAAACTCTCAACCCTGATATCCTTAAAAAACATTACGATAAATGATGAGCATAAACCTTTAGATAAAATATCTTATGCAGCAGAATAAGCCAGTCCTTTACAAGTATAGACGTCTCGATACTAGCGAATATTGTAATGAGAGAACTAATTACTAATTTATTTATGAGGTTTGGTTTAAAAGAAAAACCTTCATTTAATTTGAAAAAAGACTGGACTTAAAAATAGTTGTCCTACACATTGCCTAATTACTATAAGCTCCTACGATTTCACCCTCCCGACAATCTCTCACTTCACCGGAGATCACATAGCCTGAATGTTGTAAGCGAGTTGTGTTATGACTGAATCTAATATTGATCCCCATTAATTGATAAAGTAGAAATAGTCAAAGCTTATAACATACAATAAAGAACGACGGAGACACTACCATTTTAGGGTTGTAGGAGGGAGAGCATTACCTTGAATTTGATGGTGCAAATTGTCAAGTTGATATTAAACTAGTGGCCAAAAAAAGTCAAAAGTCAACCCTAATATTGTTGTTGCCAGATCATGCAGGGCATTAAAAGCCCATCCTAGTTGCTAGGGTTTTCTTCCTACTTTTTCATCCACTCATTGACCAATCCAAATTCGTCCGTACAATTGTTTTTGAGAGTTGTTTCTTTTCATTTGAAATGTTTTAATTTATATATATTTTTCCAACACCAAGCTTAAGGAAAAACCAAGCTAATACAGTGCTAAGTTGGTCTAAGCTTTGTTTGAAAAAGGTATTTTCTGGAGCCTCGAGGATGCATTTTGTTATAGAATTGCATGATCCCAAGTCACGTATTTACCAGCAGATCGACGTCTTCCAAGATTATAGAAATGCGAACACTTGCGACGTTTTCGAATTCCATTTTTGACCCTCTTTCATAATTGTTGATTTTGGTTGCAAATAGTCAACGAAGCACTGCAGATCTGAACTTTGATCAATGATTTTTTTTCTTCAATGCAGAACTTTGACTTTTGAATCTCTAAAGTTTGATTAAAACTTGGCTAGTCCTGGTTTGACTCGGTTTCAAAACGTAACAAAACACATTAAGAAATCGGCAGGACACCCTTTGGACCCCAGTTACTTCTCTATTTGAAAAAGAATCCAGCCAAAAATTTCCATCAAGAAAAGCTGCAAAAAACGAAATAAAAAAGCAGACTCCATAAACATTATGATTCGATAAATGAGACCAGGATTCAATGTCTAAGCATCACGAGGACCAACCATAGGTTACCGGATTACAGTTTATGTTTCAGATCAATTTAAACTGGTTTTGTTTGGTTTGATCGTGATCAGGTATTCTATTTTCACGAATTTATCCATAATTTTCAAAGCAAAAATCTTGGAGAATAAACAAAATCTAAATAATTAGAACAATAAATTAATCATTAATCGAAATAATAAATAACAGAAAGAAGTCACAATTTGTAACACTAGTAGAAAGTTGGTACATATGCATAATTCTAGCATTGAGTAAACCAAGTACTGATTGAGATACAAGCTTAGACAATTCATGCAAATATTCATAGCAACAGTCAATCAAGGTGGTAATAATACAAGCCAACGTACTCGAATATCCTAGGATTCTTGCCAAAACCAAGCATCATAGCATCATAGATGAAAAGAGATATACACATCAATTTATTTCGCCAGACTTACCGGCAGGAAAGTGCAGAGAATCCACCAGAACAGAAAATTCAGATCGGCTAAAACCGTCTCGAGATTGACACTCTTTTCTGGCTGCTCGATGAAACAGCACTTTGCGACCATGATGACTGTTTAAAACCTCCAGTTAGCAAGTTTGAAGCAGTCGATGCATTAATCTTCCTTCTCTTGGCCTCCAGCTCTGACCTTTTCTTATCAGGTAACGAAGAACTGCCTGAGCCCTGAAATATTGAGGCGCCATGTATCATTGCTCGTTTATCCTTCTTATTTTTTGAAAACTTTGACGAAAATTTCATGAGGGATGCAGTCTTAGCATCTTCTTCAGTTGTTGGAAGCATTCGAATGCTTAGACCCATTTTCCGAGAAGCAGATTCTTCTTGAGAAACTCTCTTCTTTCGATCCTGATGGACGCAAAGAGTTTAGAAAATCTACTCAACGTGCAGGACCAGTTTGATACTAATGTATGTTTTTCAATTTTCATGATGAGCATTGATATTCCAATAATTAGCTCTCAAAAAAGAAGACAACATTAGCCAAACCATCCTTGTATAAGTGCTAAAGAAAGAAATCATGGGGGATAAATTTTAAATTTCTGTATAGATATATTTATGAAACACTGCGTTGGGGGAAGTTAATGGCTGCCTTTATTCATGAAATAGTTTGCTTACGACTGTCTAACTTTTACATTGCTTACCGAACAGATATTTCAACTTAAGGCACAAAAAATAGCTTCCTGCCTTTTAAAAGCAATCCCAAAAAGGGGGAAGTAAGAAAAAAGAATGAGAGAGAATGCATACTCTAAGTTGGGTTCTAAGTGCCTTGTTAAGCGCATAATCATCACCGTGCCTGGAATCAGACACTCTTTGGAGGCGAACTAACACTGGCTCAGCTTCTTTCTTTTTCTGCATATCTTTTTCCTGGTGTTCCAGCCGATAAAATGGATCAGAGAGCTTTCCTCTTTCTGTAAAATAGATGAAAAATTGAAAACGTTAATTAAGGTAAGATGTTCATAGGCTTTTGAACATCGCAGGGCAATAGGGGATCAAATAAGAAGTGGGGATATTCTGTCATCAAAGAACGAACTCCAATAAGTTAGACCAAACCTTCGTCTGCAGGAAGTTCAAAGGTTTCTGCATCCTCAATGTCATACTCCTCGTTCTTTTTTTGGGCACCACTAATAATCACATAGGCACAATTTTTTGGATCTGTCTGAATGACAATCTCATGTTTACAGCAGGCAGCCTTCATGGCAAAGCTCCATATCTAAGCAGTTAAGAAAATTAGTTAGTCATATAAAATGGTTGTAGACTATAATAAAAACTAAGTCCACATTTGACGCGGTCTGCATGCAGCTGAACCAAGTAATATAGAACCATCCAACATTATCAAGCGGGAGATTGTCAGCGTTTAAAAGACCTACCTCTAAATGCAGAAGACAGGAACTAGTACATTTAGATACATTGAAATGAAGTAGCACATTAGATAAACCATATCAGGATATTCAGGTTCCTTTCCATGATCACAAAACACTGGCACATTTGCGTATCCAGATAAAATGCAACATTGACCACCTATTCTTGTTTATACTATGCACTCTAAAACAAACGTCACCCAAAAAAAATTCAAATACCTTTGTAGAATAATAATTTCCAACTTGCTTTTTCTCTGCATTGAACCTAACACCTTTGGCAATCATTGAGTTGCAGCCACCACACCATATATTGAATGGCATCTCGAACCTGAAAGAACGTATACATGTGAGAAATTTCTTCTTAAAAATACTTAAACGACCAAAAAAAATTTCCTATACTGCTCTTAAAATGCAGCCTCATTCGTGAAACTATACAAACAAAGGGAGTAAATTTTTTTAGTCAAATTTGAGATTTCCCGTGCAACACAAAGATCTTGATTAAAGTTATACTATAAGCTGGTTACCTCTAGAAAAAAAACGTGTGGTCTCACAAATAACAAATTCACAGTTAAACTGACTAGCAGTAACATGATAAAAATGTCTGCAAAATCCGTTTTATTGCCGTTTCCATCAATACGCACTTACTAAGGTAATAACAAAACCCGTTATATATTTGTCATCTAGTGAGTGTCCTTTATCCAAAACATATCACCAACATTATGATAGACCCACTCCAATGGTATAGGGTTGTAGTTACTTATTTAACAATAATTTAAGAAGAGTATTACGGTTAGGGTTGATGAGTCAATTGAGTATCTCGTTCAGAGAGAAATCGTCACAGCAGGGGGGCAACCCTTTGCCGTATTGTTTCTAATCGTTTATTTCCTTTCCTTTTTTTTTCTTTTGTGTTAAGCACTATCCAATAGTCTAGGGTTGTATTTACTTATTTAATGTTCAATTATGAATGATATTTTACTCGTTTAATAAAAGTATAGAAATCTAAATAATAATGGTGATTAGAGTTAGGGTCAACACAGCCGAAGAACGACAGAAAATTAGCTCTCCTTCGTACTGTTCTTTTCATTTATTTCTTACCTTTCGTCTTTTCTTTTTATTTTTTGTTGGTTGTAATCGCTAGAGGTTGTTTTTATTTGCAATTTAAATATAATCTATTTGTTCGTGTTGAATATTTCAATAGTTGGTTTGTATCATTGGTATCCAAGCAAGATTTGAATATTTCTGAAAATCAGAACACCAATTTGTGCGGCCAAAATCGATCGCCATATCGGTCGACCGTCAAAATAAGCCAAAATTCATTATTTTCTTTTTGCTCCAGTCGCTTTATCGACGATAGGTCAAAAGCCACAATTAAGAAACTCAAAGACAATGAAACAACTTTAGAGTCCGATACAAAAACATTATGTTGTTACTTTTCTTAAAAAAATACTTTTTATCAGAAAACTTTTGATAAAATAAGAGTTTTTTTTCGTGATAGAGAGGTATTTAAGTATTTTTAGACTGATGGAAGAATAGGAATTGGACATGGCCATTGATTGTTTTGAAGGTTCCGCTCCAGATTGATATCAATAAGAAATCGGTCTTTCTATTCACAGAGAGATTTACTGAAGATGTTGGATCGATTCTGGCATTAAACAACAGAGTGAACTAGGATAAACAACAAACGTTGCGAGAATATGTTGTTGATGAAAAAATCATGAAAATGGTAAAAAATAAATTATGTTCAATATATAAATAGAAATTTTGGATGAGTTACAAAAATGGAGGAAAGAAGTGTCTGCCTATTGGGAAAGATGGACAAAAGACAACATCAAGCTCCAAATGTTCCCAATTTTCTCGAAGATAGAATCGCCTCATATCCAAAAATAGAATAAAAATCAACAAAAGGAAAAGATAAACAGAAGGAGACACGAGAAAATTTAGAAAAAAACTAACAGAAAAAAATTGAACCCAAAATGGTTGTGCAAAAGCTAGAGCAATATCTGAAAATTCAAGAAGAAAATTTGCAGACAGAATTTGATGGGATAAGTTTTTTTTTCGAGAGATTCATGCAAAGTAAAAGTTTCTGTTTCATTTTTTCCACCTTGAATACAATGGGTCACGATAATGATAAGATCACTACAATAGTCTAGGAATGAAGTTATTTTATATTCAATTAGGAAGGATACTCTAATCATTTAATAAAGGAAAAGAAGTATAAATAAGAATGATGATTAGGTTAAAGAGTCAATTGAGTATCTCGTTTAGAGAATGTTCGGCACAGCAGAGGGAACGACAGCGGTCTTCTGATGCATCGTTTCTTTTCGTTTATTTGTTTTTCTTTTGTTGTTCTTTTTCTTTGTCTTGATTGTGATTGTTAGACATTGTTTCATTTAATTTTCATCTAAATACAATCTATTTATCAGTGTCGCATATTTGGGTTGCATCACATTATTACTTACCTTATAATCAAGATGCCTTGGTCTAGTTTCCTTGCTCTCTCCCTTAATGCATGTTGCCCATGAAATTTGTTTAAAGAACCCTAAAAAACAAATGAAATAAAATCCAATGCACCCTTTGATCAAATCCATCTATCTGTGCCAGGGACAAAAGTTACCTGATTGGGTGTCCATTCTGGTGGATAGTAAAAATTATCTGCTCTAGCAGCAGCAAGTGAAGACTACAAAAGGCAACAAAGAACAATGAGTACGTCAACAAAACAATTATATCAATCCTACATATTTATTTATTAAAATGTAGGAATGTGCTCAAAATATAATTTTTCTGGCAACATCGGCAGCATACATAAACACAAAACTGCAATTTTAGATGGAAAAACGCAGCGAAAAAAACTTAGCGATTGTCAATAATAAGTTGCTTCAGATACAAAACGGAATTGAAATGAATTAAGGAAAAATAATTGTGGAGTCTACGTGGGAAAAGACAGATTAACTGCAACAATAAACTAGTACTATCAATAGGACAAAGGGGACGAAACCAAACCGCTTTCCATGAAAAGAAAGATCAACATATCACGTAAATTTCTCCCAAATTTGCATCTGAAAACTCCAGCAAATAAACTCAACTAACCAACACCTAAAGCAGATATTGGACGATAGTGTCTTCTTAGAAACAGCGAGCGTGAAAACATAAGTCAAAAGGATTGCGCATTGGGAATAATGAAATCGTGAAAAACAACAACGAGATCAAAATAAATCAAGAAGAAATAGAACCCTAGCAGCGAAGCCGTTGAATCAACTAACCATTTTGATACAACGTCTTTCTCGTCTTCGTCTCCGTCAAATTCTTCGATTGAGTGTCGACTTGAGAATCGCTAGACGTCTGAGAAATAAATCCAATAGACTAGGTTCGAAATTTGAGAAAGTAAAGCGATGCCTTGTTCCTTCGCGAGTATTAGCGTCACCAAATTGAATAAACAAAGTTATTTGGAAAATTCTGCAAAAGAAACTAATTAAGACTATTTTTAAACAAGTGGTAAAGTGAAGCGGTCATGCACATACGCATTCAGAAAGAAGTAATCGTAGATAATTATGAAATGAAGCACTTTGGTTTTTAACAAATTCAAAGACATGTTCTCATAAGTTGAGATTACAAAAGATGGAAAATAAAAACATAAGGGGGCTAAAGTTTTACTACGGATTGAAAATATAAATGTAGATTTTTTAATGTGTTTGTTTTTTAAAGTTTAGAAGCGCAAGCACCACGATTTATTAAAAAAAAAAGAACATAAGATAACGGACCAATATGCAACAGCCTACAAATAAAAAGGTTTAGAAGTGTCTAAGTTATAGAGACCCGTTCACAAAATAGTGGAGAGATGTGAATTAGATAAAACAAAAATTGGAAGATTAATAGTATCTTCTACCTCTGTACCAAAAAAGGTGAAATCTCTCACTCCTAGGACCCTCACACTCCTGCCCGACAGTTTGTGAGAGATAAATCAAGGTGATTCAGTGGTTCATATATGGGAGGTTGACCTGTCGTCCACAAGGAGCTACCCCACATTGGAGGATTAATCTCTCACACTGCGACCATCAGACATCGAACCTTAGTCGCTGTACTAAATTTGTCATTCCTGACCCAACTGAAATAAGCTCGTGCAGACATATCTTCTACCTGCTAGCTCCACGGTGTGTATGTGAGTAGAATGAGTTGTTAGAGCCACACGCTACTAACACTGTGGCTTGAATAGCAAGTAATAGTCGTTACGTTTTGTAAAAATTTAATATTTATAGATTTTTATCATTTAAATTATTTGTAACCGGTTAAAGTTTCTTTTAAAATTTGTATTTTTAGAGAGAATGCCGTGAAAATATTGCAACGTTATGGATAACATCAATATGGATAATTTTACTTTATTTTTACCTAATATTTTGAATATTTTATTTTTACTGGATTTTATTCTTATGTAGATTCAAATAATTTTAGAAGATTGACAAAAAAGATCACAAAAAAGAGAAGATATATTATCCAAATTTGAATTTAGAAACAAAAATAATATATTAATTTGACATTTGAAAATCTTTCAAATCCTACTAAAATTTGGTAATCGATTAAGGCTGTTGAGATTTACAAACAGAAACCAGATAACCACGAATTGAGTGTGCCAGAATTAGAGAACGAGATTCATCCATCAGTGGCGTCAATTCGAGTTGGATATTTGTGACGATGATCGCGACGAAAAGAGAACGGAGCTGTGCAACTAACGATTTTCGATGACGACGACTAAATTTCTCTCTTTTTGCTCTCGTTTTATCTTTCGTAAATTTTATGAACTCTTGATAGTTGTAAAACTGTTTTATTTTAATTAAAGTTAGAATTTTTTTCAAAATCATTGAGAATTCGTTTTAATAAGCTTTCACATATTTTTGTTATGCTTTTGATATCATTTAGGATACTACGATAAGATGTCATAACGTGATTGTTAGCACATGTGTTAAAATTATTAGTTAGTTAAATTGAGTGACACGGTTTAGCAAGAATTATTTTTGTCATGTTCGTTCTAACCTAGTGTGATAAAAAAGAACTTGTTTTCAAATCCCAGATATTGAGTAACACTTCACAGCTTATAAGTTTCCGTCATTTGTGTAAAATAATTAATTGAAAAGTGACACCAGTCCTAGTTCATTACTGTTTTGACCATATCTTAATAATGTTGTAACAACTATTGTAGCATTAGTTATACCTAGTTTATGGAAAAACCGAAATGAGATTACTCTGAATTCTCAATTCAAACATTACTTTAATTTTTGTAACTTTATTTTCTTGTTAATTAGTTTAAGAAAACTAAATAAAAATAAAATCTTTATCCCCTTTTACACTTTGCAGTTTATTTTAGTTATCAAAAAATGACTTGTCCTCATAAGATTGATATTTTATTACAATAGTTGTAATATATGCACTTGCATTTTAGTAATTATATTTACGCACAACAAGTTTTTGGTACCGTTTTTAGGGACAAAATTTTTTATTTTTAAAATTTGTTAGGAAGTATTTGTGAATACGATACGATTCTTTTTAAAAATTAAAAAAAAAGTCTTTTTACAGTTTATTTTATTTTATTTTCAAGGTACTAATTCATATAAAACGAAAGGAACTAAAAGTTCATTACCTACGATCAAGAACCTGAAAGAACGCTAAAAAAGTATTTTTACAGTTCTTTTTTATTTTCAAGGTACTAATTCATGTAAAACAAAAGGAACCAAGAGTCATTACCTACGATCAAGAACTTGAAGAACACTTCGAGAGAGAAGATGCAAAAATTAAAATATAAATTGATGGCTTGAAACGCACCTCAACTTTTTAATCTAGGACATGTGCAACAAAGACCAGTTTATGATTACACCATTCCAAATGTGGAATGGTTAAATCCCATAATTTTTTAACAAGAAAACAATAAATCAAGGTGTGAATTAAAGCCAACAATGTTCTAGATGCTGCATACCATTGACCATTTGAGTGGTACATCATCTAAAGATCCGAATGGACATCTAAAGGAATTTGATTCCTTGTGCTATGCTTTTGAAGATACAATAGTGAATTGTGAGATTCTCTAATTAAAACTCTTTCCATACTCACTTTGAGACATAGCAAAGACATAGCTACGTCCAATTTGATAATTACTTAGGAAGATCTAGCTAAGAAGTTTCTAGTCAAATATTTTTCACCGGCAAAGAATGTGAAATTGCGAGGGAAAATCATGAGTTTTAGACAAAAGAACACTGAATCCCTATATGAAGCATGAGAGATGTTCAAGAAATTATTATAGCAATGTACGAACCATTTCGTTAACGATTTGGTGCAACTAGAGACATTTTATTATGGTATTCATGGGCAGACACATTTACTCTTAGATGCAACAGCAAATGGAGGCATCTTGCCAAAGACCTGCGAAGAAGCTTTCTTAGACAACATGGCCACCAACAATTGTCAATGAACGATCGAGATAGCTACTACACCAAAGAGAGCATCATGTAATAATCAACCTAGCGTTTTTGTTATAGATCTAGTTATGGCATTAGCTGCCTAAATGTCCACATTGACAAATACCCTCAAGAATATTAATATGCAGCCAGCTAATCCACAACCAGTCAAGAGCATATCATGAGCTCTGTGCATAGAAGAATATTTATACAAACACTGTCCTTGAAATCCCGAAGTAGTCAATTATATGAGGAACAATCAGAACAATTTCAATCAAGATTGGAAGTCCTACAAGCAATGGAATTAGAATAATTAGTAGCCAATGAATCAAAATTAGAACTTCAAAGTGCAGCAACCACAACAAGGTTTTAATTAGGATTTTTCGCCTCAACAAAACCGCCAACAACAACAACCCAAACATGCTAAACCGTTCGAGCAGAGAGTTAATGAGTTTACGAAAAAGACCAAACTACTGATGCAGATTATGAATGCGATAATTCCAAACCAAGTCGCATCTCACAAAAATTTGGAGAGTCAAGGTGGTCAGCTCTCTTTAGCCTTAAAGACTCGACCAACAAAGAGTGGATTTTTTTACTAGGACTCGATTACGTACCAATATCTAAATTATTAAAAATTGTATTGAGCATCAATTTAACTCCTTTTATTTTGAATCGAGGATGCATCACACATACAAAGAAAAAAAAAATTAAGTACATCAAGCCAATATTTTTTAAATTTAGCTTCCATTTCTATTTAAATATATCAAAAAATTCATTGACTTGTTTATATTTCTCATAAATACCCATTAAATTTATAAAAATTAGAAGAACACAGTGCGTAGTGGAATAATAAAATCCTAAATATTCTTTAGTAATCAAAAAATGATTTAAAAAATTCAAGAAATAAATTAACAATATTGCAACTACTTTGATCTAAAATTAAAATGTTTATTTTTTCACTTATATAGGCACAAATAACAAATTAATACGATTCAATCTAGTTGATAAATCTGTACTTAAGAAATTGCACTTCTAATAGCATCCATATGTGAAAAAAATATATATTGTATGTCATCTTAACAATTAAATTTAAAATGTGAAAAACGCATCTCATGTGAAAAAGAAAAAAATTAAATATTATCTGATTGAAATAATCTCCTAAATTGAGAAATACAAACATCATTAGCGAGAGTATTGTCTAAAGTAATACTAGAAATTTTATCTTTAATAGAATATTCTTGTAAAATATTTCTAATATATCGATAAATCATAATATCACTACATGAATATTCACAAGTACAAAATTCTAATATATTTTTATTTAATTGTCACTTTTATCAATAAAATGTAAAGTGACGACTATATATCCGAGTGCATTAGGTGTATTCAATAAGTTAGAAGTAATATATTTTATATTTCCATAGTAAGTACATTTAAAAATAAAGTCATTAATTGAGATTTTATATTTCTATATATTTTAAAAATGCGAGCTCGTAATGTACTACGAGAAATTTATTTAAAATTAAGATTAATATATTTTTGAATAAAATTTCCTTGTACAATGCTATCAAACATCGATATATGTATCTCGGATTGTGTTACAAACTTTGCAACACTTTCTCTTAATCTATCATGTGAATATATAAAATTATCACTATTACTAGCCTTCAATTAGTTGTGTGGTACCTCTATCTTGCTAATTAAAATGACATTTTTACCATGCTTACCGATAATATTAGTAGTCAATTCGTATGAGTAATTTTATACACACTATTTACATCGTGTCTTAGTTTCTAATTTTTCACTTACACTAATTTGTTTTATTTTAAAATGTCTTCAAACATTCGAAATTAGGTCATATGAACGTTTTGGGAGGGCTAAATGGTCAATGTTGTTGGCTTTAAAAGTGTTTTTAAAGCAATCAATTGTTTTTATGATAACTATGTAAAATAAGCATGAAAGATAAAATAAGCTACTTTGCAATGTTTAAATTAGACTTAACCATTCATGAGAAATACCCTCTTTAAAGGGTACAATTAAAGTCTAACAATTTGTTTAAGTGCTGAAGAAATTTCAAATATATGCAGTGTTTTGTGTCGACCCATAGTGTCATGTGTCGACCATTGTAAAATCCAGAAGCTTAACCCAAAATATTTTGTGTCGACCCACAACGTATTGTGTCGACCCTTGTAAAATCCAGAAGCTTAACCCAAAATATTTTGTGTCAACCCACAGCGTATTGTGTCGACCCTTGTAAAATTCAGAAACTTAACATTTCATAATTTGTGTCGACCCTTAGTGTTTTGTGTCGACCTCTGTTCAAAACAGAAGCTGAGTCTTTCATTTCTTGTGCCGACTCGAAAGTCAGCCCAACGTACAAATTGTGTCAACTCACCTATATAACTTGTGTCGACCCAAAAATGTAATACAACGTGCAAATGTGTCGACTCATCCAAACTGTCTGTGTCGACCCTAGAAAAGACATTGTGTCAACCTTACCATATTTTATGTGTCGACCCCTCAAAGCTGAGTCTGCACTTTACATGTTGACTCCATCGTTTAAATTATGTCGACCCCAACCTACATGTGTCGACCCCAGTATTTCCACAGACGAATCCTTTAGATTTGTGTCGACCCTGTCGACCCCAGATTTTCTAAGAAAAGGATTCTTCAGAGTTATGTCGACCGCACAAAAGGTTGTGTTGATCCCAAAGATTCTAGAGAAGAATTTATGTCGACCGATTAGCACCAACTGACAGAAAATTCTCAACGGCTATATTTTTTATGTGTCTACCGGCTAGTGCTTGTGTCGACCCCAACAGCAAATGTGTCGACCCAATTCGGCAGATCAACAACAAACTATAAATAGATGAAGCAAGCTCATTTTGAAAAAAAAAGAAGATTTTTGACGAGAGAAAACTACGCCGAAGTGCTGCCAAATTCATTTTTGAACTTTTTACTCTCTCAAATCCTACTAAACTTGTTTATCATTCTTGAGATTGAGTGAGTCGATTTTTATAACCGTACAAATTGTATTTGTTCTACTTTAACTATCACTGTAAAATGGGTGACGCTCATTCAAGAAAAGAGTCAAAATGTTTGATTGACACCCGTAAGTCAATCGTAGTGAAACTCAAGGTTTGAGCGGGAAAGATCTTCAAGGAGGTACCTTGAAGCGCGGACGTAGGCAAGGTTGGCCGAACCGCGTTAGCAAACCGGTGTTTATATCTCTCGCTCTCTCAACTTTTATAATTGTTGATTGTGCTTGAATATTGAATTGATAACTAAATCAAGAAGAGATAATCGTTAAATTCTTGAACTTACGAAAAAGTTTAGCTAACCTAATTCACCTCCCTCACTTAGGTTAATCTCGATCATTCGCATATGATCATCTAATTTTTCACTTATACTAATTTGTTTTATTTTAAAATGTCTTCAAACAGTCAAAATTAGGTCATATGACCGTTTTGCGAGGGCTAAATGGTCCATATGATCATCTAATTTTTCACTTACACTAATTTGTTTTATTTTAAAATGTCTTCAAACATTCGAAATTAGGTCATATGACTGTTTTGGGAGGGCTAAATGGTCCATATGATCATTGTTAAAAAAATAACGGTCATATGACCATTCGATCATCAAGCAACAGTCATATTCATGCGTGAGAGAGAGAGAGAGGCAGTCGTACAAGTCACGATTTCGACTCTTGATTCGGCAAACGACGACGATGCTGTCGTCGTCGATATTCAATGAGGAAGGTGATGACATACGGCCGATGAGAGATGAATGAAAAAGGCGAAAACTAGGGAGGACAAATTTGAACGGCAATTCTGCTAGTTCGCGAGCCAGCTTGCTCGCTCGGTCGAACCCACTAGGCTAGCTTGCTTGCTCGAGTCAGCTAGTCTAGCTCGCTCGATTAACAGCTCTGCACTGAAACATAGTTGAAAATTGCTCGAGTCTCCAAGTAAGTACCGTATAAGGGCAACAAACGAACAACTTAGAAAGGAAATTTATTTGATTTGTCAGCAATTGTGCTACCATCAACAATTTTAGCACGGAAATTTTTCTCGGTCGAGGGTACTTGCGATTGCTGGCACACATTTTGGGAAGGGACGGCACTTTTCAAAAGGTATAATCGAAAATAAATTAATTGTTAATTTAAAGATAGTATAAAGTTTATTTGGATATCTAGTTTTATTTGTAATTTTTAAAATTTAATTTATCTGAATTAGTCTTTTATATCTGAATTAATTAATAACAAATGAATGGTCATTATGTGTGTGTATTCCTTTGGCTTACTTCTGGAAAGTTGATATTTTTATGCTAATTCCACTGGCCGCCTGCTTCCAATTTCGCCCCTAGATTTTCACCCTGGAATCGGGTTTCCTGTTCATGATTTCGTTTCTTCAGATCGCTCTTGTCAACGGATTTCTCTCATGTTCACTCCGCAAAGAAGGGCGTCGCCAGCCCTAGTTCTATCGCCGAGAAATGAATCTAATGAATTGCGGTCGAACGCTAGAGGCGTTGATAAAGGGAAGGCTGTGGCTTTTTTCGATGGCCCTCCGCCGCCGTTGAGTACGTTGGACATAAATGAGGAAGAGAAGACAATGTTAGGACTGGACACTGGGCATATGAAGGATTGGCGGAGGTTTAGAGAGGCAGGGCTATTGGATGAAGCCACATTAGAGTCCAAGAATCTGGAAGCTCTTGTTGAGAAGGTTTCGAAGCTCCAAAACGAGGTCAACAAAGTTTCTTCTTAGGTTTATGCTACTTTGATGTGTAAATTTTGAAGTTTCATATTCCCTTATGGTGGATATCTTCAAAAAACTGTAACGTCTCAGTCAGAAACTGTGGCATACAGAGTAGTAAGTTTCCCTGTTTGTATATTGAGGTGTAATTCATCATAGCTAAAATGGTATTGTTATCGTCAGAATATGCAAATCTCTTTATCATTATGGTCACAGTTCTACAAATAGACTTCTTTTCTTTTGTTTTATTTTAGAGGTAAAATTTATTAAGATTGATGCTTAAGTTTTTATTTAAGGAGCAAGAAATTTGGGAATTGATTAAAATTAATCCCTCGATTTGGGAGATTTTAGGTGTAGCATACAGTGAGCTGGCCAAATTAACATTTTATCCAAGATTTACTTAATGGTTCAAATTTTGTTGTTGAAGCGTCTAATAGCTTCATATTTTGTTTATGATGCTTTACTTTTAAGAATTATGTTGATAAATATTCTGTATGGAAATTTTTTCCTTGTATCTGAAAGTTTATTTGTATTCTTTATGCAGCTTTTTAATTACCAATATAGTATGGGCCTTCTCTTGATGGAGAAGAAAGAGTGGACTTCAGTGAATGAAGACATTGAACAGGAGCTTGCAGAAACTGAGGAGATAATTAAACGAGATCATTCAACTCATCTAATGCTTCTATCCGAAGCCGAGAAGAGACAGGAGAATATGAGGAAAGCCTTAGCTTCTAAAAGGCAGTGTGTTGCTGATGTATGCTGCCTTATCTCGTGCTTACCATTATTATTTCTAGCATTTTAGAGTTGAATTGTGATCACCCTTCTTTGTTGAAGCTTTGTTCTGTTGATATGCCTTATGGCTCTCTGGAACAATATCTGAAGAATCCTATACTTTTTGGTTGATCAGAGAAAGCTTTCTTTTTATTAACTTTACTTAGCCTGTTAAATACTATTTATGACTTCCTATAATGAGACTTTCCATGATAAGGATTAGAATTTCATGGCTGTTTTCACATTTGAGCATCCATGGAATATGCGCTTTCTTTTTCCCAGGACCAGTAAAGCCAAATGAGGATATAATAGAAGTTGGTTTATTGCAAGCTCTGTATTGTTCTTAACGAGAACCTTGTTTATCTTTTTCTTGGACTTGATTAAATATATGTTTATGAATATGTGAAATGTAGCTTCTTATGTCTTTGGAGATGTAAACTGCAAGCCGAACATTTCTTTAGACTTCATCTTTGGCCTTTATAGCTTTGAATACTCCACCTATTACTAACAAATGATGAATGTTTGATGTGTTTATCTTATGAAGTTCTTTATTTTTTATTTTCCATTGAATATTTATTATTATATGATAGAAAGAAATTTTTAAATTATATTCTTCATTACCATATTAGCTCTTGTTAATAGTCTTCTTAAGCCGAAGTTTCTTAGAGTTTTCATGTTGATAATGATAATTTATCTTATTGTAGCTTGAAAAAGCCTTGCGTTGCGTAGATGAAGAACATGCTAAAAACAAACTTGCATATGAGAAGAAACTGCTTGACTCCAATGCCTTGAGGCTACAACTTGAAGAAAAATCGTTAGTTGTGGAGGAAAATCTTAGTGCCGCCGAAGCTAAGCTTGGAGAGGTTAATCAGAAGAGTGCAGAAATAGAGCTGAAGATGCATGAGATTGATACTCGTCAAACCTTGCTTCAACAAGAACACATATCCCTTCGTAAAGAGTATGCTTTACACTTATTTTCAGTCCAATGGAATGTTAAAACATATTTTTAGAGTAGTGTTTGATGTTAAATTTTCATGTTTTAACATTCTTCAGTCAAGAAAGCTGGAAAAAGAACTTCTATAAAGAAAGGGAAGAATTAAGACGTTTGGAGCAAAATTTGCAGCAAAGAGAAGAAAGTTTATGCCAGAATAAGAAGATTTTTAGCAATCTAGATCAGAAGATAAATGAAAATGACGGGCTTGTGAAACAGAAAGAGATGACTCTAGAAGAGACTGAAAAGAATACTGATTTGTCAAGATCATCTTTGATAGCAAAAGAAGCCGAGATCAATAAAAAAATTGCAGATCTAGAAGTCAAGGAAAAAGTGAGTTTTACTGAGCTGCTTTTATGGGTTAATGATATGTTAGCGCAATGTAATGATTTTTTGATTGGCAGGAAGCTGATTCCTTGAGAAGCTTGGTGGAGATGAAACAAAAAGACCTACTAGTTTTGCAAGAAAAACTTAGCAGAAAGGAAAAGGTAATGTTGAGCTCACCTTTCTTTTATTTCATTCCGAAAATTGCATTTTAAATATGTTGACAACCCTTTTAAATGTACTCTATCAAAAGAAAAATTTCTGGCTTGGGTTGAAAGTTGTGTTTGTTTGAATGAAACAGAGTAATGATAACCTCATGGAATCACTATGAAGATAAAAAGAAGTAGGACAACCTCTTTTAGAGAATTCAGTTAATTCATAATAATGAGCTATAAAATTTTATAAATAAATAATCTTGATAATTAAAATAAGACAGAAATAAACTTTATCTACAATTCTTTTAGAAAATAAAAATAAACCTAGTCTCACAGTTCAAAGAATAACAAACTAACAAAATCACATCGGAAAATAAATTATAAAATAAAATATCATGAACATTAATTGATTCATTGCTTATTAGGCTTAATGGCCGTGCATCAATCACTTCCATTTGAAAAAAAAATCGTACTCAAGCTTTTGTAATTGTGAAAAACTTCTGAATTGAATACTAACTTTGTATTCACTACATCAAAAACTAACATTGATGAATACCATTTGTTTGAAATTTGTTGGAGACTATGTTAGAAACTTCAAATTGATCGCATGCATCATGGACTATTATGTTTTGAATTGGCCTATTCTACAACTGAAAGGGTGAAAGTGTGATGAATCCGCAATGTGCAAGGTTCAAATCACCGTCATTTAGCCGAATCGCACGATTCACTTGAACTTGCGTGACTCATCATTGGCAGTATGTTCCACTGCCTTCGTGATTTTCTAGCCTTTGTCAATCACCTTTGGAAGAGGCAGGTCATGAATCGCTTCTGCCCATGCAACTGTGTCCTCTGCTTTACCTAGTCCAAGGTAGGGAGAGAAGTCATCTAGTTGCTGTGGCGGTTATAGGAGACATCATTTGTGGGAATCCTAAAATTATGATTTTTTTTCTCCATTAGTCTTTTATTAACTTTCATGAGTCGAAAATAGCTAAATAATTTATGCAGTCAACATCTGCATAATTCTATTGATTTTTTTGTCAGTTTTGTCAAACCTTCTATAAATGCCTTCAAATCGCTGATCAATGCTTTGAAATCATTTTTCAATGATTTCAGATCATGGTTCATCATCGATGATTTGTTTTCCTCTTGTACAATCATGAGCCATCAGCCAAGGCAAAATCTTCACTATAATATCAGTTTGATGATAGGGAAAGTTGTGCGAAATAGGAAATTAGAATAACATCATAAAATTCTCTCTGAAAATATAAAAAATAGGGAAATTTCCACTAAGGAATTCGATGAATTGATAATAATGAGTTCTACGGTTTATTGAATAACACTACTCTTAAATATATATACTAGATAAAAATAGTACTACAAAAAGCACTATCTACAAATCTGTAGAAAATAAAATAATTCTATTCAAACACTTTCAAAAAGATAAACTTATCTAATGATCTAAAATTGACAAAGTCAAGTATCGAAAATAAATTATAAAATAAAATATCTTGAATCTCAATTGATTCACTGCGTAATGAGTATATTGGGCTTGATTGTCCTGCTTCAATATCGCTCAAATTTGGTTTGCAGAGAATTGTATAACTTATTTTTGCTTGCGAAAGTGAGCTTCTGGATAGTGGTAGGACAACCTATCTTCAATCATTTTTTTAAAGTTTTATGAGTATAAAAAGTTAATTTGTATTCTAAATTTGGACTTATATAGCAAAAGTAAGTATCTGGATTGTGGTAAGACAGCCTAAAAAGTTTCTATTCTAGTTACTAATGTTATATCTCTGATGAAAACTTCATTTGATCCTGTCATCTGTAAATGACAACTTTTATAAGAAAGACGTGAAAGGTTTGAAATGGACGTTTGGCATATTTTGTGTTCATGGCAGGTAGACATTGAGATTTTGCTTGAAAATCAAAGAGATCTTTTGCAAAGGAAGGAAAAGGAGTTTGAGTTGGAATGGGACGAAAGAAGACGAGCTTTGGACAAAGAACTTGATGAAAGGGTGCATGGGATTGGACAAACAGAAGCTGAAATAAACCATCAAGCAGAGAAGTTAGCAAAGCGAGAAAAAGCGCTAGATGAGAAATCAAATAGAGTAAAAACAAAAGAAAAAAGTCTTGAAGTCAAGTTGAATGCCCTAATGGAGAACGAGAAAGCTATGAATGCTGAAGACAAAAAGTTAGAACATGAAAGGCAGAAAATGCTCGTTGATAGAAAGAATTTGCATTCCCTTTTGGAAGCTGTTGAGAAATTAAGAGCAGAAAGTACCCACTTGGAGCAACAAGTTGATGATGAGAGAAAAAATTTGGAGTTGGTCAGAGAAGAGAGATCAGGGTACATGCATTTGCAGGTGGAACTGAAACAGGAAATTGAGAAATACGGAGTTCAGAAAGACTTGCTCCTTAAAGAAGGTGATAATTTGAAGCAAGAAAGAGAGATGTTCGAGAAAGAATGGGTACTTTTGGATGAGAAAAGAACTGAAGTTTGGAAGGAAATGGGAAGCCTCGATGATGAAAGACAGCAAGTAGAGAAATTGCGTCATGCTTTCCATGAGGGAAAGAAAAAGGAAAGTGATTTGTTACAGGACTATGTGCAGAAGGAGTTTGATGATCTCAAACTGCAGAAAGAATCATTTGAAGCTACCATGAAGCATGAGCATCTGGCACTATCTGAAAAAGTTGAATGTGAGCGTAATATAATGATTCATGAATTTGAGGAGCAGACAAAGAATCTGGAAGCACAGTTGAGGAATCACAAAAGGGATGGATATAGAATGCAGCAGGAAAGGGACAAAGCACTAGAGGAGGAGAAAGAGAGAAAAAAAATAAATATTCAAAAGTTGGAAGACATTGTTCAAAGAGAAAGGGAAAATTTGATGTCTGAAAGACACCAAATTGAAAAGGAGAAAAAAATGTTCATGCTGGACAGAAAGCAGCTGAAAGCTGACCAACTTGAAATAAATGCAGATATTGATAAACTGGATAAGCTGAGCAAGAAACTCAAGGATCAGAGAAAATGCCTTGTTCAAGAAAGAGGTGACTTCCTAAATGCTTTTGAGAAGTTCAAGAATTGTGAGAACTGTGGTGGAAAAGCTGAGGAATTCACACTAAATAATATCCAACTGCATGAAATAGAAGATCAGGCAGCCATTCGTTCATTAATGGCTGATGGAAACTTAGCTGCTCCAAATTTGAAATCTGGGGGTGAGAGGTCTTGGCTTCGCAAATGTACGTCTAGGATTTTTAACCTATCTCCAAGTAAAAGGCTCGGCAATATGCCAAAATCTCCTTTGGAATTGTCATCAGAACATGTTATAGCAGAAATACAACTGCCGGGGCCTCAAAAAACTTCTGTTATTGGCAGTAAAACAATGGACTCTGAAGGAATTGTATCTAATAATGAGTTCTGTGAAATGGATAATGAATATTTTCCATCTACTGGTGAGGGTAGTTCCTTAGCTGGCGGCAAAAACAACGAAATTTCTGAAGTTTCCCATCTATCAGAGTTGAGAAGTGCAGCTGGAAAAGGTCGAAGAAAGTATAACCCGAGATTGCACAGAACACATTCAGTGAAAGCTGCTGTTGAAGATGCCAAAGTATTTCTTGGGGAAACTCCAGAGAGCCCAGAGCCTTCAAATTTTAGTGAGAAAAGAGATGGCAACACAGCGAAAAAAAGACAGCATGCACAAACTTTTAGTGTTACTGAAAATAAACCAAATTCTAGCAATGGTGGAAATGTTCCTGGCAGTAGAAAAAGACATCAAATAATGACTCCATCAAGGCCAACCCCAGGTCAAATGCGGTACAATTTGAGGCACACCAGATGTAAGTTCCTTGGTTTCTGAATGGAATGTTGAGTAGACTGTTATTATCTGGCATATGATTTGAGATTGATGGACTGAATTGCAATAGTGACAAAAATAACTCACTTCAGATGTGCATTGCTTTAAATACGTTACGTGTTGAAATTGTTTAGTATCATTAAGCTACATATAGCAGCTGTAGTTCAATTTTTTTCGTGTAACTGGACTCTGAATATACGAGTAGAACTGTTCATGTGTTTAATCGAGCATGCTAGTTTTTATCTTAAAAAAGATGTTAATCAATGCAGCTCAACCGTTGGCCGAGATGATGACAGACGTGGGGGAGAAAAATGGAGATGGCTGTACAACAAACATAGCACGAGAGGAGAATGATGGGTCCATTAGATCGACAGATGTTCCGGGCAAAAATGTGCAAACTTTAGACGTGGTAAGAAATTTAGAGATCTTGTTAACATACACCTTCTGTCACAATAAATCTTTATGGCGTGTTCCAAGGTTTATTCCTTTGACTCAGCTAGTCATTCGGATTTTTGGGGCAGGCCATGACAGTGGTGAATCCTGTCAAAGATAATATGGAGTTGGCAGAGAAATTGACGGAAAAGGAGGAGGAAGAATTGGAGGAGATTAGAGAAGACGAGGAAGGTGAAGAGGAGTATGATGAATTGGAGGAGATTGGAGAAGAAGAGGAGGATGATGAATTGGAGGAGAGTGATGATCCACCGACCATAACTAACAAGATCTGGACTTTCTTCACCACGTGAGTGCAATATCTGCTATCTTTCAACGTAATATCTTTCGACTCCATTCAAAATATAACCAAATTTAGTCAGCTAAGGCATTGGCCTCTTGAACTTCAGCTGAATTTAGATATAGCCACTGGTTATGTTGATGAATGTGTAAGGATGGATTATCTCAACTTTCCGTTCCCTTATAGCATATTGAGATTTAAAATAGTACAATCATTAATTACTTGAAGGGTAAAAAGTCTAAAAATTCTCAATATGAAGAAATAAGTAGAAATACTCTGAATTTTAAAATAAGTGAATTAAAATTTGGTGATGGATCGAGTTTTGCATCACCTACACTAATCACTCTCCACGTGGTTCCCGCATCTTGTAAAATCGTCGCAGTCCAATCTTCTCAAGCATATCAGATAGTCTAGTCGAATCAAATGTCGAATAGCCTTTTGCTTGATTATTAGTTAGTGTGCTTATACATTGTGGAATAATCTCTCTTGCTCACGTGTCCTAAGCTTCTTGAGATGAGTTGAAATAGGTCACGTGAGAAATATTTTGTCGGGGTCAGACATGTCAAGATGGCCTCGGCAAGGATGGTCTGGCTACATATACCTCAATATTGGTCTACTAATCTTTCCAAAGTCGCACAATCTTTTACCAGATTTAGAGGGCATTGTGAAAATTAAAAATTTTGGTAAAATTTTACTAAAGTAATTGGTGATGTGTGGGTTAGCCCCCTGATGTATGCATCATCATGCTAACGGCATGTAGATGATTAGACCTACACACGACCTTGGGTAGTCTGTCTAAATATTGGATCGCCCTTGAATAATCGATATTTTTTACAGCCTTTTAATTATCGTCTGGTGTCATTTGATTAATACTCAATTTAAGTATAATCTGATATCAAATATGCTACTTATGCAGTCATGCTCTTGAAATATCTGGAGACTTACTAAGCAATGATTTATGTAATTAAATTACTATGAATATCAAATTTTATTTTTGCATAATATTAAATGCTTCATAATATAGTATTGAAATAATTATTCTAACTGATTCAAGAGCTGAAAGTGTTTCAATTGCACATTAAGTAATAAAAATGTAAAAGGAATGTGAGGGTACAAGATTGCCAACCACACACTCTTGGTTATTAGTAATTAAATAGTAAAACAAAGTAGTTAAAATAAAAATATTAAATTAACATCATTTCATTAATTCCTAAAGCTAAAAATTACTTTAAATTCTTGTAATGGTCACGTGCTAGTTTTATCAATGATGGAATGGGCGTAGAATTAAATGTAATGGGTGCTAAATAATGTTGATAAAATGGCAAGATTTGAATGAAAAGGAGGGTGTTTAAAGAGACTTTTGAGTCGAGTCGGGGGGGTCGGTTCATATATATAGATAGATATATATACCCTCAATCTCCTACATCTATAAATTCATTTTAGATTCAGATTTAGGGTTTAGGGATTGAGGGTTAAGGTTGGTTTTTTATGATTTAGGGTTTACCCCTTTTCAACTTTGTGGTTTGATTAGGGATTTGTGGTTCTAAAAGGCAGCGCGGATAGAAAGTGACATATGAGGGCATATTAAATTGGAGGCCTGCTTGCCAGAAGTAGGCGGTAGGGCGTGCAGAGCAGGGCTGGGCGCTGCAGTCTCCACCCACAATTGCGGTGGCAGCTAGACGTCTCCCTTGTCCTTACCCTCCCCGTACACTTAACTTTGGAACGTGATTCAAGGATTTGTTTTGGGCCAATTTTTATATTTTACCTTCTATTTGAGAATTAAAAGATGCAATATCAATCTTGATGTTCACTTATTTGAGATCAAATTTTGAATTTATATGCGGCATCACATAGTATTTTTTAGAGCATATTTTACTACGCGTTCTTTTATTATTTATCTTGTAGGTATTTTCAATGAGCGTTTTTATGACGAATAGGCGCTTGCAATTTACTAATAATGCGAATGAAGTTTGTCAAGCTGATGATAGTTGTTCAGTGGCTTTGCAAGTGTCACGCATCGTTGGTAATATCGTTCATGTTTATGGGATGATATACTCAGAGTCTGTCTTATAGTCATCGAGATTGTTTTTAATTTTATTTTACCCATTGTAAATAAATGTGAAAGATAGAACACTCATCCTCATATTTGTTGTCGGTAAAAGTTTCAAATAGAGCCGGAAACTATGACAGGAACAAATCAAACTTTACTCCATGTTTAATGTTTTGGCATAACAAAAACCCTAAACTATGATTTAGTTGTGAATTCCATATATCCTCATATTCAAACATATGGTGGCTAGTTCCACTTGTTACAATATTTTTTTTATTTAAACTCACGTTATTCCACTATCTTATATCCATCTACACGCATAAAGTTAACCCAGATCCTTTTTTTAAACTTATTTAAGCTTGCTTTTCATTTGAGATAACTGGCAAAGACATGCAATAAATAAGCTGGCTTGTTTTCAAAATGTTGGTCAGTATCCAGCAATGCTTTTTCAAGGCCGTGCCTCAAAACCATGAACATCGGACAGAAAATCTGGTCGGCAGGTCCAGGCTCGACCGCCATAAACATGGCTGAAAAATGGGTGTTCGAAATCAATCAAAGCCACTGGCTAGCAGCACAAGGCCACATTGACAAGTAAGTGGCCAATCATATCTTTAAAAAACCGAGCTCTGATCATCTTCAACGACACAAATGCATCTGTCTTTTCGTGTCTGTCATAAGAACCCTAGAAAATCCAGTGGTTCAGAACCATATCTGTCTACAAGAACATCTCCGAAAATCCAACAGTTATTCGCCCCTCACTTCCAGATCAAATGCCTTTTTAAGTGTGCACTAGTCGGATTATTATTATATGGAATTTGTACGGAATGATCTGTATTTATTTTTGCTAAAAAATCACCTTTTAAATAATATATTGGTAAGTTTTTAAAGAATAAAATACCCATTCATCAAGGGGTCGTTGGTTGTGACCTCTTACTGTAAAATAGAAGAGAGGTGGACAATATTGGTTGTCCAAAGTTTGAGTTATCTAAAAGCATTTTTCTTAGAGTTAGTGAGATGGATAATAGTTCAAGCAGATGGTGGGAACTTGAATGTAAACCAGTTTACCATGACATCCGTGGATTTGACGACAAAGATATTGAGCTGCAATCCACCGCAAACTCTATAGATTAGTAGTTGTTGATGACGTTGTGTGACTCAAAAGACGATGAATGCTAGCTTGCTGTTACTTGAATATGGTAAGATCGAGCGGTATTTGGAAAATATATGAAGTTATGTTTAAGAAATCGAGAATGAACTTACCGACTATGCATTGAAGAATGGTTAGGAGGTTAGAGTTAAATAAGAGTGAATCTCGATGGGTGACTACAGTGTATCAAAGGGTTGTCTTTGGGTATTAAATACTTCGAAGATGGACAATGAACTTATATTCAAATAATTTTTTTTATTGATGGTTGTCAATATGTGCAAAAAATGAAGAGAAAAAAAAATCATAAACGAGCCTTAGTTTCAGTTAAATAAATCGATTCAAGTATGAATTTTATAAAAATAAAATTTGGGCTTCCTAGACACATGTTCGGACGCAAGTTGCATCCGATTGAGGGTCCGATCGGAAGATTCGATACTCACTCGGACGCAACTTGCCTCGCTTGGACGCAACTTGCGTCAGGACACAATTTTTTTTAATTTTTTATTTTTAATTTTTAATTTTTAGTTTTTAATTTTTTGTTTTTAATTAATTTGACTAAACAAATCTTATCAGAATAATTGAAATTTTTACCACACATTTATAACAGTAAAAGACACTAATATGAAATTTTTACTATAATTTTGTTAATACATAAATTTTTTTTGTTAAAATTACATACCGCAATAAAAATTCTTGAAATTTTTGTCACACATTTACAAAACTGTAAGACAATACGCCACAAAGTGCCGTGAATTTTCAACAATGGTACGATTTAATATAATTTTTTTAATACATAAACAAATAAATTTTGTTAAAATTACGTACATCAATAAAAAAATCACGAAACTTTGTGAAATATTGTCTTAAAATTTTCACGAATTTTCATTACCGTATGTAATTTTAACAAAATTTGTTTGTTTATGTATTAAAACAATTATAGTAAATTGTACAATTGTTAAAAAAATTTAAACATTTACAAATTAGTGTCTTTTATTGTTGTGAATGTGTGTTAAAAATTTCAAGTCATACCGATAAGATTTGCTTAACCAAAAAAATTTAAAAAAAATTATGTCTGTACGCAAGTTGCGTCTGAGTGAGAGTCTAAGTGAGTCAAGTTGCATCCGAGTGAGACAAGTTGCGTTCGAGTAAGACAAATTGTGTCCAAGTAAGGCAAGTTGTGTTCCGAGTAAGGGTCGAATCGTCCGATTGGACCCTAACTCGGACGTAACTTGCGTCTGAGTATGTATTCGAGAAGCTCAAATTTTATTTTTTCAAAACATAGGTTCGAATTGACCTATTTACCCCAAACTCAGTTCGTTTTTTAATTTTGACTAAACTTAGTGAATTATCTAATGCGCTCTCTTTACGACAAGAGACAAGCCTACAATAAGAAAGTCAATAATGTCTCATATAATCAAAAGACATGAGAAGATGATTGAGTCGAGCTAAATTGTTTGTCCTCAAATAAAAAAAAAAAACAACTATTGAAGTGCCTTTCAAAGTTAGATCTACATATTAAAGAAAATAACATTTTTGAGATCAATGATAGAGACAAGAAGTACGCAATTGACTTTGGTAGATTGACATACTTCTCGTATCACAGGGAAGCTTACATGATCGTGTGTGTTCATGTTATTCGTGTGTGCAATTCATGATAATGTAAGGGTACAAAAGACTTAAACTTCCATCTATGCCCGAAGTATATTCTCACTATCTGTTTTCAGTACCATCTATCTGACAACACAAAGGAAAAAGTTTTGCATAACTCAAACTTAGGAAGAGTTTCGTTAAGCGTTTTAGGTGAGGGATATGGCGATCACTCCTCAAGTCTATTCATTGGAAGGGGTTGTGGTCGACTACCCTTCCCGCGAAGGACTTCATCCTAGTATCAAGTATGATGCGATTGTCCCTGCAAAAAAATACGAAGCACAATTTGTCACACCAATGATGCGGTAGATCACCTAGGTACGTGTCTTTATTTTGAATTTCATAGTTGATTTATTTTATTTAAAACTCAGGGTTTAATTAGTTTTTTTTATTGCATTTGAAAATATAGAGCTAATAATATGTAAACGATGTATTAAAGTGTAAAATTAAATATGCTAGCATCGATGACAGCCATTCATTACATGAGGCGTTTAAATTGCAAAATTATTCAATAAATTAGTGCAAATTTAATTTACCCAAAAGTTATTTAAAAAAAAACATTACTAATTTCTATGCATAGCAAATGGATGACACGTTGAAATGTAAAATCATTCCTTACTTAAGGCGTCGAATTGTAAGATTATTCAATAAATTAGAGTGCACATTTAATTTAACCCAAAGTTATTTTTAAAAAAAATCATTAGTATTCTCTGTGCATCTACATGCATCACTTTCATGTTCTCATCCATGTGCAATAACCCTAACCCTAACTCTAACCCTAACCTAATCCTAGCCCTAGAGTTACTAGTTCACCATAAATCCGCCAACCTACCAGTCTCCCTCAACTATTTAACCATCTTTAGAATCTCGATTGGAAGATAATTTAATACCAATTCTTAGCCCATAATTCTTCAAATGTCAGATTGAGAACGACGCAAGGGAGCAAATCAGAGGGTAATGCAATATACCATCTTTCATTTTCAGTAGCCACACAGGTAGCCCTCAACTTATTACTGCTTCTGATTCTATTATTTCCATTACTATTATTGCTCTAGCTTCGAGAACTGAGCTTAGATCCATCTCTTCTCTTTTGCTGATATATTTTCATAAGCTTTTCCATAAAAAATAACAAAAGAAAGCATTTGTTTTTCTTCTTTGTTTCTCTGTTTTTGTTTCCAGTTTCTCTAATTCCATTCTCGCTCTGCACAATTTGGATCTTCCTTCTTATATCCCACCTGGGTTTTCATTTTCAAGTACTCTACGTGCCCCCGATTCTAGTGTCTCATCGTGTTCTCTTCGCTTTTACCATCTTCATCTCCATTCTTGTCGAGCAGAATCTTGAATTTCTTGATTGCAGCAGCTATGAGAAGCTTCTGTGCTAACCTTCTCATGGCTTTTCTCATCTTCTCGATCTGTTCAAACGGTTTTCGCTTTGGTGCAGCAGACTTTGAAGGAGCTCCGATGGAGAATTCAGAGAGAGAAGCTCTTTACTCTACCATACAAGGGTTTGTGGGAAATTGGTGGAATGGGTCAGATCTTTATCCAGATCCTTGTGGGTGGACTCCTATTCAGGTTTTTTTTTTCATATCGATAAATCCTGCTATCATTTTTACTAAAAATAATAGTATATATTTTGTTTCTGTTACTGTGTTTTGACGAGACTTGACCTTAAGGTCAACAAGAACTGATCATCATAAATATTTTTGGATTTGGCTGTCCGAACCCGAAAAAATGTTCAATTTCTACGAGTCTGGGCATGAACACCCAAATCTGGTTTGATTTCAGTTGCTTGATTTTAGTTTCGTTGTTTTTATGAGTAAAGATCTTGGAAGATGATTTCTGAGCTCTTTTATGTTTCATCTTTTGTTTATTCTTTTATTTTTTGTACATTTATTCTTAATTTTTGACGATATAATTAGCGCTAGAATCGTACTGTTTCCTGTGCACAAAGAAGTTCATTTTCTTCATCCAAGCTTCAATGTATTTTGATTTCGTACTTTTCAGGGAGTTTCCTGTGATTTGTTCGATGGAGTTTGGTTCGTCACTGCTCTAAGCATCGGACCAATTCACGACAACTCTTTATTTTGCGACGAAAATGTAGACTTTAGGCAGCACCTTTTTGAGCTAAAACATCTGAAATCACTCTCTTTCTTCAAATGCTTCGTCTCACCAAGAACTCACCCTGTTTCAATTCCAGCCAAAAACTGGGAAAAACTTGCTGAAAGTTTGGAGTTACTCGAGTTTCGATCCAACCCTGGTTTGATCGGGCCGATTCCTCACACTTTCACTGGCCTGAAAAAGCTTCAGTCTTTGATTCTGCTGGAAAATGGTCTAGAGGGTGAATTGCCAAAGAACATCGGAAGCTTGGTTGATTTGAAACGGCTCGTATTCACCGGAAATATGCTCACCGGACAGATTCCGGACAGCATTGGATCGATGAGCGAGCTCTTGATCTTAGATTTGGGTAGGAATTCACTCTCGGGTCCTCTGCCGGAGAGCATTGGAAATTTGAAGTCTCTTTTGAAACTTGACGTGGGTAACAATGTTTTGGAAGGAAAGCTACCAACTGGGATAGGTAATTTGAAAAGGTTAACGCTTTTGGATCTGAGCAACAACAATTTCAGTGGTGGACTGACGAAATCTCTTGAGAAGATGCTTTGTTTAGAGGAAATGGTCTTGTCCAACAACCCAGTTGGAGGAGAGCTGAAAGCTGTAGACTGGAAAAAGCTACAAAATTTGGTGACCATGGAGTTTTCCAACATGGGTTTGGAAGGAGAAGTTCCGGACTCCATTTCTGATTTGAAAAAGGTCAGATTTTTAGGTCTTAATGACAACAAACTGAGTGGAAATCTTTCTCCAAGGCTGGCTACTTTGCCTTCTGTTGGCGCAATTTATCTGCATGGAAACAATTTGAGTGGAGTTCTTGAGTTTTCTCCCTCTTTCTATCAGAGAATGGGCAGAAGATTTGGGGCTTGGAATAACTCAAATTTATGCTACCCAATCCAGTTGCTGCAAAGCAGTGTTCCATTCGGAGTCAAACCCTGCCACCGGGATGCTGAGTGGGTCGAACCGGGTTCGAAAACGAGTTTAGAACCAAAGAACCGGGGTCAGAATTTTGGTCTTGTACAATCCGTGGGGGTTTCAACTGTCGGAGTTCATAAGTTTTGTTGGGGTTCCGTGGTGGAGATGGTTTTGTTAAGCTTCCTTTTGTAGCAGGCAATATGGTAGAATCAGTCATACTAATGCAATATGTAAATTTGTTGCTCTCTCTCTCTCTCTCTACCTACCTCTCTCTAAAGAACCATTGGATATAAACAGCAAACAAGAACAAATATTCATAATCAATCTCTAATAATTCTGTAGATCTTAAATTCAAAAAGAACAGTTTCAGAGAGGAGAATTGAAGAACAGCAGAGGACAAAACTAGCAACAGAAGAAGATGAACAAGGGAAGAAATGGGTGGAAGAAAATAAAGAACCAAACCTAACCACCATAAATGAGTGAGAATATATCGAGGAGAGATGAAGGGCAGAGAGAAGGAATGAGCATAAATGGGAGGAGGGTTTGGTCATTGTTTCTTGGTTTCTTCAACGCAGATTGCAGGCTCGCAGCTGTTTGTTGAAGTGATTCTTTAATGGCTTGAAAGGGAAAGCTAAAGAGAGGTAAGCCCCTTTAGGGTTCTGTGTTTAGGGTTGTCCTTTTACAGCCTATTTACACTCGGGCTCTGGGACTATCTTCTCTTCTGGACTTCCTTGCACAATTTTTGAACATGAGTTTTTCTTGTTAATCATCCTTCATCTTCAACACTAGTTTAATTCTTTGCTTATTGTTTACTTTTTTATATTTCTTGACATGTTATCTTTTTATGATTAGAGAGTTTATTGGCTGTGATGTTTCTTTCCTAGAAATCTTTAGGGTTTCCATTCGTTGGAAAATGAAAAGGGCATTTGCATTTTAGTATGATCCTCAAATTTCTAGGCCATTCTCTTACAGAGTTGTCTTTGAAAATTTAGGAAGAACATCGTGTAATCAATTTGAAAAATATATTGAATTTTCTCAAAGATTCTTTTTGTTATGGTATGCTACTATGTTTGGGGTCAGTATCAGAGCAATCTGCATTCTTCTGAGGCTCAAAAGTGGCAACCATTGGAGCCTCAACGTACGTTCTTACTTTTAAAGGTGAAAACTGCAACTACTAGAGTATCGATATCTAACGGCTTTTCTGATTTCTACAGAGGAAAACTCAACTTGGAATCAAAGTAAACGAGAGAACATCAAAGATGCAGAAGCATTCATCCTTTTGAAAATGCAGTGTTTCCAAGATCGGTTATTGATGAAAAATCCAAAGGCAACATTGTTACTGTATATTTTTATTATGCACACGTGCATCATTGCTAAGTATATAAGGGAAGTAGAGTCGGCAATCGAGTCGGCTCGAGCCCGGAAAAGGCCGGCTCGTCGAGCCTGACGAGCCAAACGAGCCGAGCTTTTCGAGCCTGTCGAGCCTATTCGAGCCGGCTCTGTCGAGCTTTTTTAAAAAAAATTTGGCTCGAGCCTCGAGCGAGCGAGCCGATCCGAGCCAGTCGAGCCTAAATGAGCCTAAACGAACTGAGCCAAACGAGCCAAACAAGAGAAAAAAAATTTCGTATATTGAAGTTGTATAACTTATTCGATATTATGTAATGACCAATTTATGCATATTGTTTTCTTCAAGCCAAAAAAAAATTTGCATGATAACATTTATATGTATCGCTTCCATTACGCAAAAGAAACACGAAAACAATACCATCGAATAAATATCTCAAAGAAACTCGAAGACTTATTTCGAAACGTAGGTGGTTCCGTGGTTTGTAGAGTAAAGAGCAAGGGAAGTGATACGTACCACTACGTTTTAACTCGACGAGGGCGTCAGAAAGTGTCGTCGGACGTCTGAATGGCTCGTGCGGTCGACACTTGGATTTCGTTAACTTAAGACGAAACCCTCGCTGCTAGGGTTTTAAGTTGAAGCTCTGGTCGAATTGCGGTCGACACCTTTAACTTCGGTCGACCCCTACAACGCGCTCGATGGATATGCGGTCGACTCCATAAAACTCTCTGGACGGAGATGCGGTCGACCCCGTATAATACGGTCGTCCCCTTTTTCACTCTGGAATGCGCTGCGGTCGACACATTAAATGGCGGTCGACTCCATAAAACTCTCTGGACGGAGATGCGGTCGACCCCGTATAATACGGTCAACACCTTTTTCACGCTGGAATGAGCTGCGGTCGACACCGTATACTCCCGGTCGACACCGTCAATGTACTTTATAATGCGCGGTCGGCACCTTCGTATACCTGCGGTTGACACCAAACGTAGTCCGGTCGACACTCATTGTATTTGCGGTCGACACTTAGATATATTTCATGCAGACGAATAAGATTAACTGAAAGAATGAAAATTCGGTGACATTAGAAAAATGAGTAACAGAAAGAACAAATGTTAATGTTTATAAATTACAACGAAAGACAGATGTACGGGTCATTTTAACAGCTACTCTTCGAATTCCAAGTTCTTGAAATCTTCTTCCAGTTCGTCCACTAGTTGTTGGTCCCTCCGGACTGCGTCGCTCCAGTCCTTCATGCAAATGAGTGCCTCCACAAGCTCCGGTGCCAGTTGAAACAGACGGTGTTAGTAAATCCCGTGTCCACTTGCACTAAAAGCCGACTCGGAAGCTACAGTTGAAACAGACGGTGTTAGTAAATCCCGTGTCATTTTAGCGAGCACGGGATACATGGCTGCGTTGGTTTTCCACCAACTCAAAGTGTCGAAGGCCTCGTCTCGAGCAATTGGAACTCGATTGTCCAGATACACGTCGAGTTCACTCTTATCGAAAGCAAACGAATGCACGTCGCTTTCTAGTTGGGCGTCAATGGCATCCATAGCATTTAGTGGTATTCCGAAACTAGAACTACCACCGGACGTTGATGCTACATTGGACGAACTATGAGTTACTGCCCTGGAAAATCTAATTTGGTAAGTCTCAGACAAGATATCAAAGTCTCTATGCAATGTGTTAGGATTGCATACGGGGGCGAAACCTAGGTTCTCTGAAATTTTATCGAGCATCAACTTCGTGCCCTTGATTTTATATTTCGGATGCATAATACTAGCAAACGAAAAAATTGGAGGTACTTGAAGCCAATATTTGTGAGATTTAAATTCCATTGAAGTAACGATTTCATTAAATGCATCAATTTTTTTATATCTTTCAAAGGTAGAAGTCAATCTGACGAACCACGGAAGCACTAGATGCGTAAAACATTTATTAGCTAACCTCTACAATTTATAGAATTCACGCATAACAGCTACATTCGGTCGACCTTCAGTTTTAAAACGGTCGACCTTACGTTACCGTTGCATATGGAAGTTATAGCCGTTACATTATAACGGTCGCCCCTCTTTATAAAATCGGTCGACCTTTTTACAACTACCGGTCGACTCTTTTTTCCACGCGGTCGACACTGTCACAACAATCATGCATATTGTGGTCGACATTTAATTAGCGGTCGACACTTAAAAACGTTCTGGAACGTATAGCGGTCGACACCTTATTTTGCGGTCGGCCATCCAAATTTACATATGCATTAAGTGTCGACAGCGTGTATACTAAGTGTCGACCGCACTACAAGTGGTCCGAGCCAGCTCTCGAGCTGGCTTTCGAGCCGGATCGGTTGGCTCGGTATTTCCGAGCCCACGAGCCAACTCGAACGAGCTGCACTCTCGGGCTCGGATCGAGCTTTTGCTCGAGCCGCTACAATGCCGAGCCAAACGAGCGAGCCGGCGAGCTGGCTCGCTCGTTTGCCAGCACTAAATGGAAGTAGAGCCCGAAGCCACATGGTAGACACTCAAATAAACTATTGCATTGAAAGTAGTTTCATGGCACAAAATACAGGTTTTTTGTTTAAAAAATAATCAAAATATTGAATGAAAAATTAAAATAACTAAGAAATATCAATTACTACTGTTCTCTACGATGCCAAGATAATTTGTCTAATTACAAATTTTCAATTAAGCAGAAATTCCTCTGAATTATCTGGTTGAATTTTCATACTTACTTGACAAAAAAATAAAATAAAATAAAAACAATACTGATTACAGAAGAAAAATCATGGTTTGTTGATTGTAGCTGTGGTAAGGAAGAATTATGGGTCATTGCTAGTGGAGTTACATTAGGGCTATGGCGACAATGGTAGGCGATTCGCCATCATTCAACACTATGTTATTTGGAACATCTCCTTTATCGTGGATGGTTTTGACTCGAATATTCTAGTAAACTTTGGAGAATAGAATGATTTATGCCAAAACGGATTGTGCTCTTGTTGCTTGAAAACGTAATCGCAAAAACGCAAGTGCACGTGTCGCAACATAGTAATAAAAATATCGATCCCATGAGGACAAATCAACTTTCAATTTAGAGAAGTAATTGCAAAGTAAAAGAAATAAACTAAAAATCTTAACTTTAAATATTTACAAAAAAAATTAAAGAATAAAGAATAAAGAATAGGTTTTTCATTATGATTGAGTTTTTCATCTAATCTATCATGCATAACGTAAATTGCAGAAAATAAAGTACATAAAAATAAAGTGGTGGTCGAATCGAGAATTAGAATTAACCTCGGAAAGAATTAACTATGATTGACTTAAGCAAATCAACATAAGAAAAATTCAAACTTTAATTAAAACTAAATAACTCAATAATTTATGTTGTCAAGACTTGTAAAATCAATGAAAGTTAAAACGAAAAGCAAAGGAGAGAATTTTGGTCCTCGCCGTCGGAAACCGTTGTTCACACAGCCCCGTTCCCTCGTCGTCGTGATCGCCGTCACTGACCTCTTCCCCGGATTTACGCCCGGGCTTGATCGCAAGCTTGTTCTCTAATTCTACCACACCCCATTCATGGTACTCTGGTTGATCTTTATAGAAGTCTCAGCCTCGAAATATATGGAGATTTGTTGAGATTTGCAGCTGATTTGAGATTTGGAAAGATTTCCAAATCTTCGAAGATATTCTTGTTTCCAAATTTGAAAATTGGTTATTCGGTTGAGATCTTCTCCTTAATTTTGTGATCTTCCAGCTTCTTTCTTGCTCTGCAATCCATCTTTAAACTTGACAACTGCATCTAAACAAAATATTGTGAAAATACAAAATATAGAAATATTATTGAAAATCACGTAAAATCAGCGATTTTAGATGCTGTTGCGATGCTGCGGCATTTCTGCGATATTTGCCTAAAAATCCGATTTTTGAATAAAACATTATATGATCACTAGCAATTTATCAATAAAATCCCGTGAAATATTAGGTCTTTTCAAGGCCTAACAGCTCTTCCTGGAGCTCAAATAACTTTGGAGAATAGAATGATTTATGCTATTTTAATGTTATAAAGAAGTATACCGGTTTAAGTGACGAGTCCTTTTGAGTTAAGGTTGAAAGTAGTGATTGACGTGTCAATGGAAGATGATCATCGCATTGGACTTTCTNAAGTCCAAAAGAAGGTAGAGAAACTCCCTCATGAAAATCATTCGGACTCAATGTCGTTTGGGCCGTCTGGTTAAGCTGGGCTGTCGGCATTGTTGGGCTGCGATCGGGCTTCCAATTTTTCCAGAATGTCCAGCATGTATTGTTGCTGGATCTCCAATTGGCTTAGGCGGGTTTCCATGAGCTGCAGACTCTTGGAAATTTTCTCTGGAAACCTGTTCGCTTCGGATGCTGCAGCTCTGCGTGCAGCATCGGGGATTTGGGTGCCTCCTTCGTCGGGTTCTTCGATATCCTCCTGTGTAATTCGGTTTATAGTGATAGGGGTAATGATACCTGTATGACGGAGCCTGGCTTCTGTGTCCAGAACTTGCACTCCAACATGAATGCAAAGCTCAGACACCAATGATGGAAAGAGGAATTGACTCCCCTTCTTCGTGGCGTTGGTGCAGAGGCTCCGGTAGATGATCATTCCGACGTTGATGGGTTTTCCGATTAGAATGCAGTAGAGGAGGATGACTCGCTCTCTGGTTACATGTTGACCATGAGAGGAAGGAGAGATGCGGGATTTCACGAAGTGGTACCAACACTTCGCACTCAGAAGGAGCGAGACCGAGATATTGTAAAGGCTCCGAGCTTCGTGATTCGCCAAATAGTTCCCGGCAGAGCCACTGTGTCAAGAACTTCTGAGAGAAACTCCGGCGTTGTATTCTCCGAGTGGGCGAAGACTTCATCGGTGGCTTCAGGGAGCTCGTAGAATGAGTTTATCCGCTCGGGTGAGATGGGTACCATCTTGTGCCGGACCATGATTTCTTCCGGCATTTCACCTGAAAAATTAGAATAAAATTCTCTCACCAGGGAGAGAATTGGCTCAGCGGGTTGGGCACAGAGATTTGCCCAACCCCGTTCCTTGATGGTTCCTGTTATATATGCCGGGTATTCTTTGGAGGTGTCGGCGTTGAGTAGAAATCCCTTTTCAGCTGCAAAAGTCCGCTTCTTGTAGTCTTGCTCGTATCTGTGACGAGCTTCCTCAGAAATAAAGGCCGGTTTTGCTGGCCTCTTGATTGCAAAAGTCTTCGAGCAGGGTGGAGTGCGTGATGTTTGCACTGGAGTTGCTGCCGATGCTGTAGCTCTGGGCGGAGGTACCGTCGTCTTTGGCGGTAAGTTTCTTGGGGCAGCAACTCTTCTTTGTCGCCCTGTTTCTTTAAAGAAAGGTACTTGAATGGGTACCTTTTTGATTTCAGCAGCAGAAGAACAGGTGGTTCTTGGTGTAGGTGGTGGAGCGTCGGGTTTGGAGACCAGAGGTTTTGGTCTTGGTGGCGAACACGGCGGTGCAGCTGCTGTTTTCACAGCCATCGGCTTGAGGAGAGAGGAGATCGGGGCGTCAGATTTGGGGGAGACTTCCTGTGATGGTGGTGGTGCTTGCTTGCTGGCGGTTGACTCGCCGCCTCTCGGTTTGCGAATAAGAGGAGTCGGGGTATCCGATTCCGTTTCCGAGTCGGAAGATGGAATGGACACCGGCGGCTCGTCTTTTCGTTGCTTCTTCGTTGATGGTTGGGCGGCGAGTCTAGCGGATACTCGTATCCACTTCGTCGTCGATGGCGGCGGTTGTCTCTTCTTCGGTGGAGCGGGGTTCTTCGTTGTCGGCATCAGAAGTTGCCGTTTCTTCGTCGTCGGCTGGGCAGATGTTTCGGCGGATATTTCCGTCAGTGCTGGTGTGGGAGTCGGCCTTTTCTTTGGTGTGATCTTCCGACGGCGTTTCGGCGGTCGGGTTTTAGGTGACGGACTCCCTTCGCTGGCCGGAACAGTGACGTCTTCTTTGCTGGCCTCTTCATCGGGAGTATCTTTCCACGGCAGATAAATGACTGTGTCCTTCCATGTCAGGTACAGAATTGGCTCTGGCTCCATTGATTCGTCTGCTGGGTTTCTTGAAAAATTCTTGGTGTTCTCTCCCGAATGCTATGACTTCTGTTTATAAAGATGAGAGAGAGGCGGTTAATTGAAATTAAAAAAAATATTTACCGCTTCTCTTAGAAATTTGATCAGGCGGTAACTTCCTCTTTGTTTTCCCGCTCAGTCCAATCAGATTAGACCAAGTTCTTCTCCTTGGTTTTCCTATAGTCGAATTGCACATGCTTCCACTTGATCAATGCCGTGTCAGTCTTGCAGCATCAGACAGACTCTCTATCCTAAAACACAAATAAAACTAATAATCATAAAAACAATAAAGAAAGGGTTGCCTCCCTGTAGCGCTACGTTTTCCGTCTGCAGCCTGACGTCGTTATGGGCTCATTCGGCATCCTCCAATGGGATGGAGACATGCTCGTCATCTTGTGGGCTCGGCCCAAGATAAGACTTAACTCGTTGGGCATTTACCTTGAAGTTCTTCCCAGCGTCATTACGAAGTTCAATTACTCCGTAAGCATTGATTGCAGTGATCAAGAATGGTCCCGTCCATTTTGATTTTAATTTTCCCGGAAATATCTTCAATCGTGAATCATATAATAGCACTTGTTGCTCGACATCAAATGTCCTTTCTTGGATGTTTTTGTCATGCCATCTCTTAACTTTCGATTTGTAAATTTCTGCATTCTCATAGGAGTTTTGTCGAAACTCTTCCAACTCATTAAGTTGTAGTAACCTCGCTTTTCCCGCGGTTTCCTCGTCCATGTTCAATTTAGCAACCAACCAATATGCCTTATGTAATAATTCGACCGGTAAATGGCAAGCTTTGCCAAAAACAAGTCGAAACGGTGATGTTCCTATTGGAGTTTTGAAAGCTGTACGGTAAGCCCATAAAGCATCGGGTAATTTCTCGGCCCAATCTCTTCTACCGGTATTAACCACTTTTTCCAGAATTCTTTTGATTTCCCGGTTAGAGACCTCCGTTTGTCCGTTTGTTTGAGGGTGATACGGTGTTGTAACTTTGTGCTTAACTCCATATTTTTCAAGTAACTGCTTGAATTTTCGGTTGCAAAAATGACTTCCTCCATCACTAATGATTGCTCTCGGTGTGCCGAATCTCGTAAATATGTTTCGATGAAGAAAATGAGTGACAACCGAAGAATCATTAGTGGGAAGAGCAATGGCTTCTACCCACTTTGATACATAATCCACGACGAGTAAAATATATTGGTTTCCATAAGATGAAGGAAACGGGCCCATGAAATCAATACCCCATACATCGAAGATCTCGACCTCTAGGATATTCGTTAAAGGCATTTCGTGTTTTCGTGTGATATTTCCCATCCGTTGGCATCTGTCACATGATTTTACAAATGAATTTGCATCTTTAAATAAAGTAGGCCAATGCAAACCTGATTGGAGGACTTTAGCAGCTGTTCGGGTTCCTCCAAAATGTCCTCCATATGGTGATGCATGGCAATGTTGTAGCACTGATGTGACTTCGTGTTCCGGGATGCATCTTCTTATGATCTGATCCACACATTGTATGAATAAATATGGATCATCCCAATAGTAATTTTGTACCTCTTTTAAAAACTTCCTCCTCTGTTGATAGGTGTAATCGAATGGGATGATTCCACTTGCTAAGTAGTTCACAGTATCGGCGTACCAAGGTAGTGCCTCGACTTTAAAAATATGTTCGTCTGGGAAGGTTTCTATAATTGCCGTTTCTTCTTTCTGTGGCTTCTCTTGTTCTAGTCGTGATAGATGGTCGGCAACCTGATTATCTGTACCTTTTCTATCAATTATCTCTAGGTCGAATTCTTGTAGCAAAAGAATCTACCTAATTAAACGCGGCTTGGCATCTTTCTTCGAAATCAGATACTTTATAGCAGAATGGTCGGTGTGTACGATGACTTTAACACCAACTAAATATTGTCTGAATTTTTCGAAAGCAAAAACTACGGCAGCAGCTCCTTCTCGGTTGTCGTGTAATTCAGCTGTGCATCAGATAGTGTTTTGCTAGCATAATAAATAGGATGTACAACTCGGTCGTGCTTTTGTCCCAGCACCGCTCCCAAGGCATAATCGCTAGCATCGCACATAATCTCGAATGGTTTTGTCCAATTTGGTGCAGTAATAATTGGGGCCGAGATCAACTTGCGTTTTAATTCTTCGAAAGCTTGTTGGCATGCATCATCAAAGAAAAATACTTTGTCATTTTCCAGCAATGAGTAGAGCGGTTTGGAAATATTTGAGAAGTCTTTGATGAATCGGCGGTAAAAACCGGCATGTCCTAAAAAGCTTCGTATTCCTTTCACGGAGGTGGGTGAAGGCAGTTTTTCAATTACTTCAATCTTGGCTTTATCCACCTCCATCCCTGATTTGGAAACTCGATGTCCGAGAACAATTCCTTCGGTTACCATAAAATGGCATTTTTCCCAATTTAGAACTAGGTCTGTCTCGGTACAGTGTTTCATACTAATTCCAAATTCTGTAAGCATGTGTGAAAAGAATCTCCAACCACAGAAAAATCATCCATAAATATTTCCAGAAAATCCTCAACCATGTCCGAAAATATGGACATCATGCAACGCTGGAACGTTGCTGGAGCATTGCATAAACTGAATGACATTCGCCGGTAAGCGAACGTACCATAGGGACAGGTAAACGTCGTCTTCTCCTGATCTTCTGGTAGAATTGCAATTTGATTGTAACCTGAATATCCATCTAAGAAACAATAAAACTCTTTACCAGCTACTCGGTCGAGCATTTGATCGATGAATGGCAAGGGAAAATGGACCTTCCTTGTCATCTTGTTGAGCTTCTGATAGTCCTTACAAACTCGCCAACCAGTAATTGTGCGGGTTGGAATTAATTCGTTGTTCTCATTGGTTACCACGGTTGTTCCTCCTTTCTTTGGGACACATTGGACCAGACTTACCCATGAACTATCCGAAATTGGGTAAATAATACCTGCGTCCAATAGCTTGATAATTTCCTTTTTCACCACCTCTTTCATGACTGGATTCAATCGGCGTTGTCCTTCAACTGATGGCCGATAATCATGCTCAAGCAGAATTTTGTGCATGCATATACTCGGACTAATTCCCTTGATATCGGCAACCGTCCAAGCAATGACATGTTTATATCTCCTTAATATTTCCAGTAGTTCGGCCTCCTGTAATTCATTCAATTGAGAAGAAATAATAACAGGTAAGGTGTCACCTGTTCCAAGGTAAGTGTACTTCAGATGCTGTGGCAATGTCTTCAGCTCCAGTTGTGGTGGTTCGTCTATCGAGGATTTCATCTCTCGATGTTCTTTATCTCCTCTGTCCAGGGCTTCGGTAGCTTGTGCCCTAGACTTTTTCCAAGTTCGTGGGTCAGATGGATCGAACTTGAATTCTCGTTTGGGTGGTCTTACCTCTCTCTTTTCCAAAAAATCGCATTCATCATCCGCGATGGCGTAACATTCTTTAGCTTCTTTTGAATCTTTTAAAGCATTCAGGAGGTTGAATGTGACCTCTTCATCATTCACCCTCATAGTGAGTTCTCCTTTTTCTACGTCGATAAGAGTTCTTCCGGTGGCCAAGAATGGTCTTCCCAAGAGGATCGGGACCTCTCGGTCAACTTGACAATCCAAAATAATGAAATCAGCCAAAAAAATAAATTTATCGACTTTTACCAGCACGTTCTCGATGATTCCTTCCGGGTAGCCTTTGGATCGATCGGCAAACTGTAATGTTACTGTTGTCGGCCTTGCTTTTCCAACGTCCAACTTCTTAAAAATTGACATTGGCATGAGATTGATGCTAGCTCCTAGGTCACATAGAGCTTCGCCAATATGTTGATCTCCGATCGTGCATGCAATCGTAAATTTCCCAGGATAACGTAACTTTGGCGGGATCTTATTTTGTACAATATAGCTGCTTGCTTGAGTCATCGCCACAGTTTCGTATTCCTCTATTTTCTGTTTCTTCGATACGAGATCTTTCATAAATTTCGTATAATTCGGCATTTGTTCTAAGGCCTCGACTAGTGGAATATTGATGTGTAGTTGCTTCAACATATCCATGAATTTCCCGAATTGTTTGTCCTGATTCTTTTTCTGTAGCCTTTGTGGAAAAGGTGACGGAAGTCTCTCGGCTGGTGCAATTGCCTTCTGATGCTGTGCGGGTGCTGCAGCATTGATATTAGCATCAGAGTTGTTAATCTGCTCCGATCCTTCCACTTTATCAGCGTCGGTGTTCTTCTCCTTGGTTCTTTCTTTAGGTCTTTCCTCAGAGTCTTTCACAGTTTCCACCTCTCTGCCATTGCGCAAAGTAATGGATTTGCACTGTTCTTTTCCTTCTCGTTTTGGAACTTCGGTATCGCTCGGCAACATTCCCGTAGGTCTATTATTCAACGATAGAGCGAGATGACCTACTTGATTCTCCAGATTCCTATGAGATGCGGCTTGATTCTGAATCGCCGCATTCATATTTTGCATCATCAGCTCGGATCGTTCCATAAATTCGCTGACCTTTTGTTCGAACGTATTGGATTGTTCGGGTTGTTGTTGTGGCCGGTTTGCTTGAGTCGGAAAACTCTGATTATACCCTTGTTGAGGTTGGAAGTACTGATTCGGATTGCGTGGTGGCTGATTCTGGCTCCACTGATTATTTGGCTTCCAACCTTGATTGAAATTATTGCTCCGATTATTCCCCACATAATTTACTTCTTAAGGATTTGAAGGGCAATACTCGTACGTATGATCTTCCGAGCAGAATGAACATGAAATACTCTTAACTTGCTGTGGGTTGGCTTGTTGCATGTTTATGTTCCTGAGGGTGTTATTTAGCGTAGTCATCTGTGCCGCTAGAGCCATAACTGGATCTATGTCAAGGATTCCGGTGTGCTGTTCTTTGGTGCTGCAGCTCTCTCTGTCGGCCACTGATAATTGTTAGTCGCCATATTATCCAAAAGTTCAAATGCGTCCGCGCATGATTTCGATAAAATTGCGCCATTTGCTGCTGCATCTAAGAAAGATCGAGTTTGTCCATAAAGTCCATTATAGAAAGTTTCCAGTTGTACCCATTCGTTGATGCCATGATTCAGACATTGGCGAATTAATTCCTTGAACCTCTCCCATGCTTCATATAGGGATTCAGTGTCCTGTTGTCTGAATGTCATGATCTCCCCTCTCATCTTTGCGTTCTTCATCGGTGGAAAATATTTGAGTAGAAACTTCTTGGCTAGATCTTCCCAAGAAGTGATAGAATTCGGTGGCAAAGAATTCAGCCATGCTTTTGCTCGGTCTCGGAGTGCATAAGGAAATAACTTTAATCGGAGAACCTCCCGATTAACAGCCGTATCTTCGAACGAATCACACAAAGATGTGTATTCCGTAATCAAAGCGTTCGGATCTTCGGATGCCGAACCATTAAATGTACCTATTGTTTGCAACATTTGAAACATAATAGGCCTTAATTCACACCTTACCTCGTTGTTGACGGGTCGGAAAATACAGGGATTAAGCCGTTCCAAATCTGGAATTGCATAATCCCGAATTGGTCTTTCATGATCGGGACCTTGATTATTCGGTGGAATTTGAGCCATTGGTTCTTCTTTAACCGCTTCTAGTTTGTTTTGAATTTGGCGTCTCCTTTCACGAAGCGTTCTTTC